>CM022477.1:9808203-9919105 GCA_011952105.1 Coreoperca whiteheadi
AAAAAAGAAAAAGGATAAAAGGAGGAGGGATGGGGAAAAGTGGGAAGAGAGAGAGATCAAAGCAGAGTGGTTGATAGACGCGCAGGAGGAAGGCAAAGAGTGGGGAATGGCAGGTGGTAGGGGGGACGGAGTGGGAGGGAAAAAAAAAGAGGGGGGGGGGGGGGGGGGGGGGGGGGGTGGGGGGGGGGGGGTGGTGTGGGTGGTATATTTATTCATGAAACAAAATTACCTGCCCTTTCTTTCCAAAACTGCACACATACCCCGCGTGCGATGACAGAGGTCTTTATTTAGAAAACTAGTGGTCATGTGATGATGAAGTCACACAAGAGAGGGTTTTTTAATTAAACGTGGAGTTTATTAGAGTATGTGAAAATGCTCTGTGCATTTCCCTGTGAAACAATAATAAACATCAAATACACATACAGTACAGTTCTTACCAAAGGAGTGGTTGATGACTTCAAAAAGGGCAAAGTAGCTCGCCATAATACTGTCCATTCCAACCTTCATCACTAATGCCTAAAGGAAGGGCAACACAGAGTCAGTTATGTAAGAAAAACATTGTTTTAGAATTTCTATTGCAGCATGAAAGTGTATCTTTTATAAAGTCTGTCTGCATTTTTTCTTTCAGTATAAATGTACTTTCTACACCTAGAATGGAATATCATGTATTTACCAGTAGACGTGATTTGATATCGCAAACCTCTGTGTCATAGTTCTAGCTGACAACTAAATGCAATGTCCAATTCAGATGTCCAAACAGTGGGACAACGAAATGTGAAATGTGTATGACAGCATCATCCCCGCAGGTGTCATGTGTTCTTACCTGGTACACCTGGTCTGTGGTGCTGTTCTTGCGTACTCTGACAGAGATGGTGGTCTTGTCTGGCAGGGCTATCCGCAGTTCAACATCTGTCACTCCATTGTAGTTCTGCAAAGCGAAGCAACACATAATGGGAACAGATGTAGAGCTGCATTAGCTAATGTGTGGATTAACAAGGGTGTGTGCCAGCTTGTATGAGGGTGTATGCATGTGTTTGTTCTGAATTACTGGTAAGTACTTCTGGATTTAAAAAAACAACAAACAAGACATAACTAAAGCAGAACTTCTATCTGTTAGAAGTCCTAATCCCCCTTAAGTGCTGATTTAATTCAGTAGTATTGCATTTGTTTCTGCTGCAATCATTCCTCAAAACACTATAAAGGGAATGCAATTAACTGTTTGACCGTTTTGGCTCTCTCGTTTAAACTCCATACTGGCAAACTTGATGGGCCACCAGCTACTTTCAAGTAATTAAACTCTGCCATGATGCTCGTTTATGAGAAATAGCCTACTTTTTTTACACTTAAAGACTGAAGGAGGTTAAACAGATATGTTTAAAATTCCCCCAAAATCCAAATCTGATACAGAATAGCAGATAAATAGATCCCTACTACCATCTATTAGAAAAGCTACATTTTGATCTTACTTTGGAAAGCACATTAGGCAGTATAATAAACAAGGTACTGTGGTGCTGTGCAGATTCCCTGTTTCCAAGACACAAGTTGTACATCAGAGAAAGTTTTGCACAATCACATAGAAATAGCTACATCCAACTGTAGCACAGTCCATATAAGAACAATAAATGAAATGCATACCTCATCTGATTCAGAGAGAAACTCCTGCATGATGTCACTCTCCCCTATCACCCGCACAGAGCAAACTAGAGACAAAACCAGAAACAGAAAAAGAGGGAGAGGTCAAAGTCAATCAAATAAACAAAAGGACAGCTAAATGTCACCTTGCGTGTATTCTCTGTTCCGATACGGTGGAAAATTGATCACAGCCAGTGCTTGGACTGCTTTCTATCCTAATTACATGATTTCCGCACATATACATGATATCCTTTGGTATGTATGGCTATTATGGATTTTGATAGGTCTAAATAGCTTCTTGTACTTGAAGGTCAGCCTTTGAAAATAAAGCTGTAATTCTTCTCAAACGGCATATGGATTGGTAACAGAAAAGCCATTTGTCTTTGCCCATGCTGAAAATCAACACACAAGTGGGTTTATATGCCGGTGACCTTTCCAAATCAGCCTACCTCGCTCGAGATATTCCTCCAGGCCTCTGCGACGAGCATCCAGCTGCTGTTCAGACAGGGAGAACGGCCATTTACCGGGAAGCTTTGGGAAGTTAAAGTTGGAAAACTCCCTCTTCAGGTTCTGGTGCAGGATAGCAAACTCCCGGTAGCGCTTTGAGCACAGTTGTCTCCCTGACATGTACACGTTGTACACCTGGTCATTGAGACAAAGAAAGGACAGACCATTAGAGATAAAATACCACCGTAGGAAAAAAAAACATTTTCAAGTGTAGTCACAAGAGGCTGGTTCAAGAAAGAAGCGGTAAGGTAATAAGTCAAATCAGCACTTACCACAAACCTCTCGGAGTGCTGCTCTACATGTTTGTATGTGGGAATGGAAATGGGCACTGCCTGCTTGTCACTGTAGTCATAGTTGGGTTGGACATCCTCTCCTCCTTCCAATCCATCAGCCTCCTGGGGTGGAACAGACAAAACAGCCAGAACCAGCTCCTTCTCCCCCGCACGGATCAGGTCCACCACCTGCTTATGGGTGGCACCTTCCACACTCACCCCATTACTGGAGGGAAAGTGAGGGCAAGAGAAAGGTGGAGGAAGAAAGGAGGGGGAGACAGAAAGAAGAGTGTTAAAACCCTCTTCTCCCACTGTTTTTCACATGATCAATTCAACATGGCCAATGATTCGAATCTCTACACACAGTGGGAACAGATCAGGGCTTGACTGGACATTTACCATCCTGCTATGGTGTGAAATTAGTGTAGCATAATACATATTAATGCTTATATTTCAAAATGCATCTCCAGCAGAAATAATAATTACAGCTGCACCAATCATACTAGGCTATTTTTCTCCCGAGACCAATTCCAGTACTTCAGCTCTGGTTATCATCCAATATCAAATACCAATCTGTTACTGGTGATCTCTTTTTCCCCACATTTAAAATCCAGTGAGTAATCACCTTTATGTAAGGTATCATGAGGCTACGAATAGCTGTGGCACTAAAGACTAAGTCGCCCCACTGTGACTGAATGAATGCAACAGAGGGCAGAAACACATTTTACAATAAGAAACTGTATTTAATGTGGATTGGTCATTGCAGTTGATAATTGCTTTACTTAATAATGTCATTATTGGTGGAGATACCAATCCATGCACCCCTAAATATAATAATAAATCTCATATCTGCACTGCATAATTATAAAATTTTACTAATGCTGCAAATATGCATCCTGTTCATTTTCCTCTTTTGGTGTGTGGTAAAGTCAGCACATGTTGTCCTCCATTGATTGAGTAACCAGGTCAGCTCTAATGTCCCCCTTTCCTTTGGTGCTGCGAGACACCTCCCTTCTTGGCTTTGCTGAGGCCAGATGGCACCAGCATCAGGTGTCTCTGCTAATCTTCCTATAAGAAACAGCAGGACAGACACGGGAGAGGAGGGAGGGAGCAAGCAAGTGCACAAGCATAGGTCTGTCCACTTTATGCCATATCCCCATTATTGATTATAAATTTATATCTGTATAGTATCACGGATCAAAGTGGGAAAAAGTCGAATGGATAAAGAGAGGTTAGTGGAAAATAAAGTCAACAATGGGAGATGGGGAGAGCTGGTCTATTGTAGTAATAGAGGCTCAAATGATGACATTCCTCTGAGTTGTTCAACTGGCCAGCAAAATTGGGTGTAGGATGAGACCAAAGAGTGAAGATAAGGAAGAAGTTTTGGTCTCGACACTACTCTGATCCCATCATGCTCTTAGTAGACAAAACAGAAATAAAGCAATGACAGTAAGGTGTCTCAGTTGCTGATCAGCATCAAACGGGGGTTGGTAGAATGTGATATAGGCTAAGACAGAAATGATATGCACCTATATGGTTATCAGCTATTTTCTTTATCAATGAATGTAGTGAATGTGTTTTGTTGTGTTGATTTAGTCTATGACAGGTCACACAGACAAATACAAAGTCAAACTGTAACAATTTACCAGAACCTTAAGTGTTGTCTGACAAACAGAAAAAACAAACAAAATATTAATATGAACAAGAGAAAAGAAAGCAGCTCTTCCCATTTTGTTGGCTGAAATGAAATTATTTTATTAATCAATAATGGATAGGCAATGAATCCACTAATAGCTTAGCACTAAGGTAAAGCCTTACAAAACCTCATGGCATCTTAGTCTCCTGTACAAGAGCACAGCAAGTTGTCAGTAGAGCTGGTGTTCCCTTTCCTTGCTCATTAAGCTTTGATTAAAATGCTGACATATGACATACTTAACTGGATGAGTTTTTGCAAAATCGGTCGACCTGGTTAATAAGTCACATGATAAGCGCTGGTCCCCTCATATGATCAGAGAGAACTTTAACAGTTAAAATGGAGAAAACACAGGGTTTTGACGCCTCAGCAAATAGCAGTTGAACAGTGTTCCTTGTTTTCTGTTTCTCTTCTTCCTTATTCTAAGTTTGGCCCTTAGTCAACTGCTCAAATCCTGACGACAAGGCTTATAGCTAGTCCACAAATACACATGGACTTCTATCAAACATATACATCTGTAGTAATTGTACATAATTATTAACTATTAACATTTAGTTCCTTATACAGTTTCCAGCATTTACCCTTTATTAGGGCCATGGCTTACAACCATTGTGGGAGAACATTTCCTTCAGGTCAAGACTGACAGTTAATTTGCCCCCGACTTATCCTAGCACGACAGAGAGAGTTTGACCAAACAAAAACCCACCTCTACAAGATGTCTCCAAGATAAAACTGTGTATATCAAAACAACTCAAGTACACCTTAAACTGTCCCATGTATCCAGCCTGCCTGCTGTGAAGGACAGTTTGTCAACAGTTCTCTTC
Source organism: Coreoperca whiteheadi (assembly GCA_011952105.1). Taxonomy (NCBI): domain Eukaryota; kingdom Metazoa; phylum Chordata; class Actinopteri; order Centrarchiformes; family Sinipercidae; genus Coreoperca; species Coreoperca whiteheadi. The sequence goes on from CM022477.1 coordinate 9,813,132, forward strand.
AAGACAAGAAGCGTGCACACATCACAGGATGATGAATTTGAGTTACAACACTGCCAGCCACGGTCTTCGGGCAGGGTCAAAATGCACATTCTTACTATTATGCATATGACAATGAAATGTCAACAAGGCTGTCCATAAAATGTTGCCCTTACAACGATGCTGTAGCAGTCACTGCGCAAAGGGCTAGCTGAACAAGACGTTAGCTGGAGTTACCTGGCTCGCTAGCTAGCTAAAGCTAAAGCTAATCAACATGCATAGCCTGTTATCCAATTTATGTAATCTGGGAAGCTTTCTAGTTAGCTCACTAGCGGTAGCTTAATGTAGCTAACGTTACAACACCAAATGTTTATCTAAACTGTCAGTTGCGTACGAATGCCCGTAAACTGAACATATAACTCGTTATCAAGTCAAATGGCTACTTTTGTTGTCATAACAGACAGCTGATGTAGCGTTATACCTTGAAGATAGCTAATGTTGAAAATTGGATTAACATGGGCTAAACGGGGTAGCTAGCTTTACTTGCTAACTCCCTGTCTTAACGAAGAAGCTGACTTACACTTCCAGGATCCTGTCACCCTTTGCTATCCCAGCTCGGTCTGCCGCACCTCCGGGCAAAACAGCGCTGACATGCTGAAGAGGAGCGTACAGTTCCCCGTTGATGCTCCGAAGCTGTCCTCCCTCGCTAACTTGACCACGAACATTGAAACCGTAGCCAGACTCCGACTTGACGATCCTCACCTTCCGTGGACCTGACGTTACGATAGCCGCGCTCTGGCCCGCGGTGCCCGCAGACGAACCGACAACTGGACCGTTACGGGACGCCGAAAGAAGAGCCGACCGAGTTTCGTCGCCTTCTACATCCGCCATCTTATCCACAGGCCCTAGCCCCCCTTCCAGTCGGTGTCTTCTAGCAAACTCAAAACACCGCTCGAGCTCCGTCCCCCAGTCACGTTAGCGTTAGCTCCACAGACCGTTTCTGTTGTTGATACCCCGCCCCTCGGTAGCGTCACGAGACACTGCCACGTGACGTTGCCTCCCGTTGGCGTCACCGAAAGTCTGGTCTGTTCAGTGTCACAAGTAAAATTTCAAGTTCCTTGTCACTTTACAAACAAAAAGTACAACTAAAAAAGAAAATAGTTTTCATAGATATTTAATTTAACACAATATAATTTCATAAAAATATGACGTTTAAAATAGTCAGCTACCGCCACAGCCTTCTTCTGCTGTTTGTCGATCAGCACGATGTCAGGTGGATGGTCAGCAATCAGCAGTTTGTCAGTCTGGATGTTGAAGTGCCGCAGGATCTTAGCTCTGTCATTTTTAACTACCTTAGGAATTTTCTTCCATTTTGATTTTGACCTTGGGACTTCCAGCCGACACTCATGGCAGATGTTCCTGTACACTATGCCAGCCACTTGGTTATGGCATTGCATGTGGGCCTACGCTGCTCCTGGATAGAGACTTCAGATGTTGTACCTGGAATCTGCTGGAGCCACTCTCCCAGTCTCCCAGTGCTCTGATTACCACTGACACCACTGTTGCTTTTACGCTTCACATCTTTTCTAATCACTTGGGATTACTGCATCTATCACCACTGCTGTGGTCTGTTCTTAGATCCACTATCTGTGGCGTATATCAGCTCATTGGTCTCAGTTATGGTTTTAGTAGACCAGAGGGTAGCCTACATTGTCACTTAGTCGTGATTGTTGTAATTGGGGGGTTGTCCAGGTTGGTCTTGATCTTTAGTCTCAGGTCAGTTGCCCTTGTGTTATGTCTGTCCTGTAAGGGCTTGATTCCCAATTTCGGAGTGTGGGGATGATTATGATATCTCCCCCCTGACCTGTCGTCCTGGCTCCCCCTTGCCGTAGAATGTTTGTTGTACCTCATCAATCTCTAGTTGTGATAGCAGTTGCCACTTGCGGATGTTAGAACACTGAGCTGAGTTGTTTCTTTGTCAGTGTAGATGTTGGGTGGCGAAGCATCCATATATCCCATATCCTTTGCATATAACCCCTCTCACCAGGGTTGCATGTATAGTAGCATTGCAACAATACTGTATATATATATATATATATATATATATTATTTTTAAATAACGGTCTGCAGTACAGACAGTTATGTAAGCCCTTACAGTCATAGAGTCAATTTTAGAGTCATATAAAATGATGATCTATCTGTATAGAGGCTGTTAACCCCATATTTTGAAATAATACAGAAACAAGCCGATTCCGTTTAAAGCATGCTTTTAATACCAGAAAGGGCTGTGTTTCTCTCTAACACTCATCCATGTTCATTGTTTTGTTTTTTTCATTTTCCTCACTCACTGATTTGCTACCTTGTCACACAGTTTAAAAACAGATGCCTGGCACTGATAATATTGTGCATTGTTTCATGTTATTTTGTGTAATCCAGCTAAACGGGACAGGCAATCATGTGAAAGAGAGGGGCTGATTACTGTAATCTGTGAAGTCACCTGCTGCAGTATTTGGTTGGAACAAAAACTTGCAGGTTGTCCACCCTCAAGGAAAATGATTACTTATTATAGCCAAAATGCATCCCGTTAAAAGAATATTGTTGTTAAAGCTTATCTCTCTCAGTGACGCACATCACCAATATGGATCCTTGGAATAGAAAATGAATGCTGATTAAAGAAACTACAAGGGCGAAAGTGTACCGACGCCACCATGGGAAAATACTGCCTTTGAAGCTGAAGCTCACAGGGCTAACACATACATGCATGTCTTTAGACTGTGCAAGGGAACTGGGACACTCACAGGAAACCCACTCACAGAACAACATGCAGACCTACATATAGAAAATCCCCAGCCAGCCAGGTCAGGTTTGAACACAGGACCTTCCAGCTCTAAGGCAAAAGTGTCAACCAGTTAACCATTGTGCTGGCCCTACACACCGTATTTTCTTTCTTTTTATTGCTTATTTTATGTTTTGCACGTAAAACCTCATTTTGCAGTGTAAAAAGCCATTATATAAATGTAGTGGAGTCTAACAAAAACAAAAATATTCAAGTAAAGTTCCAGAAGGATATCTTAAAACCTTAGGTAAAAACAAGACTATGTCATTTTTGATGAACACCACTCACTGCAGCCACAACCTACAATTACAGAATAATGGTAAATGCTAAAATGTAACATAATAGTTACACTAGTAGAGAAGAGTAATAAAGTTAGCAAACTGACTGACAACATCTGAAGTTTGATATGTAGCAATCATTAGCCACCATAAGCTACTGGTCATACCAGACCAAGCAAGGTTGTAACAGACAAACACCTGAGTGTATTGAGCTGAGTAAGGATGCTTTTTATTTCTTATGAATTTAATAGTTAATTTGTAAGAGAAAGATTGTTTTATTTATTCCTTCAAAAGTTTCTTAGTCTTGCTTTAAATAGAGTGTTTTGGTAAATGTGCTCTGTTATTTCCGTGACATCCTTCCTGTCATAACCTGCAGTTATAATGTTTCATATCCTGAAGCTGTCAGAGTTAGGGCCTGAAAGCTTAGTGTGAACAAAACTTATCCACTTCAAGGGTTTTGGACACCACAAGTATCATAAGCTTACTTAGACTATGGGGCTGACGTGTTTGTACAATATTGTTCCCCTGACTGTGGAGTAACACGCAAAGTACACAAGTCAAGTGTTTCAAAGGAAAAAAATGTTTATTTAATTTGCGTTACAATATCATTTTTTTGTGACTTCATGGTAATTTAGTAAATAGTAGTAAGTCTTAAGTCCTTCTTCAGAACAGCTGTCATAGGGCACTCTTCTCTTTCACAGAGAGGCAGCTCTCTATGCTGGCCCCAAGGTGGCGCTAGGATCCCTATTTTTTGCTGATGAAGTACTCGTGGCACATCCGAGTGAGGCAGAAGACCATGTTGCCAAACTCGTTGAAGTCCACACTGTTGTCCTGGTTTGTGTCCAGGTCCTTGAAGATGCGGTCCACCGCTGCCTTGTCATTGGCTTTCTGCAGGTGAGAAAAGTGATAGCAAACATGTAGACTGGATATAGGCCTACACAACTTTCAGACATACACATTGAACAGGGGAAGAATTGTCACTGGGCATGTGCACGAGTGCTGCAGGCTGTGATGATGCACAAATTCTACCAGGAGCATTCACCATCCTCTCCATACAATGCACCACAACACACATGTACAGTAAGCCCTGTGAATCCTGTTGTTTGTGCAGGACTGACACAGAGAGAGTTCAGAGGTCAGAGGTCACTCACCCCCAGCAGATCTCCTAGTTCATTCTGAAGCAGCTCTCTCAGCTCAGCCTTACTCAGGGTGTGCTTGTCGCCCTCCTTACCAGCGTATTTACTGAAGGATTTGATCAGGAGCTCTATAGCCTTCTGGACGTCAGACATGATGATAGCTAAGACGACAGAAAGAAAACAGTGTGAAATGATGACACATGAAAATTTACCTCATGCCCCTGCATTGGTTGCACGCTCATCAGAGCGTTTATACATTGTGATGGCATGGGTTCAGGTCAGGGTGGCCTTGTATTTTCCTTATAAATCTTCAGATGACTAAGTGAAGAAGCTGCTTGAGGACGTTGCTCTCATTTAGTGCTGCTATGACTCATAACTTTCACTGGTGCACACGACCATGGATCATGTGGCATTGTGGTCAAATTGGGAATGTTAACAAAGGACAGCACTTATATCCACAACGTGAGGGAATGGTAGGTGACAGAAAGGAAATAGCCATCTGAGTTCATATCTGAGAGGTAAACCTGGGCTTAAACAGAGAGTTTTTTTAACACTGAGTATTACTCTTTAAAATCTGACTTTATAATTCTATATATATTACTATAAGTCTGATTCACTATCGTGCCAGTTTTAGCCAACTGTTTTCCCCCCTGCTACAGTTTAAGTGGCTAATTTATTCATAAACTGTAATTATAGAGACAAAATATATACATGAAGAAATGCATACTAATTTCATTCATTAAGAGCTCTTGAACAGCCAGCAGTGGCGTCATCGCTTTTCTCTCTGCCAGTGTTTTTATCAGGGGTTTGCCATGGAGCTGAATAAAAATAAACCCTGGGTTTCCAGCCGGGCCCAGCCACTCTTATTTCCCCCTGTCACCGGTTTCTAATGCAGCGCCTCTGCCGAGTGACACAGGACATTGTTATGGCAACAGCTTAATCTCTTCAGGTAATTTCTTGATTTAAGTCCCAGTAGTGATGTCTGAAGTCTGTTCTTATAACGCTGTGCTGACTTCATGAACCCAGGAGGGTCGGTTCTGGTTGCATTCTGACTCACATGGTGCAGCTCCCTCTCTGGGGTGTTGTAAGCATAGGAAACTGTGGCATCAGAGGGTTTGTAAACAGATGGGAATTGTGGAGGAAGAGAGCACAAAACAAATACCATATTACTGTTCTGATGTTTGATTTGGCTTTAATTGAGACTGAAAGCTTGATGTACAATGCATCAGTAAAAGGACATTCCAGGCTTAAGTTAGCCAAATAACTGGCATCCGAGCAAAATGAGCAATGTCTGTTGTGGTGTTAAGTTTCACAAGCAATGAAGAGAAGTCGCAGTTGGCTCAAAAAAACATAAAATGCACACAGAGCTGGTAACTTTGCAGATGTATTTTATACAAATAAAATGCACCGAAATTACATTAAAGTTGTTGCATTAAAAATAATTTCCTATTGGATAAAGTTTTGGTGCCGTTTTTTAAAGTCAGTAAATGAAATCACACAACGAACAAAACAACATTGTTTGGATTTTCTACTCACCAAAGCTGATTTAAGGAGATTGGAGAGAGAAAGTCAGTCTTAGAGGACCTGTAGTGAAGACGAAATGGATGCAAAGGATGCTTTATACATCACCACACCCTTTATCCCTCCCTCCATAATGTGCCTATCATCTCCAACCACTCCTACTTCTCCCCCGTGTCTTGTTACTTTTTTCATTTCCCAATGTATTGTTTAAGAAGTACTGTTGCTTAGAAAATCATCAACAAACAACTGATCATTGTTCATGATCATGATATAGTCATAAGACTATAAGTCTTTCAAAAATTGGATGTTTTGCACTTCATGGTTATTACAGCTTTTATGTTTACTGTTATTTCTATTGTTCTATTGTATGTTAACTTCTAAGGAAATTGTTTAAGAAATGTATTTGGGTGGAAACGTTCAAAACCTATTTGCATCTTCCTTGTTCATTGAAGATGGAAGACGATGTTTTGCAAGCTGATGAAGGGAGGGACACAGCAATTACTTTGCGAACTGAATCACTTTTTTGTAGTATAACATACAGCTGCTCGATTTAGAGGCCACTTTTGTTAATCCTTTGAAAGAAAATGCACAATTTGTGTAACACACTTTAGCCTAGACCCATGCACAGACCAATCACTCAAAACCCTTGGTGGGGTCAAGAGACAAAAGCCCCCTTCCAAAGAACTACCTTTACTCATCACACATTTTTGCTCATGCATTTTCCATTATAATTCCACACACCAAGGTTTGTCATACTGTTAATGGCTCTGTGCAAAAAATACCAAATATATTTTGATAATTTTTCTGACTAAAAATAAAGACCAAATGTAATGAGACTTCTGCTGCAATGCCCTTCTTGAAAAGCTTAATGTCTGGCAAAATCAGAGACCAAAGCAATAACCATTATGTATGTTTTAAGCTAAATGTGGATCTTTTTGCATGTATGAGAGGGCACTTTAATTGTATATTGTACTAACTAATTTCTGGTGTTTTTTTTGTGTATATAATTGACTTTTTGTCTATTTTTATTTAATTGTTTGAGAAGCACATGATTCTAAAATGAAAACCCTGGGCACCGTGACTCACTGACTGTTGATTGTTATGGTCCTGAGTGGTTCCTCTCTTTTTGGTGGAGGTTGTGACTCACAGCCATGTCCCTGAAGCTGGTGAGTCACACTGCAAATACCAGATATCAGAGACATGAAAATTAGCACTGTGGCAACTATGTGTATGTTTGTTTCTATATGTGTGTGGTCTGTTGTATGACTTTGAGTTAGATATCAAAGGTCTTTTCCTTTCTCTCCTCTTTAGTCAGTATATAATTGCTTTGGTCTCTAATTAACAACTTCAGTCAATGTCCAGTAAAGTACAGATCATGAAGTCAAGTCACTGTCACCAACATTCATGTATTCTGCAACTGAAGTTTTTATGCATTTAGTTTTTACTGTGTGGAAAACATTGGTCAAGTTTTTTCCTGTCTTCTTCCTTCTCCATATTACTCACTCAGATCTACCAAAGTAGGGAGGGAGTATCCATGGAAACCACATTCTGTATTATATCCAGTTGTGATTCATATTAAATTATTTGCAAAACAGCTGGAGCGGTTTTCATAATTATCAAATACTTATGGCCAACATTATGATTACAGTTATACTCTCATGCCATCTAGTGGTAAAGCAGAAGTACACTAAAAAGAAAGCATATTTTCCTAGAGCGCTCACGTAACAACATAATGCAACATAATCTCCCAAATACACCCAACACCACCCCTTTTGACCAGAAACCAAAAAGAAGGTTGCTAATTTTTTTAATATTATTTAGAATTTTTTTTTTTATTAGAGAGACACAGTAGAGAGACAACAGGAAATGAGGGGAGAAAAAGATGAGGAATGACAAGCAACAAAGGCCCCTAACCGTGTGCCAAGCGGGGACATTGCAGTTCATGGTTGAGCTACATCATCAGCTATAACAAGATCACAATAGTTTGATGTCATGGCAGCAGCTACAAACCGGATATTGCAAGGGTTGGTAGGTTCAGAACATTGCCGTTATTGTTTAACGAATGAAATTGTCCACAGAGAGGAGCTGTTCTGCCTGTGTGTGTCCAAGCAAGGTGTGGCACGCAATAGTGAATGTTTCCTTGTCTCTGAAGTCACACTAATCCACTCCTTCACTGTGTAACAATTGAGGAAACTTCAAACTGTGAGAATCTGCAAGATTATTCCAATTGACAAAGGTTTTTAAAAAAGTCATCTCAGTGACATGGTCTCAGTATTAGCACGTTTCCTTACTAAGGGGACTAGCTTGGGCTTGTTCATTGGTCTCTTGCTTCATGCTTGGAGAGAGTTATTCATCTTCACCTATAAAGGTTGTATTGTTTTAGGCCACATGATAAATGTACAGCGTGTGTGTGTATATATATATATGCAGCACAACTACACAAAAGGGATATTGAGAAAACTGTCAGAAAAGTAGGAATTCCCGGCTTTAAACTCAGCTGTGGGTCACATGGGCGTGGTGCTTGTCTAAACTGAGGGGTGAATACAAACTAGCCGTACAGACACACACACACACACACACACACACACACACACACACACACACTCTTACAACGTCGTAACCTAGCAACTTGAGTGTTTTCCCTGTAATCATGAGCATTGGTAGGCCACAAAATAGAGCCCTGCCCAAGGAGTTGTGTGCAGGACTTAAGAGGCTCTTGTGATTTATTCACCCTGAGTTTAGCCTTCCAGGCCAGACCTTCCACATGCAGTCAACGTTCTCCCCACTTCACTTGGATTGGCAGACCATGACAGTATCCTTGGCTCAAACCCTAAATTACATCTTAACCACTCAATGAGTAAAACATTTGATTGGCAGAGCTTGTCAGTGCCAGAACATAGCCTGAGAAGAAGTGCTACCTGTGAGACTTAATTTTAGAGCAAAAAAAGTATCTTTTCTGTTCAGGGAGAGTCATAAGGAGGGGGTTATCCTGTTGGACTCTCCGGTGATATCCAATTTGAACTTGAACCAGACATGAAACACAATGAAAAGAATTTTGTGGAAAAACAGTGGCGTACTGATCCGCTCTGTGCCCTGTGACTCAGGCCCTCCACAATTCTTCACAGTGCCCAAGGCTGCCTTGCTTAATCAAATCAAACTGACTAGAATGCAGCAAACTTTATCCAGTTATAAAGCACCCTATCACCCAATTTATCTGCTCATGAATGCGTCACAAGAGAGTTGCAACATCAGCTTCACAAAGAGGTGTGTTCATCACTGGAACATTCTGCAGATTCCTCAGAGCAGCGATAAGCACAACTTTATCAAACAGAGAGGGAGAGGTTCGTCTGCGTTTTCACACCCAGGGAAATAAAAACTCAAAGAGGCAGAGGTGCTTTTATATTTAAATGAGATAAAATGCATGATAACTTGAAGGAAAACACATGTGACTAAATATACAGTATGCAGTACAATAACCACTAGACACAATAGGTTGGAAATTCATCAGCGTATTTAATGGACAAAACAATCTTTACAAAATTTAATATGCATTTTGGTTTCTTCTCGTCTCTTCCGCTGTCGTCTTTTTTACTTCTTTCCCGTCTTCTTCATGTGCATCTGATAGCACTGCTCACAGGCAATGGAAAGTCCAACAACCAGAGAAACAAATTCCTCAAAGTCCACCTGGCCATCACCGTTGGTGTCCAGGTCCTTCATGATTTTGTCTACAGCAGCAGGGTCCTTCTGAGACTGGATTAAAGAAGGGGTGTGAGGTGGGCATCAACAAGAAAACTTTGGGTTATACTGTATGTGATAAGTGATATAATAATGAAGAACTGTGTATAAATTCTGGACACTGTGATCATGCACTTTACATGTTAAAACCCCTTCTCACCTTAAGGAAGGTAGTCAGCTCATTCTCCATCAACTCTCTGAGCTCTCGCCGGCTGAGTGTGGCACTCTGGCCGTCCTTAGAGGCGTAACGGTGGAACACCTTGATGAGTGACTCCATGGCTCCCTCCAGTTCTGAAGGCATGATTGCTGAACTGTGTTTGGGCTGAAAAACAAAAGAAGCCGAAAAAGAAATTGCTTAAAGGGATCACTGACAGCATACAGTTTAGCTTCATTGGGCGATTTTAGAACAAGACCTCAGAGGACTTTGATGAAAAAATGGAAAAGACTGAATAGATAAAAACTTGTTTTGGCTGGGATACTTGACATTAAACCTATCAAAAGACTCTTGTGCAAGAACATGTTCTGGTGATGACCTTATCTAAGGATTTGAAGGGGCGGGGGTGAGTTCGAAAGCCAAGGAGCTGATCCTCTCAGTGTCAACAGTAGCCTTTCCTTGCATGTAAAAAATGTTGGATTGACATATCAACAATGTGCCACCTCCTCCAGTGAGACTTAGCTCCATCAGAGGATCTTGTAGAGAAAGTATTCTGTCTTGGGTGAAATAAATTCCTGCAAAAGAGAATAGTTCTATTGCATTGTAGGAGGACTTGTTGTAGCCCAATAAAGGGGAAGCAACACTTTGTCCTTTGCTCTAACGCCCTTCCCACTGATGAGTAATACTCATGAGAAGTGAGAGAAGGTATGTCATTAGCTTGTTAGGAGAGGAAAATTTAAAAAAAAAATCACAAAAGTAAAAACATTCTGAACACACTGTGCCCTTTTATTGTAGAGTTGCAGCAGTTACAAAAGGAGAAGCGCGAGGGAAAAGAGGGGTTGTGTGTTATTTGTGTTAGAGGGAATGGAAAACTTCAACTGAAAAAAATGCGAGGGGAGAGGGGACACTACAGCAGCAGAGCACATGTATGTACATGCCCACAGTCCAACCACACCCTTTCTAGTGTACCTATAGCACTCAGCCATTAAGAATACAAAGAAAGAGAGCATACAGTGGAATAAAATGCAATAATATTGAAAAAATAAGAGTTGTACTTTTTCAGTGAGTGCTTACTGTGTATTAGCCAAATGTATAAATCTTAAGATACTTCTTAAATAGAGTTACTCCTTATTGCTAAAAACCTAGAAAAAGAGGCAAAAGCCAGGGCAATCATAGAACACACTGCATCATATAAAGATGTAACTAAAATTAGTTCTTGACAGCAGAAGAAATTACAGGAATTCTGTCAACTAGACTGTATCTGGAAAAAAAAATCAATAATCACTTGCTTCACTTTGATTGGCAGATAAAAGTAATCCAATACAATCCTATCCCATACCTAACCGGTTGTAGCCTACCTGCAGGCGGTAAAGGGTTTTTGAAAATCCTGACAAAGCCACAGTGAGACATCGTTAGTTCTTACCGTGCAAGGCTGGGACGTGGTCGGCAGAGGAGAGGTTTGGGAATGTTCAGAGGTCGGGAGCAGAGATTTTATAGTCAGGCGCCGCCCTGACTGCTGTGCAGTGTGAGTCAAGCCGCGATATGGACAGTGGACCCTGTCGACTGTGAGTGCGGCTGGACAGACGATGATCGGCAACACCGTAGTAATCAACTTAACTTTAGGTTTGGGAGCTGCTGGACTAACTTTTATTTCTTATTCAATAATAAGATGACAGTGAAGCTGTCAACAAGTAAATAAATATACACTATATATGTTTTACAGCTACAATAATAACGGTAGAAGTAATAATTATAATAAATAATAATTATTTTGCATCAGGCATACCATATTTAACAGTTTTCTGATAGTTATTGTTCTAGTAGGAGCCTAGAAAAATCTTCACTAGTCATGTAACGTTAGGCCATAGGCTGTAGAGGAGAAAATGCGAAGATGATGTGATTGATGATCGATTAATTATTCGATTAGTCAGTTTCTGCAACCCTTTACACTGCCGGTATGCTGCAAGACAAGACACGTCCCTTGGGCTTTTTTGTAGAGTATTTGTAGACCTACTTTGTAGACTAATGGTTAATGACGTCATCACAGAAAAGGAATTTAAGAAACGAAAAGAAATAGGTTAATGAGCAACCCAAATAGAGGATTTATTACAAGCAATTGAGAGTATGACAAAAAAAACTGATGGAGTTGCACGGAGCTCAATGTAATCAGCAGCAAAGCCAATCAGTAGCATTTGACCACACACTACAAGATACATTCAGTAAAGAAGAGTTCCTCAGTGACTGAGTGACTTGCAACACATGCAGTCCAGTGATTGGACATAGGCTAAATGTGCAAAAATCACTGTTAACATTTTTCTTAGTGTGCAATAGTGTTGTCTTCCATAGTGTTGCTCAAGAGGGACTGCTTTAGTACTGCTATCTCATAGGATTTTTAAATACTGGCCATCATTTATAATATAGCTTGAACCTATTTGAAAATGTTTTTTGAAAAATAATTTACAGCACATATAATATATTGCACGTTTTTGTCCTGGAAGACTCTCTGTACTTTATTTGTATTATTGTTTTGGTGTTCATTTTTCCATGCTCCTCTTTATTTTATTCATCCTATAAAACCAGTGGTGGAAAGTAACTAAGTACATTTACTCATGTACTGTACTTAAGTACAGTTATAAGGTACTTTCCATTTTCTCCTACTTTATACTTGTACTCCACTACATTTCAGAGGCACACATTAATTTGATAACTTTAGTTACTAGTTCATTTTCAGATTCAGATTAATGGTGCAAAATGTAACAAATAAATTATAATATTATTATATCAATAATATACATAAAGGCCTGTCAATAATTTTGTCTTCGTATAATTTTTAATTATGTTGGATTTGAGATGCCAATATCAATATTTACATTTCTACTGCAATTGATCGAACAGATGCCCGAATAGAGCTCTTTGCGCGCCATCTTGTGGACTTTAATGGGAATGCAGTGGGTCTGCATATTAATAAGCAATTGAAACTGATAATTGTTAGTTTTTATTGTAGCTAAAAATCATCGTTAATGGATAAGTTTATATAGATTGGAATTACATCCATATGAGCATTTTATATAACATGATGACTAAACAACCCAACAGTATTTTTGTTAATTTTACTTTACTGTCAACCTTCTTGCCTAAACAGCTCTCTATTAAATCCACACACCACACCAAAAACGTACTTAAGAATAACAACCTTTGCATTGATCTCTCACAGCTCACTGTGTTCGGTTAAGTCAGATCCGTTCTGTTTATGTCATGGCCAATCAAATCCCAGTTACCTGCATGAGCTGCAGCTTATCTGTTTCTTTGCATGCTCTGCACAAATCTTTGATGGTGCTTTTTTTTGGACTAGAACACCAGACTGACAGGTTTTAGCTGTTCCCCAGAGGTTCGCACTCCATGCACACAGTGCAGGGTTTGTCAGTACTTTTCTAAATCACAAATATTTGTTGGACAGGATACTTTAAACACCAGTGTGTGGCAGAGCCAGGGAGTGTCTCTGACCTGATCCTCTATTTAAACCCGTCACAGACTGTCTTCTCTTCACTGTGTGGACTCATCTTTTGAATCCAGGTAGGAACAGGGTGGAACAAAATTAGTATAAATGCATACAGGCGTTACTTTTCTTGTATAGCATGGTTTTCCAGTAAACTTTCTACTTGTTTTGCCGCGATAAAATTGCTTGGACAGTAACTCTTTAAGAATTAAAGTTTTGTTTTTAAAGAATTTTTGTCGATTTTATGTTAAACTGCTGCCAGCGGGGTTTTTGATAAATTCCCTTTAATTGCATGGTTTCTGATTTCAGGTACTTGCTTCAGTGAAGCTGGTTTACCTTTTGACATGTGTTTAAAAATCTTTTAAGAGAAATGCTAATAAAAGGTAAATTCAGTCATCCCTGTTGTCCTTCCTCTTCCTATTATCATCTTATAATAACATATATAACAGATAGTAGATCTAATATTAGGATGATGATGATGATCATTGTTATCGTTATTGATATCACTGTTATCTGTTTAGATCCTCTACACTCTAAAAATGTGCAGTATTCCGTCCTTAACTGGTTTGGAAACGGCTGTGGCTGCCATGTTCTGTGTTTTCACATCACATCAAGGGAAAAATGGCCAAAGCAGAGTTTTTAAATGTACTGAAGAAGAAACTGCCTGCTTTTGGAAAGGTGAGGAAAATCATTGTACTCTGTAACACTGCATCCCTGCAAGTAACTGCAATAACTGAAGACGGGTTTGTCTTGGTGCCACTTGATCAGAGATCACAAATAAAATACAAAAGCAAGGTGTAAGGCATGATATAGACATAGGCTTAAGGCCTTTCTGCAAACTTTGGCACTAGAATGAATTAAATATTGACATACATTAGAAAAGTTCACATATTTAGTTTGAGGATTCTGCAAAGCGCCCTACACTAAAAGCTAATGGTCAACAAATAAAATAATTTAAACTTTTTTGGTAACATGGTTTCTATACAGTTTCTATACTCAGGTACAATTTTAAAATACTTTGTACTTTACTTGAGTATTCTCATTTGATGCTAATACTGTGACTCTACTACATGTAAAAGGAAATATTATGCGTTTTACTCCTCAACATATATTTGACAGCTTTAGTCACTCCTTACTTTGCAGATTAAGATTTAACATATAAACCACTGGTAATAATCACATTAATAAGTTTACACAAAGGAACTGGATACTTCTTCTGACAAACATCACAGGTAATGATGGCAATCCCAGTGACATTCTGGCTTAACAGTTAAATCCAAGGCATGGAGCAAAATAGTGGCCAAAATGTATTATTCCACCTGGGACATTTAGCTACAGGGCTACCATATAATTTTCTGAGGATCCTGAAAACGTTTACCGTCTTCCACAGCCTGTAGATTTCTACTGTAAACGGTCGAAGATGTTGGTTCTTGAGGAAACAATACGGCTTGATTAGAGGTCCACATTTGTTTGATAGCATTCAGAGCTTCTTTCATCAAGCGTCCCCCTGCTGTGAGCCACATCATTTGAAAGCATCCGGTGCGGGATGGGAAGGGTGGGGGGCGGGATGTCTGGGTGAGGAATAAAAGCCACAGGCATCTGTTAGTGTGGATATACAGTGATGTTAACAACACATTTAGAAAATCGGCTTCATTTTTCGAAACACTCCGAAGGTGATTCTTATCAGCCTTTTTTGTTTTTTCGTGCGTAAAAAAAAGTCCACATCGAGGGTCTTTTGAAAAATCAAGCATTTCCAACACGGTAAACCAGCAAAGATTTTATCATCTAGAAGGTTGCACCTCTTTGAGCTTTGAATATGTACTATATGGCGTGTGGCCTAGATACATCGCGATTTATATCCAGATGATGAAAACAGGACCAGGAGGAAGCTCTTTTCTTAAAATGGCAGAGATGGATTTAAAAACAGCCACATCAACGATGGAAGCATTGGTTCGTATCAGTGTGAGTATAGCAGCCTATATGTCTGTGTTTTTGTTGTCGCTGGATTTATATTAAAATTATTTTGTTACTGATACAGCCTGTTTTTTTTAAATGGGGAACCAAATAGACGGTTTGGATGCCACGTCTCCATGTTTCACCTGCCGGACCTTCTGTCAAATGGGCCTTCATATATTTTTCTGCACCCAGATTAAAGGCTAAGGATAAAATGAAATACAAACGATATTGTCTA
Organism: Coreoperca whiteheadi; assembly: GCA_011952105.1. Classification (NCBI taxonomy): domain Eukaryota; kingdom Metazoa; phylum Chordata; class Actinopteri; order Centrarchiformes; family Sinipercidae; genus Coreoperca; species Coreoperca whiteheadi. The sequence goes on from CM022477.1 coordinate 9,828,455, forward strand.
TCCTCAAACTTTGCTGTAGAAAATCAACATCTTAAGGTTCGTTATGTTTCCTTGATGCTATAACCCTCGTTAATGGAGGTCCTAAAATGCCTCGGTAGCCTACACCAGACTCGAGCTAAATTCCTCCTCAGAATTGGAAGAAATTATTCTCATTCTTTGATTAGATACGAGGGCGTTTCAAACATTATCAAATGACATAACAGTGTGGGTGCAGACTGAAAGGACACGTTTCTTTTTTGGGCTCACTGGATGGCCGTTTCCATGGAGACGAGATGCAGGACCTTCGGATGCTGCTGAGGCAAAGGGAGAAAAAAAAGTGTTTTGTAGGTGCTGCGGGCAGCGTCGGCCGCTACAGGGTTAAAACATATAGGCCTAAGTCATTTGCAGAGATGGTTACACTATACCATGGTGGAACCGACCAGAGGTTTGTGCACATTTTACAGCACACACCATTAAAACTGTTCCGGACATAACATCTTTGGATGCTGTCGAATCAGCCACCTTCCCCAGACCCCATCTTACCGGCGCGGTGGGCTCCTTGCTCGCGATGCAATGCCTCAAACCCCTCCCCTCTTTTCAGCAGACACCGCTCTCTTGATGCTGGAAATATACACGTAGTCCACTGCCATGGCGCCTAGATTCCAGGTGAAGGTAAGGGTGCGCTGCCGCATCGCCTGTTTTACGCCTTCACCATGCCGGGCCCAGCGTTAGCAGTGCGCACTATTCAATTGAGGTGGATACAAAAGACCCACATTTTGTCGTGGTGTGTATAGCCTATAGGTGGCTGGAATGGCAGTAGTCTGAAATTGCGGTAGGCTAAATTGCTAGAGGAGGAGAGAACGGCAGGCCGGAGTTGACATTGGAGAATGACAGTCTCGGTGGGCTAAGGCAGAAAGTAGGTTATTTTAATTAATCCAATTACTCCAATGTAATGCTTCAATATGGGCAGGTTTTTTTTGCAGCAGTCTAAGTCTGTCTCATCTGGGAAACGTGTCTGCAGTTGTATTATTCTATTTGACCATGTAAGCTGGGAAGACATCGCTTTCATCAATCAACTCGTGTGTGTGAGAGTTTTGCCATCCAGCTGTATATCATTGTGTGAGGTCTCAACCTTCTTAACATCACGTGGACATGCAGGAATTTACTGTATATTATCACCTGTATATTATTCCTACTGATGCTGCATCCCCATGCCCCAGAAACAATGATTTTAACAGTGGTTTATGGAGTGCTGTGATAAGCTGTCCCAATGCTGCATCACATCACATCACAGTGACAAAATCCCCAAAGCCCCTATGCAGCACAGTCAGTCAGTTTGTCTTGTCCTGGTTTTTGAAGGTAACTCATAGTGTCAGTGATGTAGATGTGCTGCCACTGGCCCTGAAACAGTTTGGGCTGTAGGTTGAGGCTGTGTTTCAAGGGCATCCATGAAGCAAAAGTAAGCAGGCCATCCTGACTGAAAATGGAATATCTCCTGTGTTGCACCAACAAATCCTGACTTAACACAAATTATCACACAAACAGGGTAGGGAAATGGATAAAGGAACAGGTCCCTTTAACCATCTCATAATTGATGAGGCAGGGTAGTCTCGTGGTTAGACTAACTGTAGCTGTGAAGTCACAGGTTTCTGCAACAGCCAGTGTGTCCTTTTCTGTCAAATCCATGCCCTTCAGTAGGACCATGACACGCCAACTGCTCCAGAGGTGCAGCTTTTCATCCCTCCACCTCTGACCAGTGTAGTTATGTAGACTGAAGGTAGCAGGGAGGTGTACTTGTGTAGCACTCCTCTAAATACAAACAAATTCAATAACCTGTAGATTATGAGGTGAAACTGATTAAATGATCCAAAATGCAAAGTTTATTTCCCATCACTTACACTATGTTAAATGTGTAATCCACTCTGTCTTTGCACTGAACAGTTTGTCCTGTTCTCCATTGCACCATGGGTCAGTATGTAGGCTACTCCTCAGTGTGTATGTTAAGGTGCTGAGAAAAAAATATGTCATAAATACAGAAAAATATGGGACCATGTCATAGTGTTACAAAAGCATACCCAACTACCGGCTAAAGAGCTCATGTTCGTATGCAGGGCTGCAATATAAGGGATGCTCTCTTTGCAGTGGTTAAATAATTAATGCCTGGTCTTTATCCATATTTAACAAGAATGATGGCCTATGTCGCCTGTTTGGGACAGCTTTTCACATTGCCCTGCCTCTCTCTCAGTTCAGTCTCTATGTCATACTATACTGTACATCCTCAGTGGTACTCCTGCAGGTAGGGCTGGGTATGAAACCTCAATACTTTTTTGGTACCTACGGAAATGTCTCCATAGCGCTGAGTATCGAAAACTGTCAAATACATAAAACTTTAAGTGCCTGGTCAGATTCGTATTTAATAAATCAAAGTGTTGCAAATTTTAGATTAAGTTCTTGTACAGGGACTTGTGTTTCTACAAAATGTAACATTTCAAAGCTTTGGCTACTTTTGTTCAATGAAAAAGGGGTTTTGTGAAAACAAAAAAGTTTATATTTCTCATAGTAAGGTATTGAAAAAGTATTGTTTTGGTATCAGAAGACGAAACTCAGGTATCGTCTCAGCATTAGTATTGAAAATACCTGCACGTTTTACTTTCCTTTTGTCCTTTTAAAGTCTAACTATGCACATTTTTTCCTCATGGTGTGTTACATGCTCTTACATGTTGTCCTGAAGGTTTAATAACACAAATTCATTCTGGCTTGGAAATCTTTGAACAAGCAACCTATTTTTTCTGAAATAAAGGTGAAATAATGTTCAGCAACCTTTGCAGATCATAACCCCTCACTCCTTTGCCTCTGACAGTCTAACATGAAGAGCCTGGAACGTGAGCTGCATTGCCCTGTGTGTAAGGACATAGTCAAACAGCCCGTGGTCCTGCCATGCCAGCACAGCGTCTGCCTCATGTGTGCCTCAGAGGTTTTAGTGGCAAACGGCTACCCGCTTCCAGAGCTTCCCCCAGAGCCAAACTCCCCAGCCTCCACACCCAACACCCGCTCACCCCGTCAGGCCCGCAGGCCTACACCTAAAGCTGAGCAGCGACCTATTGACCGCGTGCTGCGGGCAGGTTTGGAATACTTCTTCATATCAATTTAATTTGTCGAGGGGCGAAAGAAGGAGAATATCTATGTTTTGTGTGGATCCAATTCTTCTTTAAAGATTATACAGAGGCTTTTGCTTTGGATTGCATTTTGACATGCAGTGCAGTTAAACCTTTCCCTTGATTTCACTGTCAGACCATTATCAATATGCAATATTTATGTTGGGAAAAGAGATAATCTCCTGTCAATCTCCTGTAATCTCCCTCTGCTCACAACTGATTTTTCTTGTTGGTTTAAGGTCCCCACCCGCCTTCGCCATCCATGCCCCGGTCTCCTGGATATGGGACGTATCCAGGGCGACGCCGTAAGGAGGGTCCACCCCTGGTGATGATGTTCCCCTGTGTCCCCTGTGGCCGAGATGTGGAGCTGGGAGAGAAGGGCCTTACGGACTGTCTGCGCAACCTCACCTTGGAGCGTATAGTGGAGAGGTGGGTACCACACACACAGGCACACATGCACACACTCTTCCACCAAAACAATGAAAAAAGGCAAAGATGTGTACATAAAACCCCACCCAGTGATACTGTCCTTTATTGCTTATGATGTTTGGGGCCAAACGTACATGAATAGATGAGTTGGTCCTGAACAACAGAAGGTGTGGGAACATGTCCAATTCTGAATGTAATTATTCAGCAGCAGCTGAGCTGGTGAAGAATCCTGCAGAGCGTGCACTGCAACACGCTGTAGCTACCGTGGCCGACTGAGCGCTTCCATTGTGTAGTAGCTTTTTGGGCACTTTATCACCTATTCGCTACGGTTTGTGTCACTCTCTGACAGTGAGCCTTTGCCAGTCTCATTTTCTAATTTTTCATAACAATTCATTTGGCTTTAGTTAGAATTTTGCTGATGTCAATAATTTTTTTATGTTTTTGATGACAACATTTTTATTTGGTATTAATTTCTTGACAAAAGGTTATTTAATCACAATAGAACAAGCCATATAACTAAAGGCTAAAGCAATCTTTCTATTCTTCCTTCCCTTGCTGCTCTCCCTCCACACCACCAGGTACAGGCACACAGTGAGTCTGGGCAGTGTGGCTGTAATGTGCCAGTTCTGTAAGCCTCCTCAAGCTCTGGAGGCCACCAAGGGCTGTGCTGACTGCAGGTCCAATTTCTGTAACGAGTGCTTCAAGCTGTATCACCCGTGGGGGACGCCACGGGCCCAACATGAACATATCCAGCCCACTCTCAACTTCAGACCAAAGGTAAGACATTGGGATAGATCAATGAATTTAATTATAAGATATCATAAAATTCAGTTTCATATCTGTTTTGAAACAAATATGTAATTAAGCGTATTGAATTTGTTTGTAAAAAGCACAACATTTTTAAACCTTTGGTACAACATTGTAATATGGCACCCTTTATAAAGAATGTATAAGTTGCCGCTAATGGCTTCATTAATGGTTAATACATCCTTAACTAATGCTTAATAGATCAGTTCTAAGCCAAAAATCTCCTTGATTGGTGTTGTGATCCTTTCTATGTGTTAATATTGCATTTATAAATGTTGGTAATATCCTAATAAATACTCATGGATTTCTCACTTTCTATTAAGCCATTAAGCCTGCAGTTATAAAGGGTAGCAAGATATTAATTGAATAGTGAATAAACTCTGCAGTTGTAAGTGGTTAAATGGATTTTGGTTATGTCCCAGTGGGTTATGCAGGGCAATGGGGAATGTACCCAAATGCAGACAGAAGATACAAACTGGTGTAGTTCAATGATTTTTTGTAGGATGGCAGTTCTGGGGAGTAGGGAGAAGTGAGCAGGGGCTGTAATGAAATCGGTAATGCAGAGGCCTGGGGATGACAGTGTGTGGCTGCAGGAAGGGAGTGAGAGGCAAACTGGGACAGGTCCAGTTTCTCCACAGAACTTGATCAGGGTCTTCCTGATGAATTAAAGAGCTAGCCAAAAATATGAAGTGTCATCATGAAGGAGGATGATTGTTCACAACCTGGCATCCCCAAACGAGCTAATAGCTTATAACTGATCAATAATGCTTTAGAAATAATGTATTTAGCTTAGTTCCAACTTGTAAAGCCCTCGTAAAGGGTGCATTATTAGAAAGTCGTACCAATCCTTGTATGTTAAACTGTAACACTGTTTCTGTGTTCACATTACAAGTAAATTGGTCCAATTTTGATTTTAGTGTCCTTATAATGTGACACAGATGTTATTTTTTTGACTTAGCAGTGTGAACACAAAAGTCCGATGTTTTCAGATCTGAATCAGAAACAGAATCAGCTTCTTTGCCACGTAGGTTTACACATACAAGGAATTTTCTTTGGTATTTTGGTAGAACATAGTAGAAATCTAAGAAATATAAAGCAAGTACTGCATGTCAAGAATCATAAATGTAAAATTGACAATAAGATATTGAAGAATATAAAAAGTACTCTAAGAAAATAATGAATATGTACAATATGACAATATGCTATTTAAATTACAGTTTATGCATGGATATGCAAAATATTTACATGGGACTGTGCAAAAGTTTACATATTCGGGCCATGTTGAACAAAAATATGTGTGTATACATTTATTTAAAATGAAAATAAAAATATCTTTACATTTGCTTTATGCCTATGTTTTTTCCTCTGACTTCTGTTGGATAAAGAGATTCCTTCCTTAGCCTAAACAGAAGACTGGCCCTATGCCACTGAGATGTTAATAAATATACAGACATCCTCATAATGATGTAGTCTTTCTCCCTTGAGGTAAAATGTGCTTCAGATAAATAAGTTTAGATTTAATTTGGCTCCTGTCCTCAGGTTCTGACCTGTCCGGAGCACGACCAGGAGAAACTGCAGTTCTACTGTAGGTCCTGTCAGCGGCTGCTCTGCCCCCTCTGCAAACTGCGCCGCATCCACACCGGACACAAAATCTTGCCAGTGGCCCATGCTTACCAAGCCCTGAAGGTATGATCCTAAATCTGACATGATCTGGACTGGGTTCCTCCAAATGTCCTGCAAAATGAAAGGTTTACAATAGTTCATAGCATAGTTCTTCAGAAGCCCTGACAGGCAAGTGACAAAAAAGATTCTGGTGAAATATTTTCTATGTCTGATCTAAATTGTTTTGCCTCCTGTGTTTATGACTTAAGAACTGGTGAAAAAAAGTGTTTTTACATTATAATATTCATAAATAAAAGCTTTTCCAGGATCATTTTTCTAAATGACGTTTTGGTTTTCATCGTGAAAAATATGTTTTCTTCCAGGTGAGTTTTAATTTCTCTATGCACTCTCAACTCAAAGTACATATATTGTATGTTAGCAAGTTATGCAACATTACTGTCAGTTCTTTGTTTTGGCTAGAAATGTATTTAGATGGGCACTTCACCTGGAAGAAAACATGAATGCTAATCCTAATTAGAGCATGGGGAAGTGGCGCACTTCTGCCTCTTGTGGCCAAAATGAGTATAACAACAACAAACATTTAGAAAAAGGATCCTGACAAAAAACAATTTCACCCGCCAAAGACTTTTTTTCCCCACCTGTTTCACCAATCAAGTTAAATTTTGAGGAATTTAGAAAGATTATCCTGTTAAAACCTTTTTACATACAAACAAAGAAATTAGATTGAAAAATAGTGTTCATATGAATGTTGTGAAGGCTTCTATTCTCAAACTTACTTTTTACACACATTTGTTTTATGCTCATCATTCAGTTTCATACATTACTTTGTTTATCATAATTTAAAATGATACTTATTTTGGAAAGTCATTTTGGAATTAGATTATATTTACGCAACACTGTGCATGCTTGATATTTGCTTCTCTACCTTTTATATTGAGTGAATGATGTTTTACATAGCGAAGTGATGCAGTGACATTTAAAAAGTGCATTATTTCAAAATGTTAAAAAGCCACTTTTAGTATATCAGAGACAAGCAACTTACAACGTACACTAGTATAAAACTACAGTAAATGGGCTGATGCAGAGCTAATATAAGGCTGTGTGTAACAGTTACGCAGTGTGGTGTGTATTCATTGTTTGTATGTTGTGTTTTCACTGTTTATTTGACAGGAGAAGATTATGAAGGAGATGAACTACATTCTGTCCAACCAGGACACAGTTCTGGCTCAGATTACCCAGCTGGAGAGTTCCATCACTCAGACTGAGGTGATTAATACTTGACAAAACGTTGCTGAACATGGAATTAACACCAGTCAGCAGCTAAACACCATAAAACTGTCGAGGTTGCTGTCGATTGATTTGTACTTTTTGTTTCTTTAAGAGACAGCCAACTTGTGTTTGCTCGCACCATCCTTTGTGACCTCACTCATAATTGTTGAAAGTTGACTAAAAAGATTGCTGGTAACTCATTATTTTAGACATCCAACTATTTACCATTTATAAGCAATAATAATACTTTGTTTATAAAAACTGTGTTATATTGCTATTTATTATCTGTATATACACCAGTTATGGATGCTTCACAGGAGGAGTTATAGCCTAGTTGTTGACAAAAATAAAGACAATGCCCTTATATCTGCTTACAACTACATCATAGTGTATTATAAATCATATATTAATTGCTTACATATTGCTTATAAATGCTAAATAGGGGAGACTAAACTATAAGTGGTATGGGTGCTCACTACTTTGTATGTTTGTGCAACAGCTGCAGGTTTTAGGTGTGATTGTGTCCGACTCACTTCTCCACCCAACGGTTTTGCTTTTGTTTCCTAATGTGTACTGATATTACCTCCATAATCCATACTAACTTAATTCCATTAAAACGCCCACCTTAGCATCCAACTTTAAATGTTGCGTTTCACACAGTACTCTCTGGTTGTACTGTAACTAGGAGCTGCAATGTAAAACAAGTCCTGTTTGGTATAACAGATGATTGCGTAGTTATAAATGTGTTTATGAAATTAAAATTCTGATCAAATGTTTTCATCACATTGCAGATGAAGAAATTAGTTAAAACCAGCTCACATATTGTTATTAATATAAAATAATATAACATATATATAATGTTATAGAGTGTACAGCCGCAATCTGCCTATTATAATATCTGTGTTTGGAATCTGCCACATGTGAAGGCTTGTTTTCACTATTTGAATTTGCTTTTGTGTACTTTGAGCACTTTGCAAGTTGTAGTAAAACAGTTTCTATAATAGGCCTTATGAATCAACCTGACTTAAAGGAGTCGTCAGCTAGCCTCAACTGGGTGTTTCCCAATGTTAAAACTTGTCCGTCTGTGTTATTCATCACCAGGTAAACAGTGTGTCAGCCAGAGAGCAGCTGGCTCAGAGCATCAGGGATCTGACGGCTGCTCTGGCTGAGCGCCACGCTTCACTCACCCAGGCACTGGAGACGGCGCGGCAGAAACGAGGCGAGGCGTTGGCTGCTCAAGTGGCGGAGAGACGGGTCTTGATGGAACACACAGGGCTCATGGCGTTTACCCAGGAGCTGCTGAAAGAAACAGACCAGCCCTGCTTTGTGCAGGCTGCTCGCCAGACTCATAACAGGTTAAGCATTTCTTTATCTGGCTCCGCTCTCTGGCTTGATTGATCAAGCCAGAGAACCTTTCTTTGTTAATTTCTTTGGGTTATTTTTCCTTTATTATTAGAACAGGTTTTACTCACAGCTAAAGTTTTTGAAGAAAACAAACCAGCTTGTAATAGTATAACAGAGTCTTTCTGCGTTCCTCTCTGTATTGTTTATAACACCTGAAAGGCCACTAGATGGGGCAAGTATATGAGAGTTATAACTTAATTAGCTTTTAGCAAGTGGAGCTGCGTGAAAAAAGACATGCTGCTATGAATTGATCCTACGAACACGTATGTGTCTACATAGCCAAAGCCTGATATAGCTTATTCCTCTGTGCCATAGAGCGCCACTGTGGTCCAAAAACCTATTAAAAACACATCACTGAGCCACACCGTTAACCTGGGTGACATGGTCCTTCATTATGATAAACATGGTCACTGTAGTTTGTTTAGAGTTTCTCCCACATACAGTACACTGTCCTGCTCTCTTAAATACCCACTAGTGCACCAAATGTGTATTAAGCTGCAGGTGAAAATAGTCCCGAAGAAATGCACAATTTACTTCTCTTTGAGTAACATTTGCTAAAAACTCATTCTTGGTTTTGGTCTTTTCATGGGATTTGTTGAAACTAACAAAGACTTATCTTTTAAAAGTGATCATGCACCCCTCCCTCTTCATCCAGCTGTCTCCCCTCCCACCCATCTTGATGGAAGTATCATGCAAACACTGTTACTTTTTCATTCCACTAACACAGCTTTCCCTGTTTTTCACTGCACCAGGTTGAGCAAAGCTATTGAGAATCTCCAGCATTTCACTCTGGCTGCTGATCCATCCTTCAGACACTTCCAGCTGGACGTCGCCAAAGAACTCAAACTCCTGACAGAGTTGAACTTCATCCAGGGTGAGAAGGGGAGTGATGAGAGGGAGGGGGAGGAAGGGAAAGGGTGGGGATGAGATAGTGGAAGGGAAGACAGGGGTTTTGGATGATTATACTGTCTAATGAAGCAGAGATGCCGTGAAATATAGTAAGTGAACTTAGCCAAGTGACGACGGTAGCACAACGATGACACGTCAAACCTCTAGATTTGAGTTAGTCATGTAAACTCTACATTAAAATCATTTTTGTCACAGCTCCCTTGGCTCCAGTGATTGATACCCAGCGCACCCTGGCCTACGACCAGCTCTTCCTGTGCTGGCGACTGCCCCAAGACTCCGCACCTGCTTGGCACTTCTCCGTCGAGTATCGGCGTCGGGGTGTGGTACCAGGAGGAGCATCTAGAGGTGGGATCAGAGGAGGATTGGCCTCAGCCCGCTGGGGCTGGCAGCGATTGGATGAAGTGAGTGAGAGCAGCGCTGTGATTGACAGGTTGGAGATGGACAGCGTGTACGTGCTGCGAGTGAGAGGCTGCAACAAGGCGGGCTACGGGGAGTACAGTGAGGAGGTGTACCTGCACACCCCGCCTGCACCAGGTGAGTACACACAGAACTGTTCTGTCGTCCTCATTGACAAGTAAACAAAGAGACTTTGACTTTGCCACAGGAAAACTGCACCCAAACCCACATAACATCCCAGTTAACGAGGTGTTAATTATAAATTTAGACACTTTATTGTTTGTAGGAAAACAAAAAGACCGTCATGCAATACATGAAACATTCATTTTCAAAGGAGAAGCTAAATAAAAAAAGAGTAGAAATGTTCTTACACAGATTGGAAAGGATGAAATTTTGTTGATGGAACCATGTAATACAAAACAGTTTACATTTGAGTTGCAAAACATCAGCAGTGAGCTGGGATAACACTATGGGATTTGGGGGCACTTTAACAAAATCAGGGAACAGATCTTTGAAACAAATTTGAACACAGGTGCCCGGGAGGATGTGCTTGAGCATTACCAAGATTGTAGATTTTCTTAGGGGTTTACAAGGGTGGTGATCACAAAAATGTAAAATCCCTGCACCTCAACAGAAATCACCTCATCAAAACATTCTCAATCTGGAGGCAAAACCTTGGTAATTGTCAGTACAGTTCAACAGTTAACGTTCCGTACAATTGGACATATGAGGCATCAGATTGTTGTCTGCATAGGTTGTAACTGTTGACAACCACACGGTACCTCTCATGTCCACATTACAGTATATGGCTAAATGCATTTACAACTGTCAATGACTGTAAAAAAGTTTGTCTGCTTTGATGAATCCTGGTATCAAATAAACCACATGACGAGACGGACCATTCGTGCTTACATCAGGCCACGTTTCTTGCCTCATGTCGGTGTATTAACTTTATTACAATATTGTTTTTACTATTAGGAAAGATCTCCAGAACTATGAAAATAAGACCTAAATAGCCGTAAACTGGGATTATCCTTTTGTGTTAAAAAAGAGAATGTCAGAAGGATCGTCGTACACCTGCATAAAGTGCTCAGAATGTGTCTCGTTTATACATTTCTTTTCGTATCTTCCACATAACTATGCAAGAGTCTTTCTACTATTCTTGTATAATGACTTATGACCACTTAAATCAGTGACAAGTGTATGACAGCTACAAAAAAATCTCATTATATCCACACAGCAAGTTCTAGTTGCTGTCATTCGGGCCCATTCATCTCTTCGCACCTACTATTATTTATCAGGCACAATAAAAGAATTAGGATGTTGCAACAGTGAGCAGTTAATAATTCATTCTTTTTCCTTTCTGCCCATTCCGATATTCTGTTTTCAATTTATTTCCAACCTCTTTCTCCACTTTCAACACATCCTCACTTTCTTACTCTTTATTTCTTCATCATTCTCACACTTTATTTCCATTTCACAGCTTTGTACTTGTCATCCTCTTCTGCGCTACTTCCATGCTGCCAACCTACATGCCTCCTACAGAACGTAAGAAGTGCACTCGTATCTTTTGAAAGCCCCTCTGTACCCCCATACAACATAATTATCTTGTCTCCTCTTTCTCTTTGTGGTCATCCCATGCATCCTCTTCCACACCCATTTAGACACCCACTCAGCCCTCTGCCTCCCACTCTATAACGAGATCTGTCCGAGCGCTGATGAGGTTTGCAGTTTGTTAAGACGTGAGGCTTAACAACATGGATCGGGTTCAGATCCAGGGCTTTTTAATGGTGAATTGGTGAATTCCTTGTGTCCCTGTAGGCTGTTTTTCCTTCCTGCTATTGCGTATGTACCCTCTGTAAATTGTACTTCATTTTGGAAAAATCTGCACTCCCCACAGCCAGAGCTTCTTTGTGATGCCTTCTGTATTTTATTCCCTGAGTCATCAATTTATAGATCAGTGTCCTTTTCTCTTCCAGTGCTGGGAGGAGGTGCATGCCTGCTCTCTGTTCCTCTCCCCCTAGTCTCTCCTCTCAATAGCTTCATAATCTCTTTGTTTCTCTTCTCCTTGCTGCTTTGGGACTGTAACTCTGTACCACTTTCCCTCTGTTGGTTCCCAATTGTCTCCAGCTGCTTCTAAAATCCCTACATGTCATTTTTGAATGCACCTGTCTCTTTGTCTTCCCTCTACCCTCACGTCTACTTCTTCTTCCCTCCCTTCTCTTTTGGTTTTTCCTTCCCTTTCCTTCTCTCTGCCGTGTCCTCTCTCCCTGTCTCCTCCCAGTGCTCAACTTCTACCTGGACTCTCGCTGGGGTCTCCATGCCGACAGGCTGGTGGTCAGTAAAGAGCAGCGCTGTGCTCGGAGCGTCCCTGGTCTCTCTTTGCTGCAGGCCGCTGACAACGCCCTCACTTCCTGTCACCTGACCTCAGACCTCCTGGTGGGGGATGTGGCTATTACACAGGGACGGCACTACTGGGCATGCTCAGTGGAGCCCGGTTCATACCTAGTGAAGGTAAGTAAATTCTAGTAGTACATATTTTATGTACTGAATACTGCATACTATTAGTGCATACTACTCAGTATGTGCAATGCAGTATGCCACAATCAGACTTTATAATTAAGCAGAAGTGACATTGGAAGGCTTGGTTTCAAATCTTATGCGTTTCTCAATAACAATCCCTATTCTTGACTAAATAAGTAACATAGCCATAGTTAAAGTTTTAAACAAAACATCCTTAGGTCAGTCAGTCAGTCATTTTCCACCGCTTGTTCCCGTTAGGGGTCGCGGGTGACTGGAGCCTATCCCAGTCGCTTTGGGCCTTAGGCGCGGTACACCCTGGACAGTGGCCAACTCGTCGCAGGGCTGACAAATAGACAGACAACCATTCACTCTACATCCTTGGGTATTATTTATTAATTTAACACTCAAAAACTCCGCTGATCTGCCTCATCAGGAGCGTGTGGGTGTGGTTGGACCAGATTTGATCGACAGTAGCCTGGCAACATATGCAAACAACCCAACTATCAAAATTTCATTCAAACGCTAAATCCTGTTTGGTGCATGGAGGTAAATGACCACCTTTTTCCAACTAAGCCCCACCCACTTGAAATTAGTTAAAGGAGCACAGAGAAAAACACAACTCAGAAATATCATCAAGAAGACAGTTATGTATGGGCAAAGAGAGACATCTTCAAATAAATCACCTTATAGCGTATAGCATTTGGCCTTTGAATAATGTCCTCAAACTGTGTTGTTTCTAAGGGAATGACAAGTTTGCAGTTATAGGATGGGGTTTGAGGTTATACTTATTTTTTTGTTTATATTGTATACATACACATGTTTCGATAAGCATATCTTAATACCCATATGTGCCGGGTAGCACTCACATTCTAAAATGCGCTGTTGATACTATGAAACGTTTGGACATAGTGATTACAGATGTGGGACTTATAAGCACAGTTGTTTTTCATGGGATTGTATAAATCACCAGTAAAAAGGACATCTCATAAAAGATGATTGTATTTCTGCTTCGCTTGAAATAATCGTAAATGAGAAAATAGAGAACTGGTCAATTGGTTATGTGAAGATTTACTACAAGTGAAATGCTTACTTAATTACAAATTGATTTTTTCTTTTTTAACAGGTGGGAGTTGGCCTTGAAGCCAAACTGCAAGAGTGGTTTCACCTTCCACAAGACATGGCCAGTCCCCGGTGAGTAGCTGGAATATGAAATGGAAATTAATTGATAGAATTAAAATAAATAGTAGTGTGTAATCAGAGGTGGAAAACAACCATGTACATTTACTCAAGTACTGTACTTTTTCCCCACTATATTTCAGAGGGAAATATTCTACTTTTGACTCCACGGCATTTATCTGACAGCTCTAGTTACTTGTTACTTTTCAGATTAAGATTTTACATAAAAACATTGGATAAAATACAATTTATTGTTTAAAATTAAATCAGTGGTTGCAAACCCATTTGACCTGTGAACCTCACAAAAAAGCAGTGCTTGGTTAGAGTTCCTTGTCACATTTCAGGTGTTTATAAGTTATTAGCACTTCCATCAAAGAGACATTTCCCCTCTAAACGTTTTAGGTGGTCATTTAAATTACTCGTTGAGGACCGGGAAAAAAAGTGATTACAAATTTGTATAATCGAACTTTGTCTTTTTTTCCGCCTCAATAATCATCTCACAACCCCTCAGATTTATCTTTGGAGGGGGCTTGCCCTCCAGGTTGGGAACCGCTGGACTACAGTATCTAAAACAGTTAAAACTAGTTCCACCTCGACCAGCTACAACAGTAAAATGGTCCTAACACATTGATGCACCAGTATTACCAATCGAATGAGTTTTGTCTACAGAATGAGAACTTTTACCCTTGATATTTTAAATAAATACATTTTGCTGATAATACTTTTCTACTTGTACTTAAGTAGGATTTTGAATGCAGGACTTTTACTTGTCATGGAGTATTTTACATTGTTGTATTGGTATGTTTACTTAAGTCATCCTCATTTTTCAAACTGCGCTCTCGCTCCAGCTATGATCCAGACAGTGGTCATGACAGCGGAGCGGAGGATGCCCTGGACTCTGCTCCACCATTCTGCTTCCTCACTATGGGGATGGGTAAGATCTACCTGCCCCAGCACAGCTACCACCACCACAGTAACCATGGGAACGGTATCCGCGACCCCATCAGCAATGGCCCCTCCTCACCCACAGGCCTCACATACCCGCTGCCGCCCCGACTCGGTGTGTGCCTTGACTTTGAGAAGGGTCGCGTCACCTTCTATGATGCCCACTCTCTGCGACCTTTGTGGGAAGGTCATATAGATTGCTCCGGCCCCGTGTGCCCTGCTTTCTGTTTCATTGGAGGAGGGGCGCTGCAGCTGCAGGAGCTGGTAGCCAATCGCAATGCAGATCAGACTCCGGTCAGAAGGGTAACCATCCAACCCCGTGTCTCTAATTTAAATAACAACTGACAGCTGATCTAAGATCATATGGTAATTTGGAATGTAATTGGTAATTGTGAAGTATTTATTCAGCTAGAACGAAATGTTAGACATCTCAGCGATTTTTGTTTTGTATTTAATTTTCTTTGTATAAGAAAATGTTTCTATAGCAACAAATATGCAATGTAATTAAGTTTTTTACATTTTTGTTACATGCAGTTTTGCAAAAATAATTGCTTAAGTAGTGTCTGGTATATCCAGCACTTAATATGTAATTATATCTTTGATGGTTGCACTTGTAGCCAGGCTATATTGCATTTATAAAGCTAATGTAGATAACAGCACCACACAATGTCGTCCTTCCTGTAGAAGCTTTTCTCATCATTTCATGTCCTTAATGTAAAAAGCTTGAGCTTATGTTTAGAGATATAAACATTATGTGAGTGAAAAAAAAAGGCCTCAACTATTTCATTGTATCTATAACTAAACTTGTGTTTAACCACATGGATTTCTTTTGGTGAACACTTTCCAGTCATTCACCCATTATGATCCCAACCAAAGTTATTGTTTTTCTGGGATGTAAATGTGGTAAATTAGAGATAGGGAGGAACAATGAGGCAGTACTGTAATTAGAAGCTCCAATTATACCTCTGCTGCACAGCTAATCACTAGTTTCCGCGATTCTGTTTGTGCACTGCTATTTTGTATTTCAAATACATGAGTCTGATATCTGTGTGTGTGTGTGTGTGTGTATGTGTGCATGTGTGTGTTTACTTCCCAGTGTGCATGGGTACGTGTGCTTTTTGACTGATAACAGCATTAATTCATTGGCTAGCGGTAAAAAGTTGTTTTCTTGCAAACAACACTTTTGCTTTCTTTCAACCTTGCTTGATTGTAAGTTAAAGAAACAGTTCACCCCAAAGTAATATATACGTATTTTTCCTCTTACCTGTAGTGCTATTTGTCCATCTAGATTGTTGTGGTGTGAGTTGCAGAGTTTTGGAGATTTGTTGTGCATTGCACTACAGGTAAGAGGAAAAATATGTATTTTTTATTATGGGGTGAACTTCCCCTTTAACGAACAGTGCTTCTTATGAAACGATTAGCAGATTAAATCCATGTAAACTTCACCTGCTGGCAGAATGTTTGCAAAAGACTAATGGAAATTAAGTAAAATTAACACTGAATAAATGCAAATTGTTTAAATTACAAAAACACTGTCTCTTTCCTTTTGTTGTCCTTTCTGTTAGAATTCTGCTTCATCCAGTTTGTCAAGCGTTCAAAATGACCTACTTCACTGTGAGGATGAACCTTTACTGTTGTTTTACCACTAGGGTGCAGCAAGACATTGCAGAACACCAGATACAGCTCTAGCCTTTTGGTGTGAGTTTTCTTGTCTTAACACACTGCAGCTATTGTAATGGTCACAATATTTTTATTTGGAATCATGAATAATTGGACCCAATTTCCATACAAATAGTCCTTCGTTATAGGATATTGGGAAGCATGGATTTTAAAATGTGCTGTTAAAAAGCTGAAACTGGAAAAATTGGCATCCTTTTCCAAATGCCTTCCTAAAATTACAGATTTACTTTTATAGATCTGTTACTTTAATGGATCTTTAAAGTAGGCTATATATCCTGCCTTTTTTGTTATTATGTTCCCAATTATCAGTACAGTTTCTGGCTTTACTCTTTTATCTATAACCATGTATGCATTGTCACACTGATTGGTCAAGTGTAACAGCACACAAACCTTTACACATGTTGGCTGATCTGGATAACCATCATAATGTGAAACTAGACAATTCATGCCAAGTTTTAAACTCTACAGAATAGCATTTATTGCCAAATGGTCTCTTACATTTATGTATGGGCTTGTCTATAGGAACCAGTAAATCAAACTTTATCGTTTACACACATGCAGTAAAAGGTTCATATAATAACATACATAAAATACTTGTCCTTTCGTCCTACATAACCTCTAATATACTAAATATATCATGAGTTTAGTGTTGTAAAGTGCAAAGGATGCCACCTATTGGCTAATCACAATTTAAATAGAAAACAGTCTCGGCAGACCCCTAAAATACCTCCAAATGTTGACATTTTTGGCCTTTCCTGAAAGGAAATAATATCGTTATGGAATTTTACACATATCAATAATCATGCCTGACTATGACATTCTTGCCCAGTGAAACACCTTGGGTGAGAATAATGAATAGTGATGAGCATCTGCTTTTGATAGAGCTATTAAAACCTCACGTGTAGGTACTTAGCATTCCTTATGTAAATGTAATGTAAATAGTTGGAGTTTACCTTTTATGAGCTTCAATATGAAAATCCACATGTGTGTTTAATTGGACCCACATTCAAGGAGAAACTGTAGGGGGATTTGGGTTTGCCTCGACCACAAAGGGGAAATAAAATAGTAGAATAAAAAGAGAATTGAGGAAGAAAAATAATAAAGCGCACAGCCTTGACACGAGCCAAGATTCTTTTTTAACGTCCTAATACACACAGATAAAAATACTGCTTCCAAAGGGAGGTTTAGCTCTGATCCCCCATGATATAAAAGAAGTGGAATGTACTGTAAAGCATGAATACAGCACCGCACCGCCCTCCACCCACCCCCTTGTGCTTGCTGCACCTCTCTTCTTTAGTCCAAATCTGTAACAGATTGGGTTTAGTCTGACTGGAGGTATGCAGCCACAACACCACATGTAGGGGTCTCGATAATCCCTCGACTGAGTATTAAGCACACAGCATGGGCATTCTTTTAAAGACGTGGCATGAATTACCAAAACATAATCTCCATGATCATCATTTAGTATAGTTCAGAGGGAGAGGTTCAGGGGTGGTAATCATCTGAATTTATGAAGGATCTCAGAGCTATATACAATCTGTGAGAGACAGTGTGCGGTGCCATCTGGAGAACACATAGGGCAGAGTCTGTTGGAATCCGCTAACCCAACTGACTTAAACAACACGAAGCTAAACCACATGTTCAAAAGACCTGATTTGTTTGTTGAACCTGCTTTGTGGTTTCTATAGCCTGAAGTGGAATACTTTGTTTATGAGGAACCTGCTTAATACTATTCTGCTGAGTCAAAACCATTTTCGTGGATTTCTGTGATGGAGCCTGCAGTAGGTAGTAGGCAGGGGGTGAAATAAAAAAGACATGCATATAATGTGTTTCTGCTGCAAGCTCAGTTTCTGAGCTATGCTACCTACACTTCATAGCTGTGGAATTTCCACTTGATTGAAGAAGTAGATTCATCATTAATATTCATAAACACAAACCCTCTACATTACAAACACACGAGGTGAAGGTGACGACTCTAATTTCACTGATCATCCACTGCCTCTCCATATGTAACAGGTTATTTTCTGAACGGATTGAATCACATTCACATCATTCATTTATTTTACTCAGTTTGCGCTGCCTTTAAATTCGATGCCGTTGCCTTGATATTATTCTTCCAGACGTGGGCACTGCTGAAACATTTATGTTTCTCTTTCTCTTCCATCCATCCACCCATGAGACCGAATAGCATTAATCATCAATCACTTAGGTTTCAAAATACAGTTGGATCGGGTTGTGGGTTGACAGGTTGCTATGACAGATGGGTTAAAACTGTATGTAGCGTGTGGATTGTGTTTCCTAAACTATCTGGCAACTTGGGTGATGTCAGACAAACAAACTTGGATCTGTGTATTACGATTATTAATGAGTTTGAGGGCCAGGCAAATTATGGGAGTTTCCCGAGAGATACAACAAAACGGGGGCGATGGTCTTGAAAAACGGGAATGTTGGCAGGTACGGCATAATATACAACTTCCTGCTTTTATCACATTGATAATCTAAATAGAGGTAGAAGGGGGAAAAAAATCAATCAGCTAAATGTTGGCTAAGAGGATTTGTGGGGCATAGGAGAGCCATCTTCCCTCCTGATAATAAATGAGGGGTGACAGTAATGCTAGACAGAGCACATATGGCCACATACTGTAACCTAGTGCACTGCAATTGTGAGAGAAGACACAGGGCTAATTCAGTTTAACATTTACACTCCAGTGGCATATCCTACTCTATTGGAGTTGTGTACTGCACTTTGTTTTATCTGTTTAATGATGCAATGAGTATTATGTAATGGTTGTGTAGTTTACTGCATAATTCAAACTGCATACATTGCACAATTGGACAAATACAGTGCCCTGTGACACCAAAAGCTACTTTACAGGGGAGGTTCGCTTGTTTGCGTTCTTTCAAAGAGTTAGATGAGAAGATTGATACCACTCTCAATTCTATGTAAGGCTACAGCCTGCAGCTGGGTAGCTTATCTTATCTTAGCATAAAGACTGTAAACAGGGGGAAACCGCTAACCTACCAGCACCTTTAAAGCTCAGTAATGAACACGTTATATCTTGTTTGTTTAATCTGTACAAAAGCAAAAGTGTAAAAAAAAGTTATGGTTTGATCGAAGGTTATGTGTCGGACTATGTCCCTGCTCCTGGCTATTTCCCTGTCTTTCCAGACTATATGCTAAGCTAACCGTCAGCTGGCTGTAGCTTTAGAACAGGACAGTAATGAGAGTGATATCAATCTTTTCAACTAACCATTGGCAAGAAAGCAAACAGGCATATTTCCCAAAAGGTTAAATATCTATAATAACAATTTATCAAATGACAATAATCAATTAATTATTATTATTAATCATGACCTGAATTTGCAGCTCCCCTCCCCTTTATGGTTCTTTATAGCAACTTTTAGCTCATTGTTTAGCTGTCCTGTCCCCAACTTAACTGTTTTGGTTCACACTCATCACTTATTGCGGCATTTTTGCAGCAGCAGGCAGCTGCGAAAAACCTCTAAAAACTGTGCACTATCTGCTCAGCACCAAACAGCAGACAGACACTCTTAGTGACTAGCTGCTGAACACAGTGGAGCATTTAACTGCTAAAGAGCCAGATATTTCACAGAGGAGTTGGTAGAGACCAAAAACAGAACTAAAACAAGAGTGAATATTGGATTTAAATCCATCTGGTAGCCAGAAACAGGACTCCAAATAAATGATAATGTTGGTCTGTAACTGCTGGATGTGTAAATAAGCAACTTTTTGCTAACACCTTTGCCATATCAACTTAAAAGTTGATGATATATGTCAGTGTTATGTTCACAACTTTTTTACGCTGCCCCCAAGTGGCCAACATTTTTTTTTTATTGCAGGTTTGACTATAGTCAAAAAACAAGAATGTGGGGCTCATATCCTTTGGAAATTATTTCATTCGGAACCTAAAATAACAGTTCACTGGTTTGAACCATTAAAAATCCTGTCTTTTGGATCACGTGTGTGAAGTGAACCAAAATATATTACATAGCTTTTGGCCCTAAGCTGTAACTTTAAGGTTGGCGTAACTTCAGATATATGTCTTTGCCCTCTGCCTGTAACTTAACAATGAGGATATTATTGTTTCCATAAAACCAAGGTGTGGAATAGCATTTTAGCGAGACTAATGATACAAAATTCTTTGTATCAAATGGTGTGAGCAGGTGTTAGACCATTGCACATGTGGTTAGAAACCAAGATTTTTGATTGAGCTTTATATACTATGTGACATATCCATTCAGTAAGTCATATTTTGAGTGGGTTTCCACCGTGGTCAAACATGCTGAGTCGGACCTCAATAGACCCGTGCACAGTTAAAATTCCCGGTCTCTGAAAAGAGAAAGGCAAGTCAAATCAGTATGTCAACAGGGGATCTGTAAACCACACATTTCCTGGACGGCTCTGTCAAGACCAGCTGTGCATACATCAGAGCCTGCACGATCTGTGTGCACAGGTAAAGAAGGAAATAAAAGACAGACGGAGGGAAATAAAGAAAGAAACAGACAGAAAACGAGACAGACATGTAACAATAGATACTGAAAGACGTACACAGAATATGAGACAGGGTGGGGGTGGGGGTGTCGGTATTTGATCTGTGAAAAGAGAAAAAAGTCTGACCATCTCTCTGAAGTCCAACAACTCCGTAGTCCATATCTGTTACCATGTCAATACTTCACAACAGCCCACCCTGGCTTCCTTGTCTGTCCCTCCTCACCTTCCAGATGCTCACCCAGTGAAGGGGTGAAAGGTTGGCAGGTGCCTGGGGGGGAGCAGCAAGGAGCCTCAGGGTCAGATTTCTGAGAGGTCAAGCAGTCGCAGTCTTTGGGTGGAACAGGCGGGGTAGCGGGGCAATATGGCTAGTGTCAGGAGCAGCAGATAGACGGGACCACAGAGCCACAGTCTCACCTAATCGACTTAAGTTACAGGCAATGACAGACAGTCACGCATGCCTGAGGCAGCCTCAATCAGCTTTCAGGGTATAACCCCCTGCGCATGGCCACCAAAAATCCATAATCCTTGAATCTTGACGTTTTGCATTTTCAACATAAAGTCAATGACAGTCACAATGGCATAGACAAATGTACAGTACGTTTGCATGATTTCTGTTTCAAAACTGAGCTGTAATTATGAAATAAATAAGTGGCTGCACCTTTCATTGATTATACTGTATGTGACAAAGCACAATAATTTAACTCTGTAGCTTGTTTAAATGCAAACTTCACTGTAATTAGTCTGTAGAATCAATCAACAGCATACTGAGATGTGCCCAGATGAATGAACCCACGTGATTTCTCTGATCATGCAACGCAACCTGACTTCAGCCCAGAGCACCGCACCTAATCTAGTGGAGCAAGAAAGGACATCGTCTATGTAATGAGAGGAAATATCTTGTATGCAGGCAGTAATGCTGGCATCCATCGACTGGACTTAATGGGTTTATGTGTGTAACTTCACGTTCAGTTTGGCGTGTTTGGCTATCTGATACATGCCCCAGTTTCCCTAGAGCCCTTTCATTATATCAGTGAAATGAGTCGATAAAGTCTGCAATTTCTACCCTGAAATCAATGTGGTATTGGCAAGAGATATGTTCCTGGTGGTCTACAGCTGTATACGACTAGCAATCAGATTTAATTCATCTGCACAGTAGTTAATTCTACCGTAGACACTGTGTGCAACACATCTATCAAAGGAAAACAATGCAGTGACCAGATAAAACTACTGGACAGAGTTCCCGTCTTCCGTTCATTACCATCCATTGTGTAAACACAAGATGTGGTCAGTTTATTCCAGTCTAGACATGTAGACCTACATCAGCCCCATGTAGCCCCTTGTTGAGTACACAGCACTGACCCACATTAATACATTTATAATCAATACCTTCTCAGGTCCTGTGTGCGAACTCGCCTATCAGATGTTGAAGGAAATTGTGCAGTCCAATTTAAAATGGCCCTGGGGGAACTTTCATAACCATGTGCCAATTAGTTCCACTGTCAATAATGGTAATGCTAAAGGACATTGTGTTCTAGGGTGAAAGGAGAGGATAGATAGAGGGAGGAGGGAGACATCACATCAAGCTTATGCCCGTTGTTCATTGTTAATGGCTGTTACACTGACAAGAAGCATTTGATCAGACACGCACACACACACACACACACACACGTATTGTGGGCCGAGGATGTGGTTGAGGGGGTTGTGTTATGGGGCAGAATTACACAACCCATGAAGATAATAAGTAATGACGTCTTATAAAGGTCAACAAACAAAGCACTAGTGGGACAAACAGAGGCCGTGTGATGAGATTCATTAGGACAGCATTGAGAGTGTGGAGAGAGAGAAGGAGGGTCTGGGAGGGGCGCATTCCTCTGCTGTTTCACTGTGGCCGTCACAGCAGCAGCTGAAACAGGTGTGTGTCTTTACTCGGGGCACCGAGGGCAAGACAAGTGCTATTCTCACATGGTTCAGACTGGTCACACTTGACCACACTCTGACCTTACACCCACTTGAGTAGCCCAAGACTTCATTAAGAAGGCCCTAAGTGGCGCAGGGGTCTCACAACTATTATATCGGCAATTTAATACAGACTCTCCCAGTCACTAAATGATCTTGGCTCAAGGATATTTATGAGCAGTCTGCTTATCAACGTCAAAACTTTCAGCAGCCCTGCTTTGAATTCAGGGACCCCTGATGAGCAGTATCATGGGGCTCTCCACCCTGATGCATCTACTTTGATTTGTGGTCACCTCATCTGTCTGAGGAGCCTCTTCTTAAACTTGCAAAGTCATCCCACAAACTCTGCTTCACTCCCGGGACCAAAGGAATTTGCAAGGGGCAGGTGCCATTTCAAGTTGGAGTACAATAGAGTATTGAGAAGTACGCTCCTGCAAGGAGACGACACAAACCTAACCCTTGATTGCGAAAGCAAACAACTTGCTGGGCTATCACTAGTCAAAGCTTGAGGCTTGAGACTGTCAGACTTAAGTCACAAAAATCAACACTTGAAACTTGACTTGTTTCAGATTTAACTCCCTAAAAACTTGAGAAAGCGAAGACATTCAAGTCTCAAGTTTTAATGTGGTAAAATGTTTACTTCTGGTGTATTGTCTACATAAAGTACCAGGTATAATCAATCTATTTTTATTATTTCTGCCTTGGTGAAGTAATACCGCATGTGGTCGTTGTTTAAACCATCATGTCTGATAAAATAAAGTCTTTTGATATAATTTTTCTCCTTTCTCAGCCCAAGAGTGGCTAAGAAAATGTTCTTAACTTGAGACTTGCTTGAGGTGAGATTTGACATAGACTTCTATCACTTGACTTGAGACTGGAATTGGACTTACTCCAAAAGAGCTGTTACTGGTCAATTCTTCATATTTTTCAACTAGGAAATAAGTGGAATTTCATTGAAAAATATCTCCTGAATCAACTGGAATCAGTTTCTGACTAAGTACTGTAGGTATGAAAAATTTAAATAGTTGCAAAATAACACTTAATTTTTCATCAACAATGTTTAGTTTAAGGTCTATGAGTTTTGAGAGTTTGCCTTATCACTTAAACCACTCCTCCTAGTTTGTTGATTGGTCTGGCATTTGGCTGCCAGGCTCAATTGAGTAATTTCAACCAAAATTTCATAGCAAACCTGAGCTTGAAAAATTTTGGCTGGTTTTGCCGGGCTCACCTCTGCTTATAAGTATCAGTTCTCGCTCTTCCACCAGTGATATTCCTAGCACCTGGACATTGTGATGCACTTTTAGTCACTCTTTCCTTTTCCTAAACACATCTAATGACAACGTAACACACAGCTATGGTCTCCAGCTCAGGAAACAGAGGGTTCCTGTTTTTGAGTCCAAGCTCTATTGTTATCTTAAACAGGATTTTGACAGTACGCTCTCTCTCTCTCTCTCTCTCTCTCTCTCTCTTTCTCTCTCCCCTTCGGTCTGGTATTCTCTGCCTCTCCAGCTCTTGCTTCACACACTTGAGATATTACACAATTATTATCTAGCCAAATCTCGATCCCTATATAGCTCTTTAGTACACATTATTATCTGTACCTTTCATTCTACTAATATTGACAAAGCCAGAGAGATAAAGTCAACACAACTCTCCATTACCACTTTTCCTGTTTTATCTATGCCTCTTATCTTTGCTCTCTGGATGGAGTCACACAGTCACTCCTATTTTTGCACTTGAGGATCAAGCATCTCCTCTGCCATCGCTCTGTCTCTGCCAATCCCTCTCACACTCATGAAGACGGTCTTCATGCTTTTTTCCCATTGTTTCTGACTACACTGCTATACTCACTCCCCGTTGTGGGAACCAAGGTGCTAAATACAGTCTATTGCGCAGCTGAAGGTGTTAGAGGGATTGAAGAAAAGTCTGGATAAGCAACAGCTGGATTTAATGCACCATTAAGGTCATTGGTTGTTCAAGCTGCACCTGCAAATCCCCTGATTTCACCCCCCTGTCTAAACCTCTCTCCCCTGTCTGCTCCCTCCCCTCCCTCCTCTCCTCTTTTGCTCTATTGCCCTCTCCTCTTTCGTCCACATACTTGGTCACCCTTTCTTTTCATTCCTGGCCCTCTCAGCTTTCTCTCTGTTGCCCTGTCAGCTATGAAATCCCCCCTCTCTTTTCTGGTTCTTCATCGCAAGTTACTGCTGCCATTGCTTCACCCCTTCTCTCACTCTGGTTCCCTACATCACGGTCTCCTTTTTCTTAATCTCTCTCGACATGTCTCTCTCTCTCTCTCTCTTGTTTCAGTGCCCCTCCCGCTCGCAGGCTGTTGTGTTGTGTCTGCCAGGCCTTCTCGGCTGGAGCACAGGTTTCCTGAGTACTGGAACGGAACAGGAGCTGGCAGGGAGATACACTGAGAAAAGCCAGCTCGAGTGTTCCCACTGAGCGTCCCACACGCTCACACTGCTGCTCATACCGATGCAACACAGGCAGGACACAGCACACGCTACGATGTATGTAATGATGCAGTGTGTCATGGGTAATACTTGGATTCAGTTTATTCTATGATGCAATGGAGTACCCTGATCTACACAGTCTGATATGTATTGTAGGTCCAGGCTGTTTTAATGTGGATCAACACAGGCTCGAATTCAGAAATAGCAATAGTTGATCTGGTTATGAAGAATTATAAAAACAAATTTCTTATAGACAAATTTGCATATATGCGATAAGTTATTATAGAACTACAAGTCATTTATCAAGCAAAAGCAGGCAAACATTTAATGGTTTCAACTTGTCAAATGTTAGGATATGGTGTTTTTCTTTTATACCATTGTAAATTGAATATCTTTGGGTTTTCGACACTTGTGAATGAGCTTTTACGGACTAAATTATTAAATTATTAAAAGCTTAATAAAACATATTCATCAATAATGAACATATTCATTGTTAGCTGCAGCTCCTTGTGCTGCAGCTCCTTGTTAGGAAAATCAAACGCAGTAAACATGGACAGACATTTAGGCCATCATGGCTGTTTTACAACGCCACAAAGCCATTCCCAAGATAAAGCACCCTTGAACTATGTTGAAAACCTAGAAAGATAATTGTTGATTTCAGGATTTAAAGATTTACACTTTCAGCAAACAGACATAAAGCCTGACTATCTTCCAGTCTTGCATATAACAGTCTCCATAAACAGAAGAAACAGGCTTTATCCCTCTGGCAGGCGCACAGATCGTCACTTACACTATTAACACTGGTGCAGACAAACATAAACACCACCGTCCTAAGAATAACTCTCCATTTTCCCCCAAAGAATGATGTTTATTTCTCAGTGGCTCTTTAGTGTGTCTCTGTCCCCAGTTAACTGAATGATGTTTACATCTCCCACTCCTCCTGATTTCACCCTGGAGACATCTGTGCCCTCTGCACCTGGACAGTTCACCGCCCTGGATGAACAGACGTGCCCCCTAGCACCTAAAGAGACAGTGAGATCAAACACCAGTATGCTCCCTGCGGCCCCTAATGAAATTGTTGTTGGATTCCTTGCTTCAGAATAACATTAGTATTTATGGATAGCTTTCAGCTCATGCTAATGGTAATCTAATTTTCAAAATGGCTTTTCTAAATTAAGAGGAACAGTTAAAGGTCTAATGTGTGTTAAAAGCCTGACTGGGGGCCTCATTAAAGACTCAATTGAAACAAATAGTTTTCTCTCTCTCACCTGACAGGGTATTGGTGTTGTTAATACATCAGAAAACCGTCTAGGGCAGTCTGTTATAAAACACAGCACAACACAACATTGAGGTTTTTTTGAGAAGTATAAAAAAACCTGAGGACATGTAGTAATTAATCTTTCTGACCGCTGTCTTCTCACTGCTCCTCTCTTACAAATTAGTGGTGGAGAACTACAACAAAATAGTAAATAAAAAATATAATATGAATTCAATACACCATTACATCAAGAATATATTAATAATACAATATATAATATGTAAAAAAAACAATAACAACAACAAAATTAACTAATAATTCAGTTGATTTGTTGGAATTTCTATAGTAACACAATAGTAACTACATTTCCCACAAGGCGTCACGGTTTGCCACGTCATAAATCTGCGCAGAGCTGAGGTGGCGTTTGAGAAGCGGTAAATACGTAGGATTTCTTCTTCTAAAAGTGATTATTGAGCGAACTTTTTAAGCGAATGAATAATTTCATTAAATCCGTTGCTTTTGTGCAACTGTTTTAATCCTATCGCCTAACGGCTGTCTTTCTACCTCGTGTGTTGTAGCTGGATCGCTAACACGGTGCTACTGTGGTGTGCTAAAGCTAAGCTAAGTTAATTGAATGAGTTGCCTTTTAACCGTTCGTTTCTCTGTCAGGTTGTTTTCCGGCTGCTCACCTGAAGTCCCCGCGGCAGCTCGCATCATGACAAAACTTCTGGAGTGGCTGTTTGGTGTGTCGGTGGTGGGCGCAGTCTGGGCTTTGGTCACTTTCGACCTGTTGGACCTGAGCCTGCCGCAGACTTACAGAGAGGTGTTCTGGCCGATGCCTCTGTATCTGCTGATTTCATTTGGCTGCTACTCCCTGGCCACGGTGGGATACAGGGTGGCCACCTTCAACGACTGTGATGAGGCAGCGAAAGAGCTGCAGGAGCAGATAAAAGAAGCCAAAGAGGACTTGAGGAAAAAGGGCTTAAAGATGTAGAACTTTAGAAGGACTAACGTTATGTAGAAACTTTTGAGACCCTGAAACGGTTGCATGGACCACTTTCACACACAACCAAGTGTCCGCACTTGTGGTGCTTGAGTCACTCAAAAAATGTGTGTCTTGTTATGTGAAGTGTGTTGGATGAGACTGAATGTTGAACTGACACCCTCAATTTTTGTTTCCAGCAGACATATCTGAACATCAATCATAATAACCCATTATCCGTCTTATTCAGTGTCATGCCTTTCAGATTAGATATTGATCAGATGTGATTCAGGAAATTAGAAATTAATGGCATTATGGATGACTGTGTGAGTTACTCATACTTGAGAACAAAGTAGTTTGCACCTTGTGCATTTTTTTTTTTATCATTTAAAGACATTTTATCACGTAACTGAATGATATTCACCTGTCAGTTTCTGTTTGAATCAGTTTGTAGCAGGTGGGTTTTACTGATTGGAACACTTTAAACCAGATGAAAGAAGCTACATGGAGAACACACATGGTGCTGTCTTTGCTTGCAAACTACACACAGTTAAATACCCCTGAGAATCACTGGTATGTTAAATTATCATCTGTAAGCGATTGCCGATCACTGAAATGCCAACAAATAAAACCCAAAGGTCACACTGGAGCAATCTGACTAAAGACTGCTTCCACTGGGAATTTTCAGATGCTTTCAATCTGCGTCAGCTCCTAAATAGTACTACACAGTGTGGACCTTGTTGTGTGCGTGTGTGTCTGGACGTTGCTGCTTGTCAGTGTAGATGGACTAGATTTTATCTGTAAAGAATTGTACATTCCATTGTCCAATTTCAGACTTGTGCCCTGCGGCTATTGCCGAGGACCTAATTAAATTGGAGTCTATTTTCTTCAGTTTTTCTGCCTACAAATGTGTGTTTGTGGGTTGGGGGTTCTGAAAGGGCCTGGAGGTATGCGGGTATGTGCATGAGGGCTTGCATATATGATGCATTCCTTCCCCAAGCATAACCCACATGGCCCGAGGGAATTATATCAACTTCTCAGTGCGCTCCTCTGTGCTAGAGACAGATCTCTTTTGTCCAATTTTATAGGTAAAGTCATGAAATGTACATTAAACAGCATATCTTTTTCTTCCCTCACAGAGGTTTGCTCCAATCAGAAAATGTAAGCCAAGTATGTAGTTCTGAAGTAATCTGATGTTGGCAAGTACAGGTTTTTTTTTTGTGTGTGAGCCTTTAAAAAGGCTGCCTGTGCTCATTTTCAGTGAGTCCCCACTGTGCATAAACAAAGCATTGCCTGGCCAAAGGCTTCATTATAGGGTTTCAAAAGCTCCCACAACTTCAGAACAAATGCAAAAGAGTCAACAGTTCTCTGTGTGCAAGCTCTGCCTGTTGTGTCGTTTGGCTACAGCCCCATCATGCCTTGAAACGTCACCCCCCGTGAATGTCTGCAAGCTGTTGCAAGAGCAGACTGGATGAAAGGCAACCTGTTATTTGCCAGAAAATCTTCGACTTTGGCAATTACACCAAAGGCTTCCCTTGGTAGGCAGTTATGTTCTCACTCGTAGCCACATGTGAACTAGTTGATCACTTTTCTTTGTCATCTTTCTTCCCAAATCTAACTTTGAAGACATCCATCTGTTCAGCCAGTTTCTGCAGGCTATCAGACAAAAATATAAATCCAATTAGGCCAAACATTTTACAGGCCATATACTGTGCGTGTGTATATGAACAGCGCAAGCATTTTTGTGCCTTTTCCTTTTAATCCCTTATTTCAAACACAGTACACAAGCTTCATCCGAGACTTTTCCCTTAGCATGACCGCAAGTGTAAGTAAGTAATTTGATGCACAGACAGAGCTGTATGAAAAGCTGTCCTATCACAAATGACCTCAAATTCTCAGCTTTAAAAAAAAAAAAAAAAATCTTGATTCATTTAATTTGCAGCAAACACGAGACGATTAGCATCACCACTGCTGCTGTTTGGGGAGTGAGTGGCAGTATTCGCAAGAGAGGATGCACCTGATAGAGTACAGTAACTTGAAGCACTGAGCAAAATCCATAATAATAATTGTAAAGTAATTCTGTTTCTGCCTGTCTTTCTGAACGCAGCCTAATGTTGGAGTGGTTTTATTTTTGTCATGCCTATCTGTTCATGTGTTTTTTCTTTTCCTGGTGATAAGGAGCTTTCGTATATAGCTGTGGGAACCTTCACATGGTCCTTCACTCCTATCATTTACTGGAGCAGGTCACTGGGCTGACCTGAAATAATACAAAACAAAAGTTGGGATTCATTTGTTTTTCACATTGAAGATATGACGCTGGTTTGTTATGAATTATCTAAATTATTTATTCGTTCTTGTTTTAGAAAGTGGTTAGTTCTGTACACTTGTTCATGTGTCATCTAAAATCTGTCAGTGATGTTACACGTCTTAGTGGTAACTTCACAATCCTCTTGCTTCAGTTTTTGTGCATTCGTTGTTTTTTTTCCTGGCTTTTGGGGTATGAGAGCCACTTACGAGCTTTTCATAATTGCTCTGTCTGTCTTTGACTGGAGGATTTTGACAGTGAGGGAGGCTTATAAAAATGACAAAGGTGCACAGAATGTTCTTCACCTTCTGCTCCAAAGTGGCAAGCTGTGAGGCGTCAGATAAATTGACAGAGGAGCTGAAAAATTAAGTAATTGGGATAGAGACAGTGAGAGGGGCAGGTCACAGGGTTGCGACCTCGAAACACTATAAAAAACAATTTCTAGAGACACTCGGTGACACTGCTGGGAGCAAATCCATCTCGACAGGCTGAGAACCAAAACTGAAAAATGATAGGTTATCATTTTTCTGCACAGAAAATACTTTTTTCCCCCACCCACACATTTCACAGTAAAACCTCAAAACCATCTAGAGACGGACAGAAAGAGAGATGGAGTTGGTAATCGAGGCCCATAACTGAAAGAGATGGAGATTTAATACAGATACTGAAAAGGGTGTACAACAGTAATGGCAGGATGAGAGGGTGTCATGAGGACGAATCAAAACTGGAGACAGATACGAAGAGATTGAATGAATAGGGGCAGAACAAGAGAAGTGTTGAAGTAAGAATGAATGAAAAAAGGAAAGTGACTAAGTGAACACGGACAGGAAACCAAAGCATGAGCTGGAATGAAAAAGATGACCCTGGCAGTGGTGACGGCCGACAGTGTGTAACCGGACTTTTTCGGGAAGAGGAGACCACACCACCGCCGGCGATGGCAGGGGGCCAAAATGTGCCCTGATTGGCCCAGAGGCTCTGACTTATTCTGTATAAGGTGTTTCCTTCCCATGAGCCCCATCTGACCCTGCTTTCATCTAAAGCTTTTACAGGCACTAAAGCAGGACTCAAGCAAAAAAGGAATAAAGGAGCTTCCAAACATGGCGCTACATTAAAACGACATTTAATCCGAACATGCAGTGCATCATCGCTGCATAAAAATTATGTAAAAAGTCACTCATGGGTCAGGCTATTGTTCTTTCACTGCTCATAAACAGCTGCTTTGATATTTACAAGACACCGGGTTCCCATTCTAGGCCAGCAAGGAAGCTTATAAATGCTACAATATCATTAGGTAACCTCCCAGAGGCCCTGTAAGGTAGATACTCCTCGATCTTCTGAGTAGTAACATACGCTAGCAGGCAGACAAGGACTGGTCGTCATGTGTCTTGCTGATAGTGAGTCCTGACTCAGTCCAGAGATGCAGAGATAGACCAGCTGGCTATGCCAAATCTACTCTGAATTGTGGATTTGTTTCTTGCTGCGTCTCATGGCCTCCTCCCAGTTTTTAGTGTCACACATTGTTGGCTCAGGTCTTGCTCTGTTAAACTCTGGCGATTGATAAATCGATAAATGCCTTGTTTTTCTGATGGTTGGGAAATGTTTGATTTAATAGTGTCCCACTCTGTGCTCTCATGTATTGCCATTACATTAAAGTCATAGACCTAAGCTTTTGTTTTTCAGAAATATTAATATTATGTGATTTTTGAACAAGAGTCTACAGCCATGCTAGCAGCTCTGTGAGGCTGTATTTGAGCTAAACGTTAACATCAGCATGGAAATTTTGACCTGTTGGTGGCGCTAGAAGAAAGGTCAGAGGATTCCCAAAGTCAGTATGAATCATCCTCTAGGGAAAATGACATCCATCCTTTGTTGTTGAGATATTTCAGTCTAGACCAAAGTGGTGGAGCGACCATCCGACCGACTGATTGCCGTCCATAGAGCCATTCTGTTAGCATGGCTAAAAAACCCAGCAGTTCATTTAACAAAATGTACCGCGGTTCTGAAGAAATTTCCAGAACTCTTAAAGACTCTTCTAACTATCTGGCTAAAAAAAATTCTGTCTGCTGCAGAATAAAAAATGTTTTTGCTCGTTTCTCAAGTTGGGCTACTGGTAAATTTCCTACAAAGGTAGCTGGAACTGACATCCTGTATGCCCATACCCTTAGTCACAGTTCTATTTATCTATATTGATGTTACACTGTATTGTTTTATATATTCATAAAAATATATATATGTTTTTTCTTATAAG
This sequence comes from Coreoperca whiteheadi, assembly GCA_011952105.1. Classification (NCBI taxonomy): domain Eukaryota; kingdom Metazoa; phylum Chordata; class Actinopteri; order Centrarchiformes; family Sinipercidae; genus Coreoperca; species Coreoperca whiteheadi. The sequence continues at coordinate 9,860,468 of CM022477.1, forward strand.
GAAGAGAAGGCGTAGGAGATATGTCATTTCTGGCTACCTGGATAGGAAATATAGTAGCAACTTTGGATCGGGATAAAAATGTTCTTTTTCATCCAGATGATTAAAAGATACCTTCAGAACAGCCATAGTTTTTGTAAAACAACAACAATTGCCAGTTATTTATTTTTTGTTAAACTGGATGCTTAGCTCTGTGACTCAAATGTAATGGCAATACATGAGAGGCACAGACTGGGACTGGAATTAATATACACTGTACTATACCCTATAGTACAGTATGTTGTCTCGAAGCATTGCCTATCTACTTGGATCATATTCTCAATATTCTGAAATTTTTTATTCATGCTGTCCTTGCTGCTGCTTGTAATGCATCTGATCTATGAATTTGGGCTTTAAAATCTTATGCAAACGCTTTCTTCTTTTAGGCCTGCAAAAGCATTGCCCTCAGGATGTTCTTGTTTTCCGTGCACCACGTTTGTTCCAGTTGTCTCCTTTCTGTCCTTAACATTTACTACAGCATTAATGGTTTCACACTTGCTGTTCACATCTACCAAAGCTGGTATGCCGAACGAGTAAGTAAATAAAAAGAATTGTCTCGTCTCGACGGGCTACTGCTCAGTGGAGCCTCTTCTAGGGGTCGAGCGGTTAAGGGGCCTGTCTGCCAGCCCTAATTTATGGCCATCCCTTTGAAAACATTTGGGAGTTGTGAGGCAGAGGCACCAGCTTTGGTGCTACAGCTGTTTTTACTGTCACGGGTGTAAAGCTCCCCTGGGAAGGCAGAGACAAGAGACGGAGTGATGAGAACAATGGCTTATCATGCAGCTTGCAGACGAGCAAAGTATCATGGTTGGAGAAAAGAAGAGGTGTGTGTGTAAGTTGGGAGGGGGTCATTGTAGCTCAGGGTGGAGGATCGCCAGAACATGGAGATAAAGGCAGTAGAGGGATCACACCTGTGTAATTTAATCTTCAAAGGGCAACCTTAATGGTAACGATAAACATAGCCCTCTCCTCATTTTTTCATTATCTCTCCATTTGACTCGTCTCTAGCCACCTTGGCCTTGATTCTATTCAACTCCTGTCACATTAGTGAGTGTGAGTCATTATCTGTGCTATTGGCTCATTCTGTGGAGATCTCTCCAGTGTAATCAAAAGGAGAAATGGGCTGGGTTTGCATGAAAGCCTTTTAGCACCAAAATCCCCTTAGTTCCAAGGGAAAAACAGATCTTTCATTTAGGATGTTGCTGGGAAACTGGATGGTTGGTTCTTCATACTTGTACTCTGAGTCTTGTTTACACATCATTTTAGGTAATGGTTCAACCATGCTAGCGGTGGTGTGAGGCTGTACATTGGCACAGCGTTGCTGTGAGCTATAAATGTGAAAGCTAGCATGGCAACATACGCACAACGACAATGTTAACACATACATGTTTAGCATGATGTTCCACATCTTAGCTCCTTAGTTAGTTAGTCAGTCTGTATAATTGTGTGCCAATCCATTCAATAGTTGCTAAGATATTTCTATCTGGACCAAAGCGGTGGACTCACCAATCAACCGACAAAACAGGCAGACCAACATTGCTGTCTCTAGAGCCATGAAAGCCATACCATGCCAGCATTACTAAAAATAATCACAAGAAAGCTGTTCTGGTTTTCCAAAAATATCTTTTTTTATTTCACATGAAATTTTCACATTTAGCATATTTATCAAACAGGTCTTTTATATAATCTTCTATGTATATATATATATATATACACACATATTATACACTTCTCTTACTTACACATGTACAAAATTAGGTAACAAGGATTCAGATAAAAAAAGACTGACTTCAACGGTCATACACTGTTGTGCTTTGTTGATCAAGCCAGCCTGTCAGGTGAAGATGTGCTTGGCAACTCGTTTTGATGCTGTGTCTGTTCTTTTGTGAACTGGTGGCTATAACATTTTTTAAATCACCCAACACTGTGATAATTTTCCTGAAAGTCTAAATAGATAATAACTTCACTTTGTGTTTAGAAGTATATTCCTGTTTCTAAAATGAGCTTAAAAACACAAAAGACAGCACCATGATACACAGGTTTGGGTCCGGTAGTAATAAAGATCTGATACCAGCGCTTCATGTCAGACAGTTAAACCAATACAGGGGCAAGATCCAACAAACAGAGAAGTCCGGCCTCTCTGCGCTACACACAACATCTCAGTGTTTGCTTTTGGCAGAAAAACATTTTGTCTCATCATTCTTTAAAATCAATCGCTCCCTTACTTGCGCACATTTTCTTACTCAATTCAACTCACACATTTTCCCTTTCACACAAGTACTAACTCTACCAGGAGAGAGAGGAAAAGCTCTCCCCATTGCCAACAGTAAACATTTATTTTCGTGAGCACATGGTATATACAGTAAAACTTCTCAGCTGCAAATGTTATAAATTATCTTCACAGAATGTACACGTAACACAATTTAATGTAGTGGGATTTCATTTATGTCATCCGATGTAAGTGTGTTTGTGTGTAACACTGTTGTGGAGTGTATGTTGGTGTGTCTGTACTGTGCAGTATTAGTGCTACAGTATATAAGCACATGGTCGAGTTTGCAAAGAAATGGTAGTCATGAGAACAACCCCTGTGTCTGTCAATGCTACATTTAGAGAAAGCAATCACTTGGGACATCAATGCCACTCAATACCATTACAATAACAATACAACAAGTAGTACACAATACTCAAGGGTGGAATAGTGTACAAGTTGGAGAGATGACGGATCTTTGGCTCAAAAGGTAAGAGATTACTTTTCCATTAAATGTGGATTTATTCCATCTAAGTATATATCCATATAATTCAAACGGAGTTGGTGTCTTTACTCTTGATTGTTCTTCGGCCACTTTAGGTTCCTCTTCAACTTCTTCATATTTTCTTGTAGGGTTATCATCCAAAGCGGTTCATGTTTCTTTGAAGAGAGCCCTAAAAAATATAAATCAAGGAGAGCTTGGTCTTTCCAAGACAAAATACTGTCACCTTTTGAAAAATTAGATAGTTACTCAGCACATGTAGTGCAAGCGAGTCCATCTGTACAAGCTTCAAAAGTCTCTCCCTGTGGCCAGCACTGGGCACGGAAAACTGTCTTTTTGAGTCAGTGGTTTCATCCCCACGGACTGTCTTCATTGTAGTCCCTGAAAAAAAAAAAAAAGGTCTGCCAACAGCAGTCTTTTCATGTGCTCTCAGTGCAACAATAGCAGTAATGAAAATGGGACTAGCAATGAGAGGATTGAGAGGGAAGTAGCTGCCACTGCTGAGTTTATCCGTACGCTCTTCTGGACGTCTGGCAGTACACCTGGGTCATCTGCTTGAAGATGGGAGATAAAGAAGACACATTAGTACCGCATATTTACACCCCAGTGTAATCCTGAATGTACCTGGATTGTTTTAAGGTCAGGGATAATTAGAACAGACACAATGTTGCTCAGCATACCTGCAGGCGGTCTGCTGGAAGGGTTGTGAACCCCACCCCCAGCTCCAACTGCAGCTCCACCTCCTTTAGCCACTCTGGCCTCTTGAGAGCCTGAAAGAAAAGAAAAATTCCATCAGTTACTCTGCTTGGGTCTTGCAATAGCCTAAGATGACAATCAGAGGCGATTGTGCTGCTCTCTTTATAGCAAAGGGGGCGGTTACACTCACCATCAGAAGCTACGACGTCCACCTTAAGCCTGAGGCACTCCTGTCCATGGTGGTGCAAAGGTTTGGCTGCCGAGAAGAGAGAAGAAATAACACAGGCGTAAACATCCTAACTTAAGCATTTATCCTCTACTGGCCCCTTAATTCACCTTCATGCATGCGCTCCCACACACACACACACACACACACACACACACACACACACACACACACACACACACACACACACACACTTGGCAACAGACAGACACAGGGACAAAGCTTTAGGACGCCATCTGTGACCAGGTGAAGTGTGTCTTGTCCTGCAGTTTATCTAATTACAGCCATGGTCAGGGTGACAATACTGCTTGCTCTTTGTGGTTACATTCTAGCAGGGTAAGTGTTGCGTAAACTTGGCAAACTGAGCCGACACCCCGGTTTATGTCCATTTTAAGCTTCACAGAGCTGGCCACCAAGCTCCAGCCTATCACAGTTAATAGAAAAACATAGCAAAACTGTAGAACTTTTCCCTAGCCTCACTTCCTTATGAAAGTAGAGATTTCTTAGCCATGCTAGTGGTTGGGCTCTAGGGATAGCAATAACGACTGGTCGGCTGTAGACACTTAGTGAGAAATATTTGGCAAACAGTGACAAATCTGAGAGAAAGCTGTAGTGACACTTACAGATATAGTAGTAGCTTTCTCCTTGGCGGAACTCCTTTCCCAGAGTAAATGGTGTAAAACGCTGGAACTTTTCAGAGAACTTCTCAGGGGCGTGGGGAGCAAACGGATGGCCACACTCCCAGCGCATCTGGTCGTATGATTGGGGCTTGCAGGATTCGTAGTCTTCGCGCTCAACCATGTAAAGCACGTATCGCTCAGCATCCAGCAACGGCACCTCACCCTGAGGGTAATGGGGGCAGACGATGTCCAGGTAGTCATTGAGCTTCACCTCCACGGTATAGTCATCCCATAGGAACCTGAAGGGAGGAGGCAGAGGAGGATGGTTATGGAAGTGGCAGGAGACTGATAACCGTAGTTATAGCATCGGAGCGGTAATAAATATAAACCTCAAAACCTGTGATTATATATTGATCGGCTACACGCCAGTGTACAACAGGGAAATCAGAGGTAAGACTGAGGCCTGGGAATGCAAGATAGAGAGTAGGAGAAAGAGTGAGTGTTTGTGAGTGAGGATGTGTGTGTTGGAGTGGAATGAAGAGGGAAAACGCAATAAGGGGAAGAGTGATCTGCAGAGAACATGCGCATAAATATGGATGAATGTGAGGCGAGTGTAGCTGCTTCTGCTTGCTGCTGTGTTACGAGTTAGAGTGCTCATTGATCCCATGTCCCCCAGGAGTTGAATGATGTTTACAGAGAAACATTAGCAGTCAGTTAGCCCATCAAGACAGGTGATGAGTATCGACATCTGCGGGGCTACAAACGCACACACTTCGATAGAGAGGCAGAATGCATGATTACAAATTCACCAAAAAAAGCAGAAGAAACACACCTGAGTTTACTCAAGATAGGGAAAAGGATAAAAATAAAAAGGTCACATATGTTTTAACCCCACCATTGGGGTCAGAGAGACAGGCAGACACAAACAACATGGTGACATTCTGTATGGGTCTCCCACCACACTCCCTCTCATTACAAATGCAGAGAGACAGTCAGACTGTCTGCCTCCCTTCCATCCTCCACCCTCTTTACGATGGTCTTTAAGTAAACTAAACTTCCTCCCACTCCTCTTGGACCTGGGTCAAAGAGCACTTGCAGAAAACTTCTTCAAATGTCCCCGTAAACACAATTCAATTATAATACAGATTTTTGATTAGTCAAATTACAATTTCGAGTACTCTGAGGCAGTTTAAATTGGCCCCTTCCCCCTTCCAGCTTTTCTTTCAAAGATATTATGAATTTATCTCCAGGGAATTGTCACTAAAGGTATTTCAGCTTTGTCCCCTTCCCCCTGACTGAGTGACTGCTCCAGGGGTAGCTCACAGCTAATGCTCTCTTCTCAGCCAAAGCCATCTATTAACGGCCTGCAGCGGTAACCGGCCGCTAGCAACACACACAAACTCACACACGCCTCCCAGTAATTCCTTTCTATCAACAATCTAAAGCAGTAGCCACCTACTGTTTGCACCCACTGAACCCCCACCCACACCCACACCTCCTCCCCCGGTACTGAGATCCTGAGCGATGGCTATCAGTTTACTGTCTCCTACTGTTCTGGGTCACCAAGGGTTCCCTGAGAATGGATGAAATTTGACAGACTTAAATATTTTCACAACATACAAGAAGAATGTGTGTCTAATATAGGGGTTTGTTGCTTTTGCAATGAATACACAGATGGTTTATCAGGCTTTCAGCAACCCAAAAATGGGGCAGCCAGCCAATGTGAGTTAATTTACTCACTGCTATTTAAGTCATATCTACAGATCTGAAAAGAATTATGAGTTCTCAAAATGCCTACAGGGGACTAACTGGACACCTTTAGCATGGAAAAAAACTCAACACTAAAGGCATTTCTCTCCTCAAACATTTTTTTCTTTGGGAATTGTCATTTTCTAACAAAACCCCCTAAATGTAACAAGTAGCATTTGGGGAGTTTGTGTTTGTGTGACAAGGTCCATATGTGTGACTAACGATCAAAGTACACAGGCACAGGCCCCTGTCGCTGTTAGCTGGTGTTGGTGTTTGTGGTCAGGGGTCTCCCCGGTACCCCCTGGTAAAAGTACAGATGCTGTGGCTCCAAACACGGCGCCCTGACTCCTGCTCCCCCTCTGGCTCCCTCCCCCCATCCCTTTCCCCCTCTCTGCCTGACTGCATTCCCTCAATACTGATGACCAGATTAGCTGGCAACACCATTACAACAGCAACACAGGCCCGTTAGAAAACAAGCACCTTTTTAGTATACTGATGAAACTTCCATCTAACTGTGCTGATAATAGTGGGCTCCAGCCAACTTTCAGGGGGGGGGGGGGAGCAATAATTATCATTTTGCCATGGTCCAGACAGCTTAGTGCTTATCTGCAGTTTTCCTGCCATGCTCTGTTTACCAGATTGGCGCTAAAGTGTTTTTTTCCCCCGCCACTTTCAATTCCAGTCGAATCGATAACACTATTGAACAAACACTGTTGTCTGCTTTTGCCTGACAGAGTTATCATCCCCCTGCAAACACTGAAAACACACAAACAAACTCCCTACACCCAAATCCCTCCCTCACTCCGAGCACCGATTACAAACCGGTTGTGGTATGTTCCCAATGTGTTCAGCAAAAGGGGGTCAAAGGGGGGTGCAATTAAACACACAAAAAAAGGGTATTAAAGTTGCCCCTGGAGGGGGGTAATTATGCCCTCCTGCTCCCCACTTCCCAGCCCCTTTAGGCTGAGAGTTTGGGGGGAGACAGAGGGCATGAATAGGCGTGGGCAGGGGGGTCAAAGGGCTTGAGTTGGAAATGGCTTTTGAAGTTTCTCTCAATAAGAGTATCTATGCGAGTGCTACAGTTGCTTTATCAATGTCACTGTTTCATACAGTGTCTCTATTCACATTGTGCCTGCGCTGATGGAGTACGTCACTTAGCAGAGAGAACAGTGGCTGAATACGCACCCGGGGAGGCTGGCTAGCCCCTTTTATTAATGGCAAATAGTTTTAATTATCCTGCTGCCTTTTGTTCCCGTCTAACGCCTCGGCATTGAAACGTTCCACATCATCAACGTAATTAACTGATTGGAGTAACGCACTTCAAAGAGAGCTTAGGCCCCTGTGTGAAAAGGTTTAGCTAACAAAGTCAAATCATGCCACCTTCACTTTAGCAGGCAAATTCTCTCTTTTTGTCTACCCCAGTGTGTGTCCCTTGTTATTTTCCTCTTCCAGACTGTTTCCCTCTCTCTGTCAATAGGCTGTCTTGATTTACTCCCATTGTTTATCCCAGGATTCTCTCTTCTAATGACAGTGACGCTTGGAGCCTTAGCATAAGGAACAGCGTGGAGGAGTTGTTGTATTCTCTACTTAAGGATGATTTGTGAAGCTATGGCAGATATGGAACGAGGATTGTGAGCATGTGTGTCTGTCTCAGCCTGAGACATTTAAATGTGTGATTGTTTGTGTTGGAGTATGCTTGTGTGTGATGAGTCTACAGAGCTCTGAGGAATATGGGAGTGTGTTTTAGTCATGATAAGGTGGATAATAAATGCCAATAATGAATGGCGATGATAGCAGTGAGGGAATGTCAAGTGGTCAAATGTGTGTGCGAGCGCAGAGACTGTTCCCGGCCACTCCTCCTCCTCTCCTAGGTAGGAATTCCTGATTTATTGGAGCCTCTTCAAGAGTCTAATCTCTCCTTTTTAATCTCTCTGGCCAGCGTTTTGCTTTCCTCTCCACCTCTACCCCATCCTTTCATCCATCCATCCATCACCCTCTCAATCTCTGCACTCTATCGCCCTGTGGAATGCTGGACCTCAGAGGCGAAGAGGCCGCTATTTGGATCAAAGGTCGGACAACTGCCAAGTCAGCACCGGAGAATTTTGTACACGTACAGTCAGCAAGAGCTTGTGCATTTTAAATTCGATGGTGCTATGAAGGGAATTGCTCTCTTTGAAGATCGATTCAGATCTATTTTATGGTCCATAAAGGCCATCGTAGGACAAACTACACGTTTATGACCACCACAATTAAAAAAAGTGACTGGCCTACATCACAGATGAGTGAACCGGAATGTGGGGACCACCTAATCGCTCTTCCTAGCCTGGATTATTGGGTGGAGCAGAGGCTGAGCTCGGGTCCATTCATCAGCACCAGACCCTGCTTAATACCGGGGCTTAGAGAGGACACCGAAGCTCAGAGCAGGGGCTGAGGTGCTGGGGACAGAGTAACGGGATGAGACAGGCAGGGCGGAGCATTTTTTTCCCACCTCTATTGTTCTCACACAGAGAAGGGGTATTACTCCTTTACACTGGCTTTTTGGAGTTCAAAAAGAGACACACTGACTGTGAATGTGTGTGTGTTTAAATACATCCATGGTTGCGGCGGGGAAAGGGAGAGGGAGTTGGCACGTCAGAGAGAGGTGAAGACTTTCTGAGGTGCATCATGAGCTTAGCTAAGCTGGACTGTTTCACGTTTTTGCTCAAACTCATCCATCTATCTATTCATCCATCAATGTCAGCCGTCCCCTCCCACTCTCTGTCCATCTTTCATCGCTCAATAAGCAAACCAGATCCTCATGTCAACTTTGTCCCTCCCCCACCCCAGACTTGCGGAACCATCTCAACCTATCCTGGTGGTATTCCAAATATGCAACTTTTCTGACCCACTGTTTGCAGAGCAAAGCACAATATGGTGTGGGTATGCTTGGGTCGGCATAGAAACAAATATGGTCCAACTCTTTTGGCTAACTTCTTTTAACATAATATTCCAGCCTTCATTCTTTGCACCGTGCGACTTTTTGTCATCCATCTCAATCAGCTTTCTCTCGTCTGTCATTCAACCTTTGTCTGTCCGGATCATTGGTCATTCTGCCAGCGTTCCTGGCTGAACTAGCTGAGCTCCTTTTGCCACCCAGCAGAGCGACAAAGCTTTAAGTACAGCAGAGAAATAATTGGCTGATTCCACTGTAGTAAGGAGGCTTAGATGAATACATATGCTCTTTCCAACTGTCTCACGCTGTCCCCTGAGCCATTTGTATCTTCTAAGGGCCAGAACAGAAAGGTCACCACTGACATCACATTTCTCAGGAGGCAAATATCTGTAAAAAAAAAAAAAAAAAAAAAAAAAAAAAAAAAAAAAATCAATTTTGCTGGATTGATTTCACAAAGTAAAAGATTCATGCACGTTTTTTCCCCCCTGGAAACAAAGTCGGAGCTTGTGGCTTAATGAATTCCATTGGGAATTTACTATTTGTCAGTACAGGCCACAGTTATTAAAGTGATTTTTAAAATGTAGTAGTAGTTCTTGCTTACAGACAGCTAATAGTAATAATACAACTGTCCTCTAGGGGGTGGCAGTATTTGCTGTGGTGACATGTTTACACACTAAACCCAGACATCCAACAAACAGGACAAAAAAGGAAAGAGAAAAACAAAAGTTACACAATGACTCTTATTTACACAACAAAACAAACACAATGGTTCATTTTCAGAGATAATATCGGACTCTTGCTGGCTGATTCCAAAACATATACACTGTTGGTACATTGACTGTCACCAATTTTAACAAACAAGTCTGGAGGACACATGCACACACTCTGTATCTCTCCCTCACACACAATGAGAAAGAAAGCTCCACTTACAATTGTACCATAATCATGAATCTGTGTACTGATGGGAGATTTTCTTCTTCTATTATGTTAGTGTGGGATTGAACAGTTGTAAAGCAGTGCAGAGAGGAGGATCAGAGTGGGAAGGAGCATGGGAAGTCTGCTGAGAAGATAAGGAAGAGGCAGGAGGTTTGGGGGGTGGGGGAAACACTGGCGGGGTTGACCAGGGCGACACTGATCAGAGGAGAATCCCAAATAGAGACAGAGGGATTTGACAGGAGGGCAGGCTGGGAGGCGGATCCCAAATCATCTTTAAGGCTTGACAAATGAGCACATCCCCCGTAAAAACAATTAATCACTATTAATGACTGCTAATCTACTTATTCTCAGAGTTTAAAAAAGGTATTCATTCCTCATACGAGCCTGGGAAATTCAATCAACTCCAGAGTCCATACTTTTACAGTCTTGCGTGTGAGAACTGTATTGTTTATTGTGCAGACAGGATACGCTGTTTTCCCGGGAAAAGACGTAGCCAGGAAGTGCAGCACTTCATAGGGAAACACAGCAGACAGCGTATCGACTTTGGTAACGCCAACAGCACGCCTGCGGGAAGTTAAAACCTTTGGCCTGGTTCTCTATCTAGTGCAGTCAATAAAAAAAAGCCCTGCTGCCTCTGACACCGCAACAAGTGGGAATATTGAAAAGGAAGACCATCAGCTTTTGGAAAATAACTTGTCAATATGGTCACAGAAGTAAAGTCTTCTTTGACTGTAAAAAATAGGAAAGCATCAGCACACTTCAGTGATCATTGAGCCTATGAGAGGCGATTACCATCCATTTGACAATCTCTCAGTTTTCCCCAGATTGAATTTACTAGACAGATTACAAGGCCAGATTAAGGGTGGTGGGAGGGGACAGACAATGCGAGAGAAACATGCAGATAGACTTAGGAATGTACTGAAGAGAAGGCCGACCAATGAGGTGGGGTTGGGGGTTAGCGTGAAGGCTGGATTAGTAAATTAAGTGGGAAACCTGGATGTTTTTCGAGGAAAGTAGCTTCGGTTCAGATTACTTGGAAATCGCAGAAATCCCTTATTTATCGTGTCCACCTAATCACACCCGCCGCTGATGACGGCCCAATCTTATCTTTCATCTCTCAAACATGTATGCGCGCACAGGCATGAAAGGCAAACAGACAGACATACTCCTACACGTATACATTTGTTTTTTTTCTTCATTTAAAATCCTGTTCCGTCATGGTTTGAGTTCTCAGACTGGCTCTCCCACTTCCACTGCTTCAGCAAGACACTCAAGAGGGGAGAAGCATACATGGACAGACAAGTGAGAAGACCAGGAAGAGGGGAAGAAAAGAAATAGGTTTGCTGGGAAGACTAGAGTGGCTTTCATAGGGAGGTAGAAGGAGGAAACTTTAAGAAAAGCTGAGGGGGAAAAAAGCATGAACGAAAAGGGCAAAGTGCCTTGTGACGGATCGCCATGGGTGCCAAGAACGATAAAAAATTCCACACTTCTTAGCATGCTTCCCTCCTTCCACCCTTCTCTGAGAGCCAGCATTGGAGTTGAGGAAATAATAGACTGAAAAGGGACAGCTTGTAAAGTTGAGATAAAAGCTGGTGAAGGAGTGAAGGGGACCAAAAAGACAGGAGGGGGACGAATGAGAGTTTCCCAGAGGCAGAGCCACGGCCGTATGAAGAGGGGCTGGCCTGAGTGGCAGCAAGTATTCAGGGACCACCGTCGTGACAGAATGACTGACAGATTGATAGAGGCTGTGCCACTTCATCACATAGTGAACTCTGACCCCCAATCAGTCACACCAGTTACTATTCTCTTTCTGTGGCTCACCGTGAAAACCATTCCCCAATTTGTATGGGAAGCATCACAAAACACCCATATTGACTGGATAAATACCAAAAAAAACCCAAATCTTTCATGTGGGTGAAACATACCTTAAATAACTCCCTCATTTGAGCCAACACAGGAAAACAAAAAAACAAGCAGATTAAATTAAAAGAATGAAACCACTGCGCCAGCAATGGTAAGCTCAAACAATCTGGAAGTGTATTTTGCAGTTTTAAAAAAATCAAAGAGCTCATTAGAAAGACATAGCAAAACAAAGACTTCAGCGCTTGAACAGATTAGCTCAAAAAAGTGTTATCATAACAGAAAAGGTGATGATAATGATGATGATGATGATGTTAAAATAAACAGCAGACCAAACTGATGTGTGAGAGGGCCATGAAACAGTTAACAGACTCACAGAACTGGAGACCACAGAACCAAGTTGAAAAGGGAACCTGGCCAAGAAGAGGGGGAGGGAGGTGCTGGAGAGAGGGAGAGACAGGTACAAAGAAGCAGAGGAGGAGGAGGAGGAGTGGGTGGTGGAGGTGGTGGTCTACTCATGCTCTGTCAGCAGGGAAAAAAGGGGGAAGAGGAAGAAGCAGTGAATGAGCAGATTGTTGCCTCACATCGCAGTCCAGAGAGCTCCTGGGACGATGTTAACATCAATCACAACTGTGTGGCGTGTGTGTGTGAGACTGGGTTAATGTGTATGAGAGTGTGTGAGTCATTAGAATCAGGTGATCTTGGACACGCGGGCGCTCACACGCATACACTGGATGCCGGGAACCAAGCTGACTGGGCACGCTGGTGAGCCTCTTTCTGGGAACCAACCCGAGTTGGTGATTAAGCTGTTGCTAATCAGACACAAAAGGTTACAAATATACAAGTAAAAAGGTCAGAAAGTGCTGAAACACTGTCAGGAATTGATTTCACCCATGCTGAAACAAAGTAGTCGTTAAAGTAAAGGCAGATACGACCTTGGACGTCAGCAGGCCCCAAGGCGTGCTCACACACACATGCCCAAATTAGTGGAGAGTAGGGCAACTGTGCATGTAGGAGTGTGTGTGTTGCTAAATCTCTCAACAAACACACTGAGAAAAAGGAAATGAGCCTACACCAAATGGACCAAAGTGATCAATCTGAGATCAATTTGATTAATGGCAGCTTTCTAACCAATGGGACGGAACAATACAAAAAAAAAGAAAAAGAAAAACCCATCTCTTGAGGGAAAAGATGGACGTCAACGCACTGTATCGAGTAACGGGTCAAAGGGGAGAGCAGATTGCTGGGAATGATGAAAAGCACCAAATGAAAGCATCTCACAAACTCTGCTTTTTCTGCGAATACAGGATTAAGAGTAGCCAAAGGCAGAGATTTAGCACAGTCATCCGGAAAAAAATAGCAAGTGCAAAAGGACGGATTACCAGTATATATACAGGAATGATCAGTCGTTCCACAGCGAGGACACAACAAAACGCATTTCCATCTGGGACTTCTTTCTGATTCTCAGTGAAAGGCCTTGTCGCCATAATTACGGCCTTACTGAGAACATGGATGCTGTAGTTTTAACCACAAGGGGAGATCAGGAGGAAAACTGCACTTGAATGTAACCTTGTGGTTGAATATTTGTACATCTGGGTGGTTGCAACCAAGACAAGACATGTGTTTGAACACCAAGTCTCTTGTGCTTGAATGTCGGAGTGTGCGAGAGGGTTTGTTTACGTGTGGGTGCATGTAGAAGTTAGTTTGAGGTGTGTTAACTTAAACCTCGCCGTAGCCCAAGCCATTTCACCCCAGCCATCATCAACCATAATTCTAATTGACCCCCACTTATTCCGAAGGGCCCCTAACCCCGACAATTTGAGCTCCAATTTCTCCTCGCTGAGCAATCCATCTCTCTCCCACAGCGTGACCTACTGGGCAGGCCTCAAGTTACCTCCTCTGTCTCTGTCGTACACCATTATTACTTGCCTTACCACCTGAAATATGAACACCCTTATGTCTCCCTGACAGCCACCTAAACCCCATGAGATATCTCTTGATTTAGGAGATACAGCAACCTCCCACTCCACACAAAGGTTAGGACTCTGTCAGATGGGGAGGATATTGCAACAGATTTTTCAACACGTGCTTTGAGTCAGACCTGTAAAACCAACCCAGAAAATATAACCCTTGCCAAAGAAAATAGGATCTCAGGTCACGAATGAAGACACAAGAGCACCAAAATAACAGACATAAATTCACTGACTTTTAACAGTGCATTTGAATTACTACAATGCTAAATTATTGTCGCACTCCTGCAAATAAAGAGTCCAAATAAGGAGATGTATTTTCAGTAGTACTCATAGATCATACATGATCATCTCCTGAAATGAAAAAATGAGCTCCACAGTAAAATATAACCGTATCCTTGCATTTCTCTATGAAACCCATACATTCATTCACCACTGTAAAATGAGCCATCTTCCCTTTAAAGGTATGAGCGCTTTAACTAGCTCACTGTCAGTTTACAAAGATAAACAGATGACATAGCCTGATGTAACTAATCCTTCTGCACAGGTACACAGATTGCGAAACGCATTAAACCTGAACAGGTTAGACAAAGTATTACAGGTAAACAGCGCCATAATAACAGGTTCGAGCCCAGGAAGGGAGGGGGAGGGGGAGGGGGAGGGGGAGAGACTCCCAACTGTCTTGCATTATCATGACAACAGTAGCGATTCGCCTCCATCACAAATAAATCACAACAGGCTCGCTGAATATGCATGAGTTGCAACTATTCAAATGCAAACCTGAATATGGATCATAATTACCTAATCTGAACTGCTAATTAGGTTAAAAGTTCATTTATATTTAAGGTGAAAAAAAATCTTGTTTTTGCATTGGCAAATAAAGAAGTGAGTGCAAGGGAGGGTTCAAGAGCACTGCATTTACATCGGGAAACACACATTAAAACAGATATTTACTTTGGGTTTGTGCTGTTCCAGTAGACGCTGTGCCGCTCCGCTGCAGCAAACCAGGCGCAGACGCTCACTACGAAGCCCACAATCCAAACCAAATCCATGGTGGAGAGCAGGGGACGCGTGCAGAGGCGAAACACAACTCAGGTAGGTTGTGCAAAAAAAAAAAAGGCAAAGTTTACCGAGAAGAGCTCGTCTGCGCACCTGGAGACTGCAAGTTTAAAAAGACAAACACTTTACGCATGCAGAAAAAAAGCAAGCAGATTCGTTCAGGAATAAAACCCCGCAGCAAGCCCAGGTTAACTCGACTAATCCGTAGTGAATGAAAGCTTTAGCTGCGTGGTGGCTGGTTTTGTGAAACGCCCACAGCCGCGAGCTCCGCCTCCTGTCCCAGAGGAGGCCAATCAGAGGGCTGTCCGAGAGACGCGAGCTCGCAGGTTTCTTTGTATGTTTACTTGGTGTACACGTTATTACAACTCCAGCATGTACAGTATGTCTGGATAGTTCTGCAACATTCAAACATATTTTCTATGTCAGAAATTTGCAATATCATATCCATAGGCACTTCTTGAATGTGTGTTTAGAGTAACCGTATCATACTTCATGGTATCTTTCAAACATTTTTAACTTTATCAGACCTCATAGTATAGGCCTACTTACAATTCTACAGAACAATATACTTTTAAAATATTTGCTATAATAGCTCTAGAAAGTTAAGCAAATCATGCTTTGAGAACAGCTACAGTTATAAACCATTATAGAGGTCATTCCCATTGTTTTTTTTGAGGTAGGTTATAAACAAGTGTTGTAAAAATGGAAATCACTCACCATTTATTCAAATAATATGTTTTTAATGTTAATTGCATGCATGTTTAACATTTTCATTGCACCTGCGACACATAAATTCCATCTGTATTGGACTCCTATGTGAAAGACAAAAACATGAACACCTAACAGTATCCTGAAATCTAATCGAAAATCACCACAAAATACAGCCTAAAAATTACCATAGAGTTAATTAAACAGCTCTCTTGTAAATGAAACCAGAACATTACAAGCTGCAAAACATTATTTTGTTGTATTGTTGCAGCATTATTCCATTGCATTGTTGTCCAATGTTGAATACGTTCAAACTGCAAAGTTTTTCTCCTGGGCCCTTATCGGTCATTGAAGTGCACTGCCTAACTTGTGTACTGCCTGGGCAACATCTAAATGTGTTTGCACAGTAATTTCTTGAACTGAAGTTGGTGTTTTTATTTTACAGATTTTCTATGACTCTTTTGTATGAGGACAGACATTAGTGGCCACGATCACTATGTGTGAATCTTACATTTATTCTAAGAAATGTAAAGAAAACCTAAAAAGTCAAATACAACGATTATACCTCCAACCGGAAGCATGTATCCTCCATGCTGTCAGATACATTGCAAATCCTGATTCTCATTTTCTGTTCCATTGACATGGATAATCTGGACCGCGAGCTGCTTGTTCAGCCTAGTGAGCCATATTGCCAGAGGGGTTTTTCAAGCCTGCTTCTGCTTGACATGGCATTTTATTTGCTATGCCTACTTAGCAGAATAGTAGCTTTCAAAGGTATCACAGCAAACAACAAAAACAAAAAGTAAGTAAAAAAGAGGGGCAACCATAATAAACAAACAGTTAATTGCACAGTGTTACGAGGATTGACTCAATTTCAGGACATAGATAAGATTCAGGGATGTGATCAGATAAACGCTGCAGGAATTTGGCCCATATTTAAGAAAGCACGAGGAATGCAGATAGCGCGGGATACACCCCTGATGTAACCAGAATTCAACACTTAATCTGAAAGGTATCCTTTCTCATCTCATCTCATTTTCTATCGCTTGTTCCCGTTAGGTGTCGTGGGTGACTGGAGCCTATCCCAGTGACTTTGGGCCTTAGGCGGGGTACACCCTGGACAGTGGCCAACTCGTCGCAGGGCTGACACAGAGACAGACGACCATTCAGGTGGAAAGGTATCCTTTTCCACAGAAAAAAAGAGAATGAAATTAATTGGGCATTATTACGGCTCTAAGCAGCCCTGAGATGGAGCCTCAAAGAATTTTTGTTTTTGCTTAAATTCATCTCATCTAGATTGGGTTGGCCACAGGAGACAGTATATGAAATTTTAGAAGGTTGCGGCTGTCACAGTAGGCCCGGCATTTTCACAAGATAATTAAACTGTCAGGTAAACTGTTGAATGTAAATCAACAATTTATCCGACAGTTTAATTGTCACAGTGCAGTTACATCCCACTCATATTGTGCTCCAAGCAGATTAAAGCAACTCCTAATATCTTTTTGCATCTCCTGTAAACTCAGGTCCGACTCTGTGCTGTGTGGTCCTTATCTTTGAATAATCACCTATATGAGACACCCACTCTATTTCATCAAGCGGTTTACATAACGCATTTATTTACTTTATGCAGAAAAAGATCCAGACTCAAGAGGAATCCTCTGTATATTACAGACAGTATATTCTATGTTCAGTGTTTCTGAGTATTCACAGTTCATGCAATCTGCATTTAAAAATTCTGTCCAACTGACAAACCTTTCTGAATCTCACAGTGCAAATACAGAAAGGCACATATACATGGTAATTGTGTGCTATTCAGTGTCAAGCAGGTCGTCTGAAATAATGTGTTTTGTATTCATGAAGAGCGCTCATCCCGGTGGATCAATTTTTTAGAGTCCAATTGTTTTTTCTGGCTCGGTGGGAAGATAAGAGGGTGAGAGGGACTGCCAGCATAATTGTCATTTGCATTGCAATCGAAAATTGTTGTGGAAAAAGCTTTCACCACGCCACAGACATTTATGTCAAAACTCTATCAGGAGCCAAATGAGTAGACCTTTAATTTCATACTATCCTGAAATACTGAATGAGTAAATAGAAAGATGAAGTGGAACAAAACTGCAGCTCAGCCCTGATATATATATTTTTTCTTTTACAGCAGACAGACAGACACACAAACACACATGCATAGATCTCTGCAGGCTTGCATGGTCACATAGAAACAAACACAGACGCACATACACACATAAACACAACCCTATTCACCTCAAATCCTGACAGAATTTGCACTGAGTCTGCTCTGCGGCATGAAAATAAGATATAGGAAAATGATAGGGAAAACCGTTTCATGTAGGCATGGGAACTTGACTGTCCTTAATTAGTTTTTTTCAACCATTTCAACCAGAGTAATTAGATGATGTCATAGAGTTGCACTTTCTGTGATCCTGAAAAGATTAATCAAAACTTGGAGGATTTTTTTCCTCTAAAATCTATGACAATTATAAACAACATCGACCTCTGCATGGGAACAACCTACGTGCCGTGTTTGGGGAAGTTCTTATAACCTGCTGCATGACTTTTAGCAGGTTTTAACAGATATGGAATGAGTTGCCTTCCTGTCCTCTGCTGAAGCTTGTTGCCACTTTCTACTTTCTTGGTCTCCAGCATGGCCATTAAAGGAGAAGTGGTCGGTCCCTTTGCCGTGAATACAAATGAGAGGTTTAATGACAGACTGCCATCATGTTCCCATCCCCAAACAACACCCCGCCATCTATTTACATAAGCGAACTGTGCTGGTGTGAACTGTGGAGCAGCCCAGCAGTGCTTGGTCCAGTGTGTGTCTCATTTCATTGGCCTCCTTGGTTTGTGCTGCATTGTTACCCAATGCAGCTCCTCTGCAGGAGTTGTTCCTGAACCTATGAGCTCTTTCTTTGCAAACAATGGACATGAAGTGTTTCCTGTAATTAGCATTGCACAGGTCTACCTCCTCTTATGAAATAGAGACTCTGCAAAGATAGCATAACCATCCATCCCTCAATAGTTTCCCTGTGAAGAACAAGTTTGTTCATGGTCTTGTTTTTGCCTGCTCTGGCATAAATGTTGATTTTCCTTTGACTTTCCTGAGGCAATAGAAAGCAAAGTTAATGATTAGGTGGGGCAAAGCAAAACAAAGGTAATCAGTGAGTAACCCTAGCATTACAGCAAAGAGATGAAGTGGCAAGTGCCGGTTCTTAATTAGCTGTGGTTAATTATCAAGAGGTAAATAAAGAGGTGGTTGATTATGCGTAGCCGTGTCCAATGATCAGTGTGTTGGCTAGGAGATTGGAGGTCAGGTAAGACTATTAAGATGACATCTCAGTGAGCGGCCTTGCTGATAGCCAGGCAGTCACTGTACATAGACATTCAGGAAAACACACACACACTCAGATGCACCCACACACACAGACACACAAATATGTACGCCAGCATACCCACCATACAAGCCAAACTGAAAGACAAAGAGCAGCTGAGAAGGAGGCGGATGAGGAGGAGGAGGATTGAGGAGAAATGCAAACGCAATGTTAGATAACGATAGTGGAAGACCAAGAATGAAAGCAAAAGTGAGGAGGCGTGCAAGATGAGAGTGAAGAGCTTAAAAAAGATGTACTTAAGAAGGACAATATGCAAAGTAAAAAGATGCGGATGAAATAGGACAAAGGAAAGATATACCATTAAGGCAACAATAAATATGTTTTCACTAATAAATGATGCAGGGAAACCTTTGGGCCAGTAATTAGCAAACATGTTACATTTACTGACCTGTAATTATGGCTCCCTGCCTTGGGAAAACTGAAATTTTACAGGTGTGATGCATCATTTTCCTAAGACTGTCAAAATCTAGTAAGTGGTGTCTGAGATATTGCAGGTGACTCACAGACAAACAAATGAACAATACAGTGCCCTCTCTTGGGGAATGCAGAGTCATTTTGGAAAGGTTGTATCGCAGCAATGAACAGAGGCAGCCCACTTCAGCCATCCCTTACAGTTTCAAGCAGTGCAACAGCATCAAAAATTCAAAACATGTGAGACAGAAATCTACAGGAAGTTTAATAACGAGGAGTAGATATGAAGGAGGAAGGTCTAAAATAAAGGTGAAAAGAGACTTAATGTGTAAACATAAATATATTTGAGGGAAAGTGGATGCAGAGGAGAAGCGGAAGAAGGGACGGATGCCAAATGAATAAGAGGGGGCCGGTGAGCGAGTGAGAAAGATAGAAATAGACAGGAAACAAACAAGATGGACAGAGGGAGAGAGGAGAAGCACAAGATGTAATAAGATGTTCAGATGAGGCATAACATACAAACACAAAGATAGGGAAGCAGGGTACGAGAGTGAAGCTGGAAAGATGGAACAAAATAATAAATAGGAAGTGAGGAGAAGTAGTGTGATTTAGGAAAGCAAAAATAGATTATTACTGTATTTACTGGAGAACATTTGGAGTAGAGGAGAGTCATTCTAAGAAAATAGCTGAGAGATCAGAATGAAAGGGTTTCAAAGATGCATAAAAGGTATACTTTTCAAGCAAAGACTTAAGGAGACAGTGAGAAAGACAAAAATATACTGAAATAAACATTTGGAGTGGGGAGAGAGAAAAAAGATGGGTGGCTTTGAGAGATGCACACAAGAGTTTTAATCTACAAAACAAAAGCCCAAAACATTTAGGCAGAGAAAAATTTGGAGCTAACTGGTGTGAGAAAGGAAGGGGGGAGGGGGTTTGGGCTGCTTCGAAGTGGGCAGGTGGAAGAGAGTGAGAAAAACAGAGATTGAATAGTGGAATGCAAAAGTACTTTTTAGAGAGATACAGACAGACACAGATTGAAAAAGAGGGAGAGATTGACACTCAAATGTAAAGGAGGGTAGACTGGATGAAAAAGCCGCACACTGGTGGATTCCTCAAAAGCCCCTTCAATATGTATGAGGGCAGTTCCATAGACTCCGGCAGCCACAAACAAGCGACAGAACAGAAAGGAGAGGAGAGCAGCAATGCAGGTTGTGTTGAAAAGAAAGAGCTCTTCTCCTGTCAGCAGACTTTACAGTGTGTCCAGGGAGTCTGAGTCCAGAGAAAGGGGACCACCCGGAGGCTCTGTTTACCATCCCCTGCTTTTCCTTGACACAACACAACAGCCTGGCAGTGTATACGAGGCTCAGCGTGAATAACCTGCCCACTAAATTACAACGGTACACCAAAGCACAATTACATCATTACAACACATACAAGACTGGCGTGAAAGGGAAACCAAAATCATATCGCTCGGTAAACAACCCAGCCCCACATTACACTTCTACAATGGGATTTTAGACAGGAAGCTCTAACAATCTCCTAGGGGCCAGCTGAGCACCTTTCTCCAGAGGAAATGGGTAGAAGGGAAGCTGAATAGTAATGACAAGGTTTGCAGAGCCATGTTTTTTTTGGAATAAGCTGTAGGATAGATGCACCTGATCCCAGAGAATAGTCAACATAACCAGATTTGAGAGAGAACAGCATGTACTCATGCTGTCAATCCCAAGGATGCTGAAGCTGTCCACGCTTTGCTCATTACCCCCTGAAATATGTTGAAATGAACGTGACATTCTCTGCCTCCCCCCGAAGAGTAGCGATCTGTCCAAAGTGCCCAGACCTTCCCAGCACTGATAGGCTCTGGGGAGCCTTGAGGGAGAGAAGAGACATTGGCAGTTGGCATGCCCAGAATAGTGCCATCATGACTGTCACTCTGACAGCAACAGCAAGTGACACCATTGCTAACAAGAGGTTATACTTTACATGCACGTTCGCTCAACCTGCTACAGTGGCTTTGCTGCTGACAGATGGGAAGTAGTGATGCAACTTTCCAACTCTCTAGTTGCTTTTTACAACTCGTTTTGCTGATAGTGTGAAAGCGGGAAAAAAAACCCCAAACATGCATTGATAGAGTGTTACATAATTGAAGATGGTTCGAGGCTTTGCAGCTGAAACATAGCAATAGATGGTGTGAAAAATATGCAGTGCAGAGGTCTGGATGTATACACACTGAGAGACAGTGTGGTAAATAGATGGCTCGGGGCTTTTCAGCTAATGTGAAAAAAAAGCTGCTGCTCCAGAGTCTGGAAGAGCACAGAGATAGTGGTAAATCCAACTGACACGAATGGCTGTGCCTGTGTGCTGAAGATGTGTTTACATAAGTCTGTTTATGAATGAGCAAAGAGAATGCTTATGTGGTCTAGGTCTCTAAAACGAGGAATTGTCTCTGTCTCTGTGCAAGTGTGCCAATATAGAAATCTGCTTAATAGCAATTACTCCACCCTTCATTCAAACTGGCACATGCTACTACTCTGCTTTATTACTTGAGGAAATAAGAGCAACAGTTTTACAGCCTCTGACCTTGCTTCCTTTTTCCATATGAACAGCTGTCCCTCTGCCACGGCAAACTCCGCTAGTCAAACCTGTCGCTTTCTTAAAAAACTACAGAATAAGGAGCGACAAAATGAATTTTATTGCCCCATTTTTCCTCCCTCTGCTTATTGACAAAGGCACCACACTCACCCTTCTGCTCTCCTATTACTTAAAGAGAGGAAGGGAAAATGAATTTTACAGCCTTTGGTCCTATCTGTCTCCTCAGACACCCCCTGCCTCCCTCCAGAAGTGGCACACTCCGCCACTCTCCCTGTTTCTCATTACTTAACACAAAGATTGGAAATGAATTTTACTGCCCATGCCCTTTCTTCTCTCCTCAGCACCGTCGTATAGTTACTCATCCACATTGCTCTTATTGTCTCTCTCCTTTGCAGCCTTAAAGATGGAGAAAATCAATTTTACAGCACCCTCTCCCCCATACAGTGGCACACTTCAGATTTTTCTTGTTTCTTCCCTTTCTACTTGTTAAAAAAAGCGGGGCCAAAATCAATTTTTGGCCTCTGCTTCCGTTTTACAGCCCCGGGCCTTTTCCAAAGGAGCGGCACACTTCATCCCTCTGCTTCTGCAGCACTGCCATCTCTGAAAGCCCCACAATGCATTAGCATACAGGTGGTGTCTTTTGTCTCCTTCTGAGGCACACTTCTGCTCTGTATATTGCCCATGTGTCCACTTTGAACGCCAGCTAGTGGAGGTATTGTGAAAAGGCCGAGGGTATTAAAAGGTCACTTAAGATAACTGGCCCTTCTGTTGCCACACCTCCTCCGATAGATAAGGTGAAGTAATTAGTCTGGAGCTGAGCTGCCTTTTCCCTGCAGCTCCATTTCTGTGTGAGGCCGTTCTGCAGTATGGCGAGTGTGTAGGCTTACTGAGTTTATCTGGCTTTTTGATCTTGTTAATACAATGTTAGCTGTTTTAGCTTAAAATGTGAGCACTCACGTTTGACTTTCCACAGAATATTTCTTTTACAAAGAAACATTATTGTGATTATGGGTAGTATTTGCATTTGTACAGTCATGGAGTGCATTTTCTAACAGGCAGGTCACAAAGAGCACTGGCTTCAAAACAGATCTTTTGATTCCTCTCCTCCCCTAAGACGTGCACTGTTACCGCAACCTCTTTTACATGACTACACACATATCTGCTGCCCAGATGCTACCCAGCCCCCCATCCTCCCTGCCTCCACCACACCTCCCTCCTCCAGCTGCCTTGCACCACTTGTGGCTGCTGCTCCAGCACCCTATTCATTAACAGCTTCTTAATACTCCCAGATGGGATGACTGTAATTTATGGTGGCCTCAGTGTGTTTACGCTTGAGTGTACGTGAGCGCGTGTGTGTGAGTAGGTGTGTTTATCCATAAAATCTATGCATAGCAAGCAGATTTGTTTATATGTGTAACTGATTGGAACCAATGGAAAAAAGCGCTATCTTAATTAGACTGCACATACAATTATTTGGATCCATTTTCCACACAACATTTGCACTCGCTCAGGAGTAAACTGTGAGCATATGCAAATATGTTTGTGCTGATTTTGCTCTTCGTCCTTTGTTTGACTCAGACAGGAGCACGTATCGCTGGAGGGCAGAGTGAGGACAGCGATTAAGCCACATATTTCAAGGTTTTTGCTGTGCTCATTCAACAAGGGGTTTGTCTCCAAAACTGACCTCAGCTGGAGCAATACAGTTTTTCCATTCCGTTTTTCCCTCCGCTATGTACCACTTTGCACTTTGCCGCTGAATTAAGATGTCATGAGCTCGTGTGGGAAGTCCCCACGTCCACGCAAAACATTAACATGTGTGCGCAGTGTGTGCGCGTGCATGCATGTGTGTTTATGTATAATTGTTTGGACGCTCACGTGCGCGCGAATCTGACTGATGTTCCATGCCCAAAACCTCAGTTTACGGATGCTGGCACGCTCACTCCCTCAGATTGCGGCGTATCGATTCCCAGCTTCTCTCCTGGAGGGTGAGGGAGGGTGGAGGTAGAGGTGGTGGTGATGGTGGTGGGTGGGGGTTACAGAGGTTACAGCAGATTTGTTGGCTGCCTGCTTTGCCAAGGAAAGCCTGTTTCCTAGAAATGGGGAGACAAACACACACAACGCTTGAACAAACAAACACACGGACAGTTCTTTTGCCTAAACACAGCACACATACTGTAAAGCCCACCCGCATTTGGTTACAGTGTAATGTACACATACACACCCACAGAAACACATAAACACAAAGCATGTGCACTACACACACTCAGAATGATACACAGACATGACAAACTGCTGTGTAAAGAGGGAACTTTCCCCTCATTGACTCTTTGACCATGTTGCATTTCCTGCACTTCTCTCTCCTGCCAGTCCAACAGAACTCCACACACGGTAAAAATAACCCCTTCGAGAGCCAGTCAGCACTCAAAACACAGGGTGCCCACATTGCCTGTTAGCAGCACCATTTCTATTTGTGGAGATGTGCGCGTTGGATAACAGTCAGGCTCCAGTGGTGGGAACAGCGGCCTCAGAATGCCGCAAAGGATTGTGGGAAGGGATCTTTGGGGGGTTGCAGGGTCTAACTGTTGCACCTTTGAGCACTTATTCCTAATTACTCCATTTGTGCTTGACATTGCTAATGGTTCGCAGACGTGACACACATGTGGAGACACAGTGAAGAGGCTGAGATGATGGAGTGGTATATGGGGACACTCTACACACCAATATCCTGCCCACTGAAGCTGCTGAGCAATAAAAACAGATGGAAATGAGCACCAGCACACTCCAGCAGACGTGTAAATACACGTATACACACACAGATGTGCATACAGGTTCAGGGGCATGAACACAAAGGCACAAAGGCTGGAAGGAAAACAAACACAGACGGTAGGATTTTTGGTAGCGTCCGCACTCTCTTTAGCACGCATGGATAGGCTGTCACATCACAACACACACTCAAACACGTGCACACACACACACACACACACGCATACAGGCCAAGTATGTCCTCATCGCCAGCATGCGTAGATAAGTATATGTGTGTGCGAGTGTGTCCTCTCCGAATCGACCACAATGCACAGCTGGCAAGGAGAGAGAGACCCGAGTGTGTCAGTGTGGTCAGGTCAGGGGCCCCGTCTCTCTCCACTTTCTCCACCGTACAAGTTCTTTCTGCGTTTTCCTCCTCTTCTCCTCCCTTGTTTTTACATTGCCTTCCTCTCTCTTGGTCACATTTTGGCATGTTTATCCGTCTGTCTGCCCGGTTTGTCCAGACGCTGGCCCTTCCCAGGTTTCTCCCAATGCAAATATACAAACACATGCAGATGGAAATTTAAGAGAATGAAAAAGAGAGTAAGAAAAGCAAGAGAAGACTTCCTAGAATTGCAGAGACACATGCATTTAGAAATGTAGAGACATATACATTTTGGAGAAACCTAAACGCAGAAATGCAGATATTTTCATTCAGTCTGTATTTGCAAGTTGTAGCCAGCTCAGTTCACACGGTTGCAAACATCACCAATCCACCCTCTACCGGACATGTCTCTCGTGTGAGTGCTGACCACATTACAAATGCTAAAACAAAACACTCACTGTGTGATACCAAACACAAAAGACCACAAAACACTGAAAACCAACTTATGTAAATACAGTCATGGGTCAGGACAAAATGGCTTGGTTTATCTTCAACAACAAAGAAATGAGGGTGTCACTAGGAGACAAAACACAAACGGTGTCTCCTGGAATATCAGTGGAGAGTCCATGTTCAGTCTTTTTAGAAAACAGGTCAGTATGGTTTTAGAGGAACAATAGCCCAAAGAATATTCTGTACATATTTTATGGATGAGGCATCAATTAATAGCCTTTTTTCCTAGTATCGCTTGTTGTTTTTGCACAGAGGATCCCCAAGGCCTGCCTGGATGTGATTTATTCTTTAAACCCTTTAAAAACTTTATTGACATGACAGAGAATATACTAATCAGATTAAAAGTACTCAGCACCGCCTGTGGCAGAGAGTCAGCCAAAGAAAAATAGATGGAAATGAGTGTTCCAAAAACCGGTTCAATACATCTGTCAATTTTGATTTTGTGAGAGTGTTGGGTGTGACTGTAGCCAACAGTTACTTGCAGCAGGACTGGACCAGGACTCAAGCAACTGACAGGACCTTTGAACACAGTTTGGATGATGATGCATTGATATGCGTTTTGTGGAAAAATGAAGGCAGTTTTGTTCCTTTGCCAAGAATAATCTCTTCCTTTGTGACGGTTATGAAATTCAACCAGCTAAACTGTTTGCGGCAAAAGTGATATTTGAAACTGAAGTAAATTTATTGATATAATCATAAGAAAATGGGGATGATAATAAATCATTTGCCTCTATGTGAGGTAGATAAAGTGTGTGTGCGTACAGGCATGTGTATGAACATGTGTGCAGATTTCATGTGATTAAATGTTGCTTGCGTGCACATTTGATGGGTGTGTTAATGGCCTGTAGCACCTTTGCAGGTAGAACAAACACACCTGAGCAAATTCAGCTTGGTGATAACAATCTTTCATCAAGGTCTATTCACTATTTTTTCAAAAGAAGAGAAATGTGTGATGAGGAGATCCCTGGATCAAATATAATTAGCCTGGACATTTGGCTCAAAGCTGCATGAAAGCCACTAAAGGATCCTGATTGTCAGTGTGCACTATTAGAATGATTTATTCACATCCAAGTGTGGTTCTGGGCTTGCCAGAAATGTCTTTATTTCTGAATTGAAGAATGAAATGACCTTGGGAACTGAAATAATTGGTTGTGTATGGGGTACTTGTATTAACTAGAGTACAAAATGTCGCTGCATTCATAGGCAGCAAAATTATGTGGTCAAATTAACATGAAGAGAATGATGTCCCACATGGAAACAAAGTGTCCTCAGCAACAATTAGGGTAGATGTCACCCCTATTAAATGTACAATGTTGCCTAAATGACTAACAGAGAGCCAATACGATCTAGCTTACCCACTGCACCCCCTCACCGATTTTGGCATCATGGCCAAAGAGCAATCATCATAGAAATGGAGAACTGAACGGAAGAAATTAAAAAAACATATTTTTTTCTTGCCAACATTTTGGTTGGTTGATGTTGCCCCACACATTGTTCAAAACAATACCATCAAACTCATCTCCATGACTTGTCATGACAACCAAGGCCTCCCCCTCCCCGATGCCAAGTGTGCCCTCCAGCTTGTTTACTGCTGGTAAGAAAGTCAGTCTCACATGAAATCAAACAAAAGAAGTGAAGCCATAGCTGGCTCATCTTTGTGGTTTAGCCCTGATGCTCTACCTTTAGGTTATTTGCTTTACCTAACGAAGGATGAAAATCACAGATGTGTTGAATGTCTTTCAAAATCTGGAAACACCATGAAGGACAGATGCAGAGCCACAGCAGGGAAGTTTAAGGGAATAAATAATGACACATGGCTAGTTGTGATACTGGTTTTCTCTGATGGGCTGACTCATGTCAGCTCTCCAGGCTGCTTTTTCAGAAACCATAGAGAAGAAGAACATTGCGGTAATAACACACACTCTGAGCCAATAAAATCACAAATGTGTTTAAGCAAGTAAATACTATCCCACAGGAAGGAAGGCTTTCGTCAGTGGTTGAAGTCACTGATTAATGAAGTAGGACATCTGAGCAGCAACCTGAACTGCAGCTAGCCAAACTGATCAGAGCTCAAGGCAGACGCGTCGAGTTCACTAATATAAATTCACTGAAACTTGAAACTCCCCGCTAAAAAAAGTTCAGTAAATACAGCATGACCCAGCCAAGTCACACAAGAATATTATTATGATATACTATTGGCTGCATGTAATTTTGCTGATTTAGGAATTGAAGCTTATTCTAGTGATGCACCTCAGAGCTTCTGCTAAATGCCTAAACTCTTAAAATGTAAATGAACCTTAATCTCTTTCCATCCTCGAGCAAGTCTTTAGTTTCAACAGTCAAAATGACACTTAGGTTAAGTCATCAAGTAGGATCATAGTGTGATAATCCTGGAGTGAAAATTAGTGTTTGTGAATGAGGGCAGTGTACACTCCATACCCACAGTGGCTGGCCTGAGGACCAACAGCAATAGACCAATGTGACCCAGTTTCAATCACGAGCTGACCAGCAGGGCCGCTTGACCTGCTGTAACAGAACGCTGTGCGGAGGGTTGATGGCATCGCTACAGCCGCACTGAGCTTTGTTCACTGTTTTCATTCTCTGTCCAAACCAGTGAATAGATGTTAATACACAATAAGGCAGAGAAGTTGAAAATAAATAAAAGGTTGTACTCCTGAGGGAGCACTGTAGTGAAAATGTTTCTGCCAGTATGTGAAGCAAACATATACACTGAAAATAGACAAGCAAGCTGCGTAACCATCTTAATGAATGTGGGTTATCACATTTATGGCACAAATGTGGTGATATCAATCAAGAATAGATGAAATTCAAGGCTAAATCAAGGATATGGATCTCCAGGATTGGCATGATGAGGTTTTTTATAACCGTCAGAAACGATGACTATAGGTTATTTAAGACTGATTTTGTTTTGGAAAAATATCTCTTTTTGTTTAGCCCCGTGTAGAGAATGAATCGTCTAAATTTAGGTGTGTAGTCATAATCTGCCAATTAAAAAAAGATATTTGCGTGACTATGTTCAAAGGAAATGTACTTTATGTTTGACAGGAAATCCAGGTTACAAGTATCGTTATATCTTAGTTTGTAACAATGAATACTTTTAAGTAACTACTGAATACCAGTATGTGTTTTTTTCCTCATTTGTATATTAGTTCATTCATTTTTTAGAAACCTTTTTTCTTCTTTATTGTATTTGTATTTTAAGTGTTGCTTTCCACCTACTTTAGTTCTGATTCCTTTGTTGTCCATATACCTCCTTCAGGGGTCATTGTGGGATAAAGAAAAGTCTAGAAGTTTAAAAGTATTCACACTGCAGTCAAACCCAAAGCAGTCATAAAAAAATACACTTTTTTTTACTTTCTCCCTTTATCAGTGGGAGCAAAGCTTGCCACTGTTTTGCTGCCTTGCTGCAAGTACACAGCTGCCTCATTAACCTACAAAATACCACTGTTAAGCAATAATACCTAGCTCAAGGGCACGTTAGCAGCAGTTACTGAAATTAAAGCGAGCAGTTTTTATCGGTTTTTATTCTCCACCATTAAAATGTTCCCAGCAGGGCCAGAATTGAAACCAGCAATCTTCCAGTCAGAATTGTGCTATTATAACATTCACTCCCTACATGATAATGAAGTAAAGTTGCATTTAAAACAGATATGGAAAGGCTTGACATATTAGAGTTGAATTCTTTTTTCAGTGCTGTGTAATGAATGACACTTTGTTTATACTTCTCTACAATCCATGCTGTTAGTGTTTTAGTCAGCATGTCCGATCCTGTTGAGTTTTTCACAACATCTGTGTCCAGTTAAGCTGAATGCATGTATATTGGTTTGATAGACAGCTGCTGGAAGCCACACAGCTCTGTGCATTCACAGCATAACTGACATGCAGCTGAAAGTGTCTTGACGAGGACATAACCTCCACAGCGATGACTAGCTAGAGCTCACCGTGTGCGGTGCTTTGCTGTGCAGAAGTCATGATGTTTAATTTACTTTTGTTTTTATAATTACCACTTGAAATGATGAAGGCACTTGATGAAGGTGGTCCTCTTTGTCAACCAAGCACAAAATGTTTTACCGTGTTGAGAATTCTCCAAAAACTTAAAAATACAAAAAAACAAACAAAAGCTTCAAGCAGTCATGCTGCTGCAGATGAGATTATTGGTTTCAGCTGGAAGTTAGGAAGCTTAGGAAGTACCAGAAGTATTAGTTACGGTTATGGAGAAATTTGTGTCAGAAATGAACAACAATGACCACAGTAAGGAAAAACAAAACAAAGAAAACAATTTGAAACACTGAAGAATAAATCAATTGTGTTGTTAGCTTCAGTACAACTGCCAATGGAAAGTCTAAGGATGGAATTGTGGTCGTCTTACGATACACGCAAACGTCTCTGTGGGTCTATGAAGTGAAGGGTGTAATGCAGAGGACTGCAGAGGAGGCCTCATGTCCATCTCCCGGATCTCAGCAACACGTTGTGCAGGCCTGAGCATCAAGCAAATAGTTTGGTTGATCTGACCCCTGATGGGAGCTCAAACATAAAAAAGATAACGACTAAACATTAAAGGAATAGTTTCACATTTTGGGAAATACGCTTTTTTGCTTTTGTGGCAAAAGTAAGGTGAAAAGATTGATACCAATCTCATGTGTGCACATCAAAGCACAAAGCCACAGCCAACCCAGCAGCCAGTTACCTTAGCTTAGCATAGAGACTGGAAACAGGAGGAAACAGCTTGCTGCGCTCTGCGTTCGCTTTGCTCAATATTCTATACCCACATCGGACCTGTGACATCACATCCTTTTTCGGGCTCAGTGTGTGGCAATTTTGTTGAACAGAAGGTTAATGTAAAGATACATTTATTCTCAAAATCCAGTTAAAAGTCACATTGGAGTTACACAAAAGATTCAAGAAATCATTTGACATTTTGGGAAATATGCAAATTCGCTAAGCTAATTGGCTTCTGGTTATAGCTTCATATTTACCACACACACACGAGAGTGGTATTATTCTTCTCATCTAACGCTCGGCAAGAATGTGAGTAAGCTTATGTCTCAAAATGTCAAAATATTACTTGTTTTCAACTGAGCGAGAAGAGTATCACCATCTACACATAGGCCTACACTATTTTGTTTCTGCACATGTACATTTGTATTCCTTATTCATGTGGGTGTATGTATACATGCAAGTCCAGTGGTGTATGCAATGCTTATATGTATGCCTCTATATACATGACATGAATGTGTGCTACGATGACTGTTCTGGGGAGTGTGTTTTTGTTGTTGTGTGTGTTGCGTGCTGCTAAAGCGTTTATGTTATTCTGTCCCTCTTCTCTTCCTCGTTTACTGGCTATTCTGGGAAAATCCAAATTACAGTCTTTCAGCGTGTGGTTGACCAAATTTGTACTTAACCTACCCCTCCTGCTCTGTCCCTCTCCCTCCGCCTTCCTTAACTTCCACCATCTCTCTATACCTCCCTTGCTCAAATGACATTAATTTTCCTCTCTCTATACTCCTTGATTCTACTTCTACTTATATATAATATATATACTTCTATACAAATATACTTTGAATGGGTCTTATTTGTTGCATACGATTTTAATTTAAATCCAAGTAGCACACAGTACCACAACTGTCAGGATGACATTGAAGTCACAAGACACATGAGTTCTTCCATGCTCCTCTCGGTCTTTTCTCTTTTCCTTCTCACACTATCTCATCGTTTTCCTCTCCTCCCTCCACATTTCTTGTTTTCTCTTCTTGTTGTTTTGTCTCAGTGCCTGTTGCTGTGCGGATGGAAATCCTGAACACATCCACGTCTCCTCTAAAAACATATCCTCCCTGTGGCTTTACTCGCCACTCAGTTTCGGCACTTCCTGTCTCCCCCTCTAGCCTGCCTGTAATTACCATCGTAACCTATAGATCTGCAACCCCCTCTCCATTCACAAAACGGGTATTTTTATCTGAGTCTGTGCAACAGAGGTTTTCATTTTTTCAGATGATGTCTATTTATGTAAAGATTTATGCAAATGCTCATTTAGGGGGTAATTGCTCAGCTCTATTCCTGATACCTGTTAAATCTTTTCTGGCCCTCTGAATGACCTTGCACACACACACACACACAAGTCTGTGAGATATCAGACATGTAACGGGTGCAGTCACTGGATTAAAATGACAGAATGAAAATTCAAACTCTACGGACACTGCGCCTCTGAAATGGCTCATTGCTTTGGCACACTAATGCGCCCTCTGAGGCTTTTGGCAGCGCTTTGTAATCATCACTGAATATTTTTAACGTTTCAGAAAGTTCACTTTTTATTTTGACCTTGTATGCCATGACGTACCAGGCTGCTTTGAGCTCCCTCTGATGAGGATGTGCAAAGCAATTTGTTAGATTTCTCTCACAGATGTGGTTAACATTTAAGCTTTAAAAAGTCCAAATGAGTATGCTCGAGTTGTCGAACTGAGTCACCAGCTTTGATTTATTTTTTACAGTATCTGGAAGGGCATCTTCAGCTTATGTGTTGACACAGACCAGCTTGCCTACAGAGGACTCTTCCACTTATCCTATTTTACATTCAATGTAAAGAGCTTGTTTATATAGCCAGAGATAAGCATTAATGCTTGATGCCTCAGTTGCAGCTACTGCACTTTGACATGAAACATTCTAGATGGGCTCAGTACAGATTATGTTATGATGACCACCTCCACTGCAATACATCACGTCATGAGGCTTTATCCTAAAATAGTACACAGAATCTGTTTGACACATTTTCATCGTTTCATCGCAACTATTTTTAGACTTTTCAGGGCAGATTAATGGACTTCTTGGTAGAAAGATCTTGATGGGTGAAAGATCTCTTTAAATGTTAGGGGCAAATCTGCTTTAATATCTCCCTCGGCTCAAGTCTGTTATTTCTGGCCTCTTGCGTTTTAGTGAGAGTGAAAGGCAACTGGATCATTAACCATCTGAAGTGACCAGCTGCCATTCACTCTGGTTTCAATTCACTTTTCCTTGTCCTTCCATGGCCTGTGGCCCCAATCTGTGTCTTCCTGTGGTACTTGACTACTGTTTACCAGCTCTGACAACTTTCTGCTTGTGCGTTTTCCCTTTGTGCACTTGCGTAGCATGCCGGTGAAAAACGCATGACCATGATGAGTGCTCACCACTCACCCCTCTAATCCTGTGGAGGAGAAAGGGGAGAGGCTGCCTCGAGGCCAAGCCCTGCTGGTATGACCGGACGCTGTGTGACATTCTCAGCAGCATCCCCTCCGGCTCCGCATGACAGCGACAGCGGTCACTTTTTTGCCTTCTCTTCCTCCTCCTTCCCTGCTTTTCCAAGCAAAAAAGGGCATGTTTGGTTCAGTCGCATGGTTACACACAATAAATAAATAAATCTGAATAATTACGTAAGCAGTAACGGCAGCCAAGAGTATTGCGAGTCAAGCACTGATGTTAGCTCTCATTAAGGGTGGCACAAAGCTCTCCTCAAAGTTCAGAAAAAAATGCAGTGATGGAAAAAGAGTCAGCGTCATCCAATGCACAGTGGATATGTGCTGGGTTTGACTGCACAGTGTGTGATCTAACAGGCTGGAAACAACTGGAGAGACAAGAGCTTCTGTTCGCCTGATGGCTAATCTCAGATCAGCAGATGAGGGAAGCGAGTATAATTTTTCATCCACTTTGAAATACTCCACTCCAATCCAGTTATTCTTTTGTTCTTTAGTCCAGCTTCTAAAAATCTCACCCGTCTTGCTCACCCTTCCAGAACGCTCTCTTCCATCACAACCCTTTCTTTCCTGCCTTTAACCCTCTCTGCTTCTCCCTGCATTTCTCCTTCACATCTCCTTTGCCTTTCCACACTTCCATCACTGCCTTTCTCTCCCCTGTCTCCCTCTTTCCCTCCTTGTTTCCCTGCTTCGGTTTTGTGAAAGGGGGCTTTATCAGCAGGCCTGAATGGTGCAGGTCCACTGGAAGCATGGACAATGGGTCCATCATCAGAGGGAAGCAGAGCGCATGAATAAGGAACAAAGACCCTCTGCCCAAGAGGGGCCCCACTCTGCACCTCACACCACCGCAGCATCAGCCTCCACTGGCCCTGCATGCTGTGTGTGTGTGTGCTGGGGAAAGAAACGTGTATGTTCTTGCCTGTATAAGCAGGCAGGTGCTGCCCCTTGGGATTTCTGCGTTACGGCTCTGCCCCCCTAAAATGGCTTGGCTTTCAGCTATCATTCTTAAACAGGCTGCATTCTCTTGCTGGCACTATGCATCCATTATAGTCGAAATCTATCTTTCTGCGTGGCCTCGTACATCCTCACCGCTATGCATCATGCACTTGTGTTTGTTAACATGTAGAAGCCCTTAGTGAGGGAAGGGTTAGTAGGTACATGCTTTCCTGTCTTTCGTTGTAACATGACAATACACGCACCTGTCATGAATATGCACACTCACTTACTGTCACTGCCGGGGAATAGGAGACTCTTTAAAAAGAAACATGTTTGTGCAGGGAAAGCTGTTTGTGTGAGCGGAGTGCGAGACAAGTCCTGTCTGTTGAACAGGTTTTTCAGTAAAAAGTGACTGGACATGACAGAGTTGACAAAGAGCTCATCTGTTCCTCCTCTTGTCATCGCTGTCGAAGAGGTGTACTCCCATATGCTGTGCACCTTTTGGAAACACACATGATCTGAATATGATAATTTAATGACTTCTTGTTGTTAATAGGATTCACACTAAATTCTGCTACTCTTCCTGAGGTCCATAAAGATCCACAATAAACTCAGAATAAACGTCTGGACATGTAGCAAAAAACAAAAAAGATTCTACAAGACTTGTAGTGGCAGCACGCTAACATGGTCACAGTAACAATGCTAATATTTTAAGTAGTTAGCCTATATATGTGTACTATGTTCACCATCTCAGTTCAGCATGTTAGCATGCTAACATTTGCTAATTATCACCAAACACAAAATAAAGCTGAGGCTGATGGCTCATTAGTTGTGCAGGTTAAGGTCATAAACCAAAATATTAATACTAGTTTTCAACAAGAGCACATGATACTCATCATGGAGATAGATCTGAATGATGGATGCATTTTTGTCAAACTAGTTTTCCCAAGGTCAAAAATAGACTTTGAAATTTTACTTTCAAGCCAACATGGACAAAGTGATGACATACTGATGAACCACTGAGCTAGCATGTCAACAGATCCATCTCCATGACAACCAGGGACACGCCATCCACAGATGAAAAAAAAACAACTATGTAGACCTTGAGCGCGGATTGTTTTAGTTTCGAGAAGAGAGAATTGAGCCTTCTTAGCATTCTAGTGATGTTCAGTACATAAAAAAATGAATCAGTGAATCCTCAAGCTGAGCCGCGTGTACTGAATCACCACTGAATCAGTAGCTTTCTGCATTGTAGTTCCTGATTGGAGAAAAATATTACAAGATGATAAATTCACAGAAACAATCACAGGTGGTTGCTGAGCTAAAGCAGGGCTTATGTGGGCCTAGTTTTGTAATAAACTGAAAAATAGAAATCCAACAGGCAGTTCAATCTGAGGCTGAGCTGAAGGTAGTCAGAAAACACATTTCCTGCTAAAAACCAAAATACTGAGATGAAGTTAGGTCTTGACAGGCATCCAGGATAGACTGGAATTTTGGAATTTTGTCAGTGTTAATGTGATATGGGTAGTGCAGCACTAATCTAACATCTCCATTTTGAACTAAATGCCGCTAACTGCAGATATTATCGTTATACCATTAAGATGTGGTCACTTAACAGTGTCATCAGTTTGTGAACCTAATCCTTTTAAAACCTCTAACATGATTTAATTTTGGGCACAAATGATATTATGAAGTAAGTTATGTAATTGAGGCAGGACTTGTCTGCACCATCAACAATAGCTGTAGCTTTTCACAGCTTTGAACTCCAAAAGGCACTGTATTATAGCCCTGTATGGAATTCTCTGAGCTCTGGACCATAGGAAGCTGCTGCTGCTGCTAGTTTGGGGAAAGATTAGTCTTTCTGGTGTGTTGCTATTGTAGAATAGTATTTAATATTTGAGGGGAGATAAGGTCACATTCATCAGTTGACCTTAACAGGCTGAGCTGTACTCATACATTAGAACTCTCATTAATGTCCATTATGCCAGTGAAGACCTCTTGTG
The DNA here is from genome assembly GCA_011952105.1 of Coreoperca whiteheadi. Lineage (NCBI taxonomy): Eukaryota > Metazoa > Chordata > Actinopteri > Centrarchiformes > Sinipercidae > Coreoperca > Coreoperca whiteheadi. The sequence continues at coordinate 9,896,231 of CM022477.1, forward strand.
TGGTGTGAGACCTGGTGTGAATTATACACTCTTTTCAGAGGTTTAGAGTGCCTGTAAGGTCAATCTCTTCCTTTCTCTGTCATCAAAAGAAAGATATACATATATTTGAGTTTTGTGTCTGTGTCTGCTTGCTTGTGCGTGTGATCTGCACCATATGTATTAGTTTATCATTTCTGTGCATCCAAAATGTCTATCAGAGCCTGGCAGTTGTGGTGTGACGGCAGATACTCAGGCGCCGACCCGGAACAGAGGTCTTTCTATTTCTGAATGCAGAAACATACAGGGAGCATATTATGCCACCCACGGAACAGGACACATGCAATCGACCTCTGACCTTGGGCCTTTTCAAATCATTATCTACGAGCTTAAGAGAAGGAGCTAATCCTTGCTGTGTTTACCACACAAATGGCACAACAGCTGGATGATCTGTTTGCAGCCTCTCCTGGACCTCTTGGTATGCTGATACATATGGATACTATCTGGGATGATGTGCCCTCGTTTGGATTTCCACCAATGGGCTTCAAAGAGGCATTAGTGCACGTACAGTTAGCTATGTTCATCTCAGGAGATATGAGGGGCTCAGCCCGGTCTGGTGCTCTAAACCACCCCTTTATCTATCAAATAGAAAAAAATCGTATTAGTGAAGGATTAATTGGAGTGTCCATGTTGGCCAGTGGGGTGGTCGGTATTATGAAGCTTTAATAGACCTTCATTGCTGATGATCTGCTATTAATGGATTGGGGATCTCGCTGCAGCAGAGCCTGTTGTCTGGAGCAGCAGTGTAAAGGCATGTTGGAGAGTAAAGTAAGTGCCAAGTAACACCTGAAAGTGGCACAGCTAAATTAATTCATGTGTGCTTATGAAATAGGTGGTGCTGGAAGCTCTGTGATGTAGTGACTAGATGGGACACAGCTAATATGGTAGCTTCCTCCATTTTGGACTCTTTAATTCATTCTGTTCTCTACAAGGTCAGAAATAATGAGATGTTTTGCAGTCAGTTGAAAGTTCAGTTGTCAGTTGTATTTAAATATATACAGTAATTCGACATTTTGAGGAAATATACTTTTTCGCTTTCTTGCTTTAGCAGAGGTTTAAGTCATGGGAACACTGTGGTTGTAGTGATTATCAAACGTCAATGATTTGGTGTTATTTTCTTTTTATCATGAAGTTTGGGAAAAACAAACAAGTAGATAACAACAAAACACAGCATTTAAAAAATGAAATAGCTGCTTCCATTGTCTCTGGCACTAGTGTATGTTACAACTAACGTCCTTGGAGCAACCAGAAATTTACACTTACGAAATTATGAATACCATGTCAGTGAGTCGTTCAAATGTAAATAAGTCTTCGCATTAACACGATAAACAAAGCCCCACATGAAGGCAGCATCTGCTCCCTCTGTGGGCAGGGGCATAAGTATGACAAGTTCACCTCAAAAAGACAAATAACCTATGACAGAGTACAGAGGGGTTATTTGTTATGTAAAGCTAATGCAAAATTAAAATTTACCACTGCCAATGGTCACTCTAAGTGAAAATGATATATTATAAATAAGCCAAATAACTTTTAGAAAATGTCAACAGAATGCTTTAAGTTGTTTTTATTCTGTTTCACTGTGATGTGTTTCTAAACGAGCAGGGATTGTGTAACAGCTCTGCCAGGACAGGTGAACCATGTAACCATGTTCTGACTTGTTTTCATTCTGTTGAATAAGTCCTGCCTTGAGCATGTATCCACATGCACACACACATGCACATCCGCATTTGCACTCAACTCACTCAAAAGAGCCCCCACTGACAAAGACACATCTCACGTGTCGTTCTTTTTTACTCATCCTTCAACTACTTCAACTATAAATATCCGTTTATAGATTTAAAGCACAACACAATGCTGCAGATGTGTGTGTAAGTTTTTACTTCTATTTGATCCCACTTAGTGAAATCAATGGTATTTCATAACACATCGTGATGGCCTAAGAGGGCTTAGCCCCATGCATTCCTGGGCAGAGGTCACGCCTGCGGACTTCTCTCTTAAAGCTAGTTGATTACAGATAAAGTTATTTTGCTCACTCTTTCCACACCTAGGTTTTTCATTAAAAAACTGCTTGCAAACTCTTGTTAATAGGGTGTAGTTGGGGATAACAGCATTAGCGGTATGGGGTTAATGAATAACTGAGGCTTTGCCGGCAGTCATCAGTGTCCGTCAGTACTGACTCTCGTGCCCATTCTGGGACCTCGATGCCACAGTTGGAGTGAGGTTTGTTCTGGGTCATTTAAAGGGAAATTAACCAGGAAGTCCCCTGCTCTCTGTTAACAGTCTCTTTTATTTAAATTGCATAGAAATGTAATGGATAAGAAATACTTGGAAATCATTATCATCGTTCATAAAAGTGAAATAAGATATGTTAGGATTAAAAAGTTGGACCCATTAGAGATTGCCAGCCAGAGATTGCCAAAAGTGTGAACTAGCATTTTAACATCAATTAATCTTTAAAATTACTTTTTAGATCACAGCTTTTCAGCATAAAAGTTGCTAATGCTTTCAAAGTTTCTCACGATGGCTGTTGGTGGAACAAGTGAAAGTGGTGGAAAAGAATTTGTTACAAAATCTCACTTTTCCTCGGTGAAGTGAAAGGGAAAGAAAACACAGATGAATTAGTAGCAACATCCTTTGTGGCAGGAAACAAAGATGTTTATGGGAAGTGTTGTCTTAATTTTGACCACTTATGTGAAATTATGATTAACAAGCTGTTAATCATAATTTCCATGATCTAATTTGTCTAATTATATGAAGGTGTCACAGTTAATTTGACATCTTTGACATGTTGATGCTATTGAATGAGTTTTCCAGTGAGCAAATGTAAGCTTGAGGTGAAAAACGCTTGTCAAATGACTTTCACCCCTTAAACAAATCAGGTTCTCAGTAACATTATTCCACATGAGATGGCTTTAAATCACTGCCTCCACTTCAACACACATTAATTTGAGAGGGCACTCGCAATGCAGGATTCCTAACAAGTGGATATTGCAACAGGAGAAATAAAAATAATAGCCAATCAGAAAAAGGAAATCTGATAGCTGTATCAATGCTCCATGGGAGGTATTGGCATTACAATCCATTTTAGTGGTTATTATATGGATATGACAATAAAAAAAAGCTTTATTGCAAGTTTTCCTGACCTGCAAGATTACTGTTGGGTGTGTAATTTTCAGCTAGCAGCTATTTGCAGAAAAAAAAGCTCTGATAAACCTACTTTACTCTACTTGCCAAGCACCTCACAAAGACCAGACAAAGTTGACGATTAATCTCCATGCTCAAATATATACTGTACATATTTGAAGTCAAAATGTAACAGAGATTTATGAAAAATCTAAATCTTTTGTATTATCTGAACTGCCTTGAGGCCATAAACTCACCTGCTTGCATGTTGCTCATGACATTAATAACTTTTATATATATCTATATTTTCCATGCATCAGTGAAAATCACAGTGTTGACACAATACACACACTCCTGATGCTACATTATTGACCCTTTTAGAGTTTAGGGGAAAAAGTTAGTCTGAATAGCCTTTCAGACTGCCGGCTGGTCAGCTGGTCATTCGCAATGAAATTACATTTAAGATGAATGGCTGTAGAAGGGATAGCCTACAGGACAACCCTCCCACACACATAAACCCTGACTGGACAGACCATCAATAACTTTGTCATTATTGATGCACCATTCAACACATTAACCCCATTCTATCTCCTTTAGTTTGTTCAATTCCCTGCTGAAAGATGTTGGAGTGGATCCATCTTTCAAAAGTGTAAATCAGTTCGGGGGGGAGTGATTCTTAAAAAAATGTTTGCATTAATATTATTGGTTAATTGTTTGATATAAAGCCTCCTGGTACACCACCCTGTGGCTGAGTTTGGAGAGGTTGTACCAAATGCAACATAGACATGTGCCACAGTTTTACATGTAGTGTTGAAAGTAAATGTCGTTCTTCATTTCACTCCCAGTCTCCCTCGGTGTTTACTGGAGCTCACAGATATAAAGGCAGGTGTTTCATTAGGCACAGGTGCAGCTTGTTAAAGGCTCTCTGCTGGCTTCCAACCAACAGTCATGCTACATTTATGAAAAACATTCATTTGTAAGGGCAACATGCTCCATGAAGACTGCAAACTGCAAACACCACATCTTCAGATTTTGCCAGTTTAACTTTACAAAAATCATTGTATCTACTATAAAAAAAAAATCCACTTGTGAAAACGCTGTTACTTTTTGATTATATGGCTTATTAATAAAAAAAACTTTCAATGTGTGCATTTCCAACACTTCAAGTTCTAACAAAGAGATGTCACACTGTTCCTTCACTTCATTTCAATGCTTCACCAGTCTGTGTTAACATCTCATCTATCACTGGGGCCATTAACACTCTGCTGCCTGCTGGTGTAATGTGGCGCTCACACGAGTCTTATGTGCTGTGAACTGGTATTTGGCTTCAGCCTCAAAGATTATTTATGCTCCAGAATAAGAAATATTTTTCTGTTTAAGCCAATGCATAGCTGTCATTGAAACACTGACAACTTATAAACACAGATTGTTTGTGAAATCATGAATGTTTTCATGAAATCGGTTTCCATATTTCTGTTTCTTTTTGAATGTGTATTTTTAAGTCACACAACACGTCGGTCTAAGTTTGCATCAAAGTCGGCAAAAACCAGGGGGAAAAAAATGAAACTGAAAGGCATTTGCAAAATTAGTTTGTCAATATGACATTTGGGAAAACATTCCCTGTGGGAGGTGAGTCAAGATACCTTGTGACATCTGAAGCAGTCAGTGGAAGTAAGTGGATTTGACACACGCTCACACAAGGTACAAAATACAATTATGAAGTGCAACACGCTTTACCTTTTAATAAAATGCCCCTTCATATTAGTGATTCATCATCGGACTGAGGAGTTTAGCAGATGAAATGTCCAAAATTGGTGTTGACAAAACCAATGTGTCATTCAACCAAAAGTCTCTCATGAAATAGTCATGCTACATGATCTTATGCAATTTAATTCATATTTGTAATGTATATTTGTAAAATCTTATGCTTGTATTGGACATCAGAGTGGATTTGAAAAATGTTTTACCATGCTAGTAGCATTGGCTCTATATGTAGCAATGTTGGTTAGTCCATTACTATGGCCCAGTATGAATTATCTCAAAAACTAATGGATAAGCATGACATTTGTACAGACATTCATGCTCCCCAGAGTATGAAGACAACTCCCTTTGATGATCCCTTGACTCTAGCACCACCATGTGGTTGACATTTTTGGGATATAGTGAAATGTCTTGACAAGTTTCGGATGGATGAATACAGATGACTTTGGTGATCCCTTGACTTCTCATCTACCACTATCATCGGGTCAAATCTTTTAATTTGGTCAACACTTTGGTTCACGACCAAATACCTTAAGCTAATGGCATGTCCATCAGCCTCAGCTGTCCTTTGTGTTTAGTGCTAATAAGAAAATGTTAGCGTGATGTGAACGTGGTACACTTTATACCTGCTAATCATCAGCATGTTAGAATTGTCATTGTAAGCATGTTAACATGCTAAAGTAAACATTTAGCTCAAAGTAGGACTGTGTCTAAGCCTGTGTCTATGAGTAGACTCTTGTTTACCTTTTAATCCAAATTAGTTCAATGATTATTTCTCTCATAATATCGATTATTGACAGATGGGTATTTGATGCCATTAGTTTAGCAAAAGATTCTCAATATTTAATAATAGATGGACATTGAACCATTTGGCAACTTGCATTTAAACTATAAAGAAGATCTCTTGTTGTCTGTGAGTGAAGAAGCTCCAGGCGTCATGAAGTGATGTCAGTCTTATGTTTTGAACTTTGAAAGAGAGCAGTTTCAAGTCACGAATCAAAAGTGAGAAATCCAAGTTCCTGTTAATAAAGCAGGACATCTTTAGACCGGATTTCCTTTTTAAGATGTGTTTTCAAACCAGACAAGGTTAACTCTCTTTGCAGCTTTCTGTACATTTTAAATGGTATTATCTGTTTCCTTTGATACTTATTTGTGACAGTCTGCAACATCCTGAATCGTTTAGCCTGACATAAATACTATGTCACAACATCTTTTTTGGAGACAAGCATTAGCTATTCCTGGCCTTAAGTCTTGACCAGATGCCCAAAGTGTGGGCACATGTACATATCTACACGCACACACACACCCTCACACACTGCACAAAGTCTATGTCTGTTTGTGTGTGAGTAGGTCCCCAGCTGTTGAGTGCTGTGCAGATGAAGCAACCAGAAATGAGGGATTACAGCTAAATCTGGAGGGAGAGAGGAAGAGGAGGAGGGTGGGGGTGATTAGGGGAACAGTGTGGAGACTGGAGGGAAGGTACGACTGTCTGAAATGAAGACGAGGGGTTAGAGGAAATGCAACCTGATGATAGAAAGATTAGACACAAATGATGAGAGGCCACAGCAGAGCGTGGGCAAGATGTAGCGAAAAGTTTGAGCAAATGTGAGAAAGCAAAAAGAACACAGGACGGAAGAGATGAGAGGCAGAACCTTTTATATACAGTTTATGGGTAGAACAAGTGAAAGCTGGAGGGATAAAAAAAAAAGACTCCTGTTAATGAGAAAAACTATCCCATAGTGGGAATTTGTGAGGCTGTAGCACACTCTGATTACAAATTCATTGATTTCTTCAAGTGTCTTCACAATCTGCAGAGAAGGCTGTGTTAATGTAGGCAGGAAGAAGCTGCAGTTAAAGGATCTTAAAGCGCACATCCAGGAATATACTCACATATGGGAGATGGCAGGGATGTTTTTGCTAACAGAGTTTCTGCAAAGGAACAGTGAGGCTTTCAGAAGAGTTCAAATGTGTTTTCTATAATTCATAAGAAGCTTTAGCCTCTTAAATGGGAACAGTTTACATAAAAAAAGGTTATATGAGTCTGACTTCACTGATATGTTTATAAATGTAAATACATATTGAAGACCTCAACTAGGGGAATACAATATTCCTTCTTTCGCAGCCTGATATTTACCTCAATTTCTTCTAGCCCAGGGTTACAGTCAAATTCTGCCCTCTTTAATATTCAAAACATTTTCACACACACGCTGTTGCTGCTAGTACTAGAGGCTGCTGCAGACGGCAAATGTGGTCTGTTTGATATTCTGTGATAACTTTCCTCCACTTGTCAACACATTAGTCAACTGATCTGGAGAGGATTGGCAAGAGTCCAAATTAATGTGCGCAAAAGCAAAGCCCTCTAGGAAGCTTAACGCCGTTCTAATTAAGATGCACATTCACATTTTGCTGTCTCTCTTAACAACATGTCCAAGAACGTCTGCCTCATAAAACCTTAAATTAGTAGGCTGTCATTGTAAAATTAGAAGTTTTGATTTAATTTAGGCCAGTTATGACTATTCAAAAAATGCAAGTATTTGCCTGTTTCGATTTTAACATTACTCTTGCTGCTTTGAGGGCCAATTATCAGCTCAAAGTGGACTATTAATGAGATTGCATGCCGACCCCACAGATCCCTCTCACCCTGGGTGCTACACATATCAGATCAGCAGCTGTAAAACATAATAAAGCAAAACTGACATATCACACTTGTTACCTGCCTTGATAGCTTGTTTGCGTCACCAGTGGACTGTGACGTCATCCTCCCCTATCCTGCCAAGTATCTTTGTTGCAGGAGTTGGCATCATATTTCCCCAGGGATTAAATTATGTCATTTTGGATCCCAAAACGTCTCCTCACCTCATCGCAGCTCAAACCCCCCACCTGGGTCAGTTTCCCTCTGCAGAGGAAGAGAGTTGAGTCACAGTGACCTGAAGCTGGAGGACTGTCAAATCAAATCCAAAATCATGGGAAGATTTGAAGAGGTCCCATTAGGATACTTTCAGACCAGGGGACACGCATCTGAGATACCACCTGTGACTAGATGAACAGGTACATACTGCAGCTATGGAACTGAGCTCATTATGTTTCACTCAGTGCTGTGACAGTTACAGGAGGATTTTCTCTTTCTTTAAGCCAGTTGAATCTGAGAATGAACATAGTTGGATTGTTGGTTTGAATCCAGGATTGGGGAAATTTTAATAAGAGCAAAGATGCAATGATGGAATGTTACTAAGTACAATTAGTCAACTACTATACTTAGTTTTGGGTTTTGAGAAATACTTATTGCTTGCTGAGACTTAGACAAGAAGATTGATACCACTCTCATGTTTGTATACTAAATATGAAGCTAATGCTAGCACCCACTTATCTTATCATAAACAATGGAAACAAGGGGAAAAGGTAGCCCCCATTATGTCTAAAGGTAAAATAATCTACAGATTTTCATATTCAACAGACAGATATGACAGTAGTATCAACTGTCTCATCTAACTCTCGGGAAATAAAGTACAAAAAGCTCATCTCATCTCATCTCATTTACTACCGCTTGTTCCCGTTAGGGGTCGCGGGTGACTGGAGCCTATCCCAGTGACTTTAGGCCTTAGGCGGGGTACACCCTGGACAGTGGCCAACTCGTTGCAGGGCTGACACATAGACAGACAACCATTCACTTTCACATTCAGTACAAAAAGCTAATATCCCAAAATGTTGAATTATTCCTTTAAGTACATATAACTTTTTTTATTTGAATATATATACTTGATAAGTTATGGTACTTTTACATAAGTAAAGGATCTGAACGCTTCCTCCTCCACTGGAGATGTGTAAGGACATTCAAAGAGTAATGTTTTTTTCTTACTCATATAGAAAACTACTCAGTCAACTGTCCACAAAAATATCAACCTGAAGTATGGCTTTGCTCCCGAAAAAAGATATGTGCTTCTATGTGAACACCTTCGCGGAATGAGGCAAGTTGGTGAAAAATAAGATAAGATTCCTTAATTCCCTAAATTTACATTTATTTATTTTTACATTTTAGGGAAACATAAATCAGGACAATGTACTGCATAGTACATCCTTTGTAACATATCAACAAACCATTTAACAGTTGAGCTGCTCCTATAGAACAATGACCGTCAGCCTTGCATGTTTTTGTACTTTCGGGATTTACCATGATAATATAGTTAAAGGTGGGATATTCAATTCTGGTGAAATCCAGTACCATGACAAATGCCATGATATAGAGCGAACAACGACACAGCAAGTAATATAACTACTGTTAGCTAGGTTGTGGGTTAGCAAACTGTCTCCACAGTTGCAGCCCAACAGCTCCAGACAGCGATACTCTCCTGCTACTATAGCTCACATCACAACAGCATATTTTGGCAAACTAGAAAGTAAGCTGAATGTCCGTGGGCAAGTCATTTAACGTTACCTGACAGTATTAAATGTAAACTATTAACAGGACATTCTGTCTGTGCCCAATATTAAAAAAGAGCAACAAAAATCAATGAACCTGTCCCCAGTATGCACAGATTAAGACAAGAATAAACTTAGATTTCCATGTAAAACTGAAATAGTTGACTTTATAATCTGTTTTACATGGAAATCTAAATTTATTCTTGTCTTAATCTGGGACAACACACTTCCTCACTAATATAATCCTGAAAGGTTGAGGAAAGATTGTTAGTATAGGTAATACAGTTAATAGTTAGGTCAACTTATCCTCAACAGTACATAATAAACAATATTCCACAAGGTTATTTATTTTTATTTTGCCCCATGTTGCCTTTGATGTCCTTATTTAAAACCTGATTCATTTTTCTTAACTTTCTCCCCTAAATCATCATGTTGTTAACACTGGATGTCCCTGAGCAGCCTCACTGGCACCATTAAACATGAATCAAACATGGGCCACAATGATGTCACACTTAACTCCCTGAATGAGTATGGGGAGATATTAAACTTAAGTCCTACTGAACTTCTACAGCTTAACCTGTATTCCGACCCGCTTAGATGAATAAAGTAAAATCTATTCAGGGTACACAGGCCACATAATACATAAACCAACTCAGTGCAGTCATCATTGTTTTTCTGAATAAAATGTGTATCTTATTTTAAACATACTTACACTAAATCTGTTGCATAATGTTTTTCAGATGTCCAGTATGCATCTCTCTGGCAGTTTCTCCAGCAGAAACACAGAATGATAGAAAGCTTTGGTGACACCTATGGGTAGAAAGTAGACTGGGTGGTTACACTGATTTAAGTGTAGAATATTCTCATATCTGCTATCTAGCAACTGGTAGAGATGTTTTCCATGCCATCATATTTTTTTTGTCTTGAAAGTGGAGCTAGAAAACCTGACACGTATACTGTGTGAATGCCACCTCAATGTACTGTCAAAAATAACTATCAGGAATCCACGTAAAAATGGAAAAAAGGCTTCCCAAACAGGTCAGAGATAATACAAAGACAAAAGGAGGCGAGCCATTCAATGCAGAAAAGTGAAAAAATTGAATATATTTAATATGAGAACAGGCATAAAGGCACTGAATGCCATAAAGAACACAGAAAGTTATAAATAAAAACACAATTTATTAAAAATTAATATTAGAAATACAAGCTGAGCAGCAAAGAAAGTAGACTGTGAAGTGAGTAGCATTGTGTGTACAATCCTGTTTTATTTTGAAACATTCTCCTCTCCTCGTGTCTTGTAGTTTTGCTTCCTGCTCTTTGATTGCTTTGAGTGTGTTTCTCCTGTGTTGATTAGCTCACCTGTCTCGTTGTCTTCCCTTCCTGAGTGTATATAGTCTGTCTTTCCCCTGTCTGTCAGGTCGTTCACTGTACCTGCGTCAAGCTACTTGGTTCTCTGTTCAAGTCTCCCGGCCTTAGTTTTTGGTGCTGTGGATTTATTCTTTGTTTCTTGGACTCTGCCTGTTCTCAATCAACTGTATGTTTGCAGGTTTGGACTGCTCCCCCTTTTTTTTTTTTATCTCTCTCTGCTGTTAGTTTACTTTTTTATTAAAATCACTGAACTATACCTGCTCAGCCTCCATTGTTTGCACTTGGGTCCTATTTCCCTGCTTGGCGATATGCAACATTTTCATGTTCACTCTGTTTAATGTGTTGGCAAAAAAATATTATGCTTACATACATCATGTATTCCTTGGGAAGCAATAGCTCAGGTGGTTGCTCAGGTTGATCATAAATCATAGTGTTGGTGTTCAATTCCAGCCTCCTTCTATTGACAATTTAACAACTGTTGATATATGTGTTCTGTATGTGGGGGGAACATTTTGGGCAAAAGCATCTGCCAAATAAATTTCTTGTGCTGCATGATTCCAAAAATAAAACATAAAAAAAACCTAGATATTGTCAATTAGTACATTTTTCTGGCTAGAGGCATTTGAATAAGCCACAACTTTTATGACTCCCAACCTCAAAACAGGCGTTTCCAAGGAGCACTTGAAGGCAGCACAGTCTCAGTGATTGTCTCATTGATGTTCTGAGCTATAACAAGTTCTCTGAGGAGGAGGCATCTGTTTCATTGTTTGGGCCAGACGGTGCAGCTTGTCAGGGGAATTCTTCTAGACAGCACAGGCCTGCCCATGCTACAGATGGCTTATCTCGGAGTAAATGATTCAGAAAACTATAATATGTCTCCAAACGGAGAAGAGGTCATCTCCTTTTGCTAATGGAATGTCTTCCTTAGTTAGAGACTGGACAGAGCACTTGTTAGACATCTATTTCATGGTGGAAATGTGAGACTCTGTGTCAGCTGCTCAGGGAAAGGTAGGCATTTGCAATCCACTGGCAACGTTCCTGATCCTCTCATTTGAATAGTAAGCAGATCAATTAATGTTTCATTTAGGCACAAGCAAAACATAAGCTTTTCCAGACATGAATTTAAGGTGTAAATATGACAGTGTTAATTCCCTTACATAACTAACCAGAGACAGCCTCACTGCCAAAAACGAAGCAGGCCGATTTCCTGCAAAATGATGGTTTAAGTTGTCAACTCAGGCCCTGGAGCAGAAGTTAAAACCTTTCCCCTGTTCCCCCGGTGTCAAAACATTGAAACGTTTATGTGCAAGTCCAAACCTATAAGTAGGCAAGGGACTGTAAGCCAAGACCTACTGTAATATTCAACAATTATCAGTCTGTCAGCTAAATGTACAAATGTCAGAAAGAATCAGAAGCTGCTCCCTCACAGCAGAGGCAAACAGCTGTTAAACAGATATTAAAAGATTCGATCACTTCATTGTAACCTGCTTAAATAAGTATGACTCACATTTTGTCAAGTAAATTGTCAATCACATAAAGTGGATTAAATTAGCTTAAAAAATGTCTTGGCACTGGCCATCTGCACACATAGACACACTTGCAAACACTCACCAAGGTCTGGAAGTGAGAAGCACAAGCTGACAGCCGACAGCAGAATCTGTTCTACGTCATTTTCTTTCTCTTTCATGTGATATCAGGCCTGATGTGCAACTTCAAAGACAAAATCTTATCTCCCCCCTCTGTCCCTTTTGACATGGACATTGCATCTGAGACATGTGTCCCTCCCCATTGTCAGCTTCTTTCTGTTCTGCGTGCGAAAGATTAGAAAGAAGCTGACAGGGGCAAAGGGAAAGGAGAGCGCCGTGGAGGGAGACAGATTTGTGGAGACATGAATGGCTTGCAGGTGTGGGGTTTAGAGAAAGAGAGATGGATAGAGTGGGAGATGTGGAGCTGTGAGATTCCCCCCATGCTGTCATTATGTTTTATGGCAGAAGAAGTGTTTGTGAAACTGAAGCGAGGTGCTGTAAGGATGGGCCATGTGAGAAAGGGTGACAGTTTTACACCAAGAGTACATGCAGCAAGAGAGCTGTCTGTTAACATGTCTGCTCACAACCAACATATCTAAAAGTGGAGTGAGAAAGAGAAAGGAGGAGTGCTTAAGAAAAACAAACAAGTGAGTGCAGGGTGAGTGAAGGTGAAGGAGCCACTGTTAAGATAAAGAGAAGGAAACAGTACAGTGTACAGTACAGTTTGTCATGCACAAATAAATACACAAAAGTAAATCTGCAAAAAGTTTTTAATTGGCATTGTTTTAATCATTCTTGAATCAATTTACAGTTTGTTTTTATCATTCTTGTCAAAGGTAAACACATTTCTTGTGGTTGTCTTCAACATCAGTAAATGCTTTTCGCCCGCTTCCCAAACCCCGCAAAGTGAACTAACATTACAGAAGAGCACATTCTCTCATACACACTTGCATATTCAGATCCTACAAACGACTCCTTAACGGGTACGAAATTTCTAAATGCCACATACTCGAAAAGCGCGGACAAACACATTCTACATACATACGCACACAAATGTGCACACATATGTTTTTTTTTTTCTCTTGCTCGCTCACACACACCCACACACACACGCACACAGGCATACACACAGGCAGGAAATCAGGCAGATAAAGCCACACACGCGCACACTCATACGCGCTTGTGCACACGCACGCACATTCCATAACCGGCATGTATTATAAATATACATTACAATGCAGACTCCTTAGTTTCGCAAATGCAGCACTTGAGGAATGCCGCCCTTCCATCAACATCGGCTCTGTCTGTGCATTCACAGTTGGTTTATGACATGCTCTTCAGCAACATAATCTGGTTAGCAGTATCTGTTACATGAGAGTAGGGTTACTGAGTGTACATCCCTACTGATTAGTCATAACCAATAACCCTCTCTTTTTGTCAGGCTGAATTACATCTGACTATTTATCTACACAAGCAAAATGCTGCAGTAAAAATTCCACTGTTTAAAAAAAACAATTAAAAAATGGCACAATAGCTTATTGAGCAAAGGCCTACAAATGCAGACTAATAAATTAGGTAGATAAATAATATACTTTAATGTTAAAATAAATACATTTCAAAAGTAAATAAATAAAAAAAGCACAACATTGTAATTTGATTAATGCCAGCCTACGTTGTCCTGTATTACAATATAAAAAAGTGAACTTCTCTTTATTTGCACATTCACATGTTTTTGTTTTTTTTTAACAAAATGGCGGCAGCGTTACTTTGAGACTCAAAGCACAATTTCTCCTCAGGCACCTGCCGCACTCTGGCGACTGTATGGGGTCGTTTCCATTGTGACCGTAACTGCTGTAATGGCCATTAGCGCTGATTGGCTGGGGACCTCTGAAGTGTAAAAGGACTAGACAGGGTTTTCTGGGATTAAAAGGGAACTTGCTGCTGAGAAAGGTGTGTTAAGAAGTGTAAATTTGTGGTATTCTGAATGACTCTGCTGATTGCTGCGAAGAGAAAGGTTTGACATCCGGAAAATCTACGCGAAGTGCTGGAGGTAAATGCATCGCAACAAAACACACATCTACCACATCTACCAAGTCTAAGTGCCGTCAAATTACTAGTCCAGGGTCTGTATTTTTCTAGGGTTGTTACAGTGTGAAGGCAGGAAATGCAGACAAAGGACTAGTTCGAAGAGGGCACTCGCTATCCTCTAAGAAACGTAGGCTTTGCATCTGTACCTATCACAAAGCCAGGGGTATTTTTGATGTCTGGAGAAAATGGATTCTTGAAAGGCCCACGGATATCCTCACAAAATCTTTTCTTAAGAAACACGGGTTGGGTTCTTATTACCAGCAGCTCCCTCACAACAGTGTGAAAATATTCCTGAATGTCCAGGACAATGGCAGCAGTTCTCGTCACCGACTGATTATATAAATATCCTGTATAATAACGTAATACAGGAGTCAAATTCATTGTATGTGCACACATACCTGGCCAATAAACCTGATTCTAATTCTGATTCTGTGTATCCCAGGTAAGATCAGTATATTTCCAGAGTCCAAATTGCTCTTAACTACATCTACGTTGAGTTTTATCCATCTGCATACGTGGTCCGTGGTCCACAGCCTAAAAATCCACTGCAAAGTCCACGTTTGCCACCTTCTTACAGCTTACAGCTACAAAAACCTTGCTTTCATCAGCTGAAGACAGTGCAGCTTAAATTCTTCAGGTGATTTAATATCCATGCTACAATAAGAGTGTGTAGTCTACATCCAACTCATTACAAGTCCACTTTCTCACTCGTCTGTTGGGTGTTAGGCATGACAGCAATACAGAAGTCGGATTCTGAATATTGGTTGTGGTTGTGGTCTCTGTTGTGGCAAACACACCTGCATGAAATGCTGTGGTATTCATATGATAATGATGTCCAACAACACATGGAGTGTCAAACTACACAGGTGTAAATATGACAGCAAAAAGGCCTCTCCTTTATTTAAGTCCAGTTAAGTTCAAGATTTTTTTTCTGTGTCCTTTTGATTGGTTCTGTTTCACCTCTACTTGATTCTTTTCTGTGTTTCTGCCAACTTTCACATCAACAACATGGTGAATACAAAGCCCTTTGGACGAGCGGTCCAGCTATGCATGAAGTGTCACTCATGGTGACAGTCGCTAGGACAAAAGGACAGCAGACACGAGCAGCATTGCCACGGTGAGAAGAAGGCGGTCACGTGATGGGCTGCTGCCACTGACACTTTTCTCTAGTTTGGGAACTTCAGGGTTAAATTCATCTGGAGAGAAAGACACAGAGAAAATAAAGTGAGAAAAGAGAAGAATGTGAGTGTGAAAGAGCGAGAGAGACTGTGCGCCAGACAGAAGGAAATGAACCATTACTACATTATTAATTCATCAATCTAAAGGCAATGTGTGATGCATGCAAATTGTGCTTTAACATATGCAAAGAAAGAGACATGATGCAATTATCAACAAACCACCAATTATCATCAGCACTGCTACATATGGCCATTTCCACCATGGGCTGGAACATTAAAAACACTTTTGTTTCTGATGTGTTTTTTTTTTTCATGTATTCCTCTTTTCACACTAATGATGTTTTTATCCTAGAGGGATTTCAATCAAACCAAATTACTATGGCCTTGCCATTGATTAGACACAACAGAACATTAGCTGGAGGGGAAAGATGGAGAAAGAGCAGGGAGAACACATTTTGTAATGTTCTGTAAAAAGTGGATTACACTGTGTCATTATGCTCTGTCTCGACATAATGTTTCCCATTATATCTTGAGGGTTATTACATGCCAAAATAAAGCAAAATGAACCAAATTGAGCTCTGTTGCTTAAACATCCATTGTAAGTTTAAGGAAAACCTGGTCTAGCTGCATGGAGATCCAGTAATCTAACTAGGTGCAGCAGAAAGCTACAATATCGAACTGATTTCAGTCACATTAACCCACATCAGACATTAAAGAGAGATGTAGGTGAAGGGGAGGGATTATGGAAGAGTTTAAAGCCTTGAGACGTTGACATACTAATGTTACATTTTATAATTAGGAAATCATTTGGGTTTAATGGCTGAAAATCACACTGGAGAGATGAAAAACATTTGTTTTGATACAAGAAAGGATATATACATTTGACTAATTGTACCCAAAAAAAATTCCAATTATTTTTAATTTATTATATTGTCATGACATCATGATGTCCCAGTCCGAAAAAGTTCTAACCGACATAACGTCTGCCATCAAATCTTTCACCAGGAAATTAATCAAATTAAGATGTCTCCAAAACGCTGTTTCACTCTGATGTTATAGCCTTGTCTGGAGTCTGCTAGATATAATGGCGATAGTAATTGACTACAATCAAACACAATGAAGGTGATAAGAGATAAGAGATAACCACATGACAGCTGATGTTTGATGAATGTAAGGAATTTTGTTTTTACTGTCTCTGTTTGAGAGTAAATCTGGTTTGTCCTGGTTGTATTTGATGGTTGCCCACGTCAGAGTTGTTCTTAAGGAACACAAGGCATCTGTCTGTGGCGATGACACACAACACTGACATTCACACCGCAGTGTACCAGGATGAACTCAAACAGAAAACAGGCAGGCAAGGCAGGAGGGAGAATATAAAGCAGCATTGCCTCAGGTAGGGCCTACGG
Organism: Coreoperca whiteheadi; assembly: GCA_011952105.1. Taxonomy (NCBI): domain Eukaryota; kingdom Metazoa; phylum Chordata; class Actinopteri; order Centrarchiformes; family Sinipercidae; genus Coreoperca; species Coreoperca whiteheadi. The sequence goes on from CM022477.1 coordinate 9,913,133, forward strand.
GTCACAGCAGGGCCTTCACACCATCCAGTTTGTCTCTCCAAAAGGTTTCATCGAAGAGGTTCCAGAAGTAAAATGTATACTCAGTGACCAGTAGAAGAGACACCCTGTCCCTGCAGAAGTGAGCTCTCCCTTACCTTTACATAAGCAAGTACATGCAGCCACAACTCCATTTCCACAGTTGCTTCGCAAGTGAACTGATTCACTTCGTCTGCGATCTCACAGACTTGTTTGTGGGTGCCAGGAGCTTTGACAATCACAAAGCTGCACAATATGCATCTCTTCAAAACCCTTGCTATTTAGGGAGGCCGCCCTTGGAAGATGAATGTGGGGGACGTCGGTTGCCTTGGGCCATAACAAGTTATCAAAGGTCCACAGTACGCCACCTAACATCACAGTACAATTGTGGGATACAGCAATCAATTTCCGAGAACACAATCTGACGCAGTCTTGTCTATATGGGGTATAACAACAGAAAAGCTTGCAGGGTAGCTCTCCTTTCCACAGTAAACCGCCCAAGGCATTTACAGTGAGATAAGAAACATCGGCTCTAGACTGTCGATGAGTGGAAAAAGGTTGTCTGGTCTGATAAATCCTCGTGCCAACTACACCACAGCGATGGTAGACTGGGAGTGATGCAAAAAGAACATGAGGCGATGGACCCATCACGTGTGGTTACAGCTCTACAGGTCAGGGGGGTAGGTGTAATAGTGTGGAGGGTATTCAACTGGCTTATACTCTATTGATACCTGTACACGATGCCTTAATGCCAGAGCATACCTAATGTCGTAGCACGTTCACGCATTCATTACCATGGGAATGGATAGCCTACTAAGATTAGATAATGCTCTCAGTCACAGTGAAAGACTTGTCCTGGAACAGTTTGAGCAACAATCAGTTGAAATGATAATTCACAGTTATTGTTTCCAATAAAACCAAGGGGGCATAAAAGGGGCATCCACCCATCAAGCAACTGTACGAAGCACTGATGTCTTAGTGCTCTTAAAGCTAACCTTTGCTTAGAGTTAGCTTTAAAATTGGTTGGGCTAATAGCTTGGTTTCAGACCTCTAAATCACTGCACTCATCTCCGGTATGTTCAGTGATTTTAATTGATCTGGCGTCATACTCATTTATGACTATTTCCACCTGTTGGAGAATCAGAGCTTTGTAAGCAGAATTAAGGATGGGGATGTCATCTTCCTTCATAGATACCTAGCTACATCCATTAAAAAGAGCAGCAGAAAAATGGCAACAAGTGTGCATGAGATTAAGGCAGCTGTGAGTTCTTTAATCTGCAAATGACTTCGATCGTCCTGAAAAACCTAAACTTCATTGTTCCTAGCAACTGCAATCACAGCTTCCGTGTCAACTGAAAATGACATCAGCGGAATGGATACATCGCTGGCTAGTCGCTACTGATTTGTTGAAACAAAACAAAACAAAACAACCTCCCACAAGAAAATGGCTAACATGAACACAATGTCAGGTTGACTAAATGAAGGGAAATTAAATGTTAGTTGTGTTGTGTTGTGTTGTTGTGGCTACATGTCTGTTGTTAAATTGCTACTAAAGCTCCTATCAGCACCAAAGTTGGTCCAACATGTTTCTGAACCAGGGTTTCAATTCTTCTGGTGACTGAGTGTACAGACTGCACATACTGAATGGAGTCTTTTGGTCTGCTTGGTGCAACACATATCTTTTGACTGATTTTGAGAAAATCTTCACATAAGATGCCACTCAGGGTGCCAGTGCCTATTGATCCATCTTGAAATGATCTGTTTACAGTTTTCTGGTCCACCACCTTAATTTATGTCGCAGCCTTTAGCCCTCTACTACTGCTGCAGACATTCAATATAGGAGAAAAGTGTTTAAGGGCAAGTATGTCACAGATGGACAAATGCGTATGAGTACACTAAGCTTTGCTGCAGTTATGATTAAGTTGTGATTATTTAAGCAGTAAGCAGCAAGACTGATGCTGAATTCTTCTAGCACATTTGTGGCAATAACCCTTTTCCTATAAGATGTTCTACTATAATTAATCTCTGCTATTCAGAATACATGTACATAACAGCTACAAGCAGAAAAGAAGTTGTTGCAATGGGTTTAGAAAATAAATATCATAAAAAGGTAAATGTTGTTACAACTTGGGTCTCCTTTTTTTTGGTTTATGTTATGTAGCGGACACACTTAGTGATGTGGCAAGAAAGACAAGCGAGTCAGGCGATTAGGCAGGTTGTAAACAAGCCAACAGTGTCCCATTTCACAAAAGTGATTTGCAAGCACTGCTTACACACAGATTGCAAATGGTGGCAGCGTCTCCTTTCATAAATGATAAGTGTGATGAATGTTTACAGCAGAGAGATTGGGTAAAATGTTTATTGTTAGCCTTCACTTTCTCTTCCAAGTAAGTTTGGCTGACCTGTGGATTTTTTTAAAACCTGTATGATCATCTTACTGCTCATATTTCTTGCCCTGCCTGACTTGAGCAATGTCACCATGTTTCCAGATCTCAGCAATGAACTTTTTATTACAGAGAATGATGGCAGAAACTATAAAAATAAGACCCAGGTTGTAATAGACCAGCTTTATCCTTAAAACACCATGTTAAATAAGGAAAATGTGACGTAGAAGCAAAGCTAATAATAAAGTATCGAGGATGACACCAAGTCCAAACATATGCGGAGAAAGAGGGAGAGATTTGTTGATGCTAAGCCAGTCTGTGGGCTGGTCTGGTCCTGAGGGTGAGTCAGAGAGTGGGTGTCCAGCGGTCAGCAGGGCCATCAGGGGTACGGGTTGTTTTAAAGTGTGTGTGTGTGTGTGTGTGTGTGTGTGTGTGTGAGTGCACATAAATCTGTGTGTCCTGATTTTGTTATTCTTCCAAATGTATTCAGCAAAATGCATCACAACGCTAGAGGCTACAATTTTTTTATGATTCCCTGCCAGTGTGTGTTTTTTTATATTAAATTCTACATAAGCTGGAGTCTGAGTTACTGCTGAGCAATTCGCCCACCACTGAGCTTTTATTTCTTCCTCTGCCCCTTCTCTCTGCACCCCCCTTTCTCTGCCCTCTGGTTTTATCTCTTTTTCTGCCTGTTCTTCTGTCTCTCTCTCTCTGCCTTATCTGTCCCTCTTTCTGTCAGCCTCCTGCTGCATTTCTCTTTCACTGCCTTCCTGTCTTTTATCTCTGACTTTTTCTCTCTCACTTTGTCTCCATCTCTCCCTCTTTCCAGCCCCCAACCCCCCCCCCGTCTCTCTCTTCTATTTCTCTATCTTCTGCTTTCTCACTCTCTCTCTCTGAAGGTACTCATTGCTGATGGCTCAAGAGCTCTCTTCACTCTGTCTCTGCTGGTCTCAGTTTCCATCTCAGGCAGGTCACACTCTCTAAGCCCTCGTCACAGACTGCCCACAGCTCCCAGAAACCAGCATACTAAATGATTCCCGGCAAGAGGCTTTTGTTTGAGATGAGGATGGAGAAAGAGAGAAAAATAGAGGGTTTATGTAACCACTCAGCTGCACAACTGACTTGCTCACTGACATGCTTTCTCCTTAGGAAAACATGGACATTTCATTTCTTACAAGACCTCTACTGACCTTGTGGATTTTGTGCAGAGGAAAAAGAAAGGTTTTACCTGTGTGTGTGTGGCACACTGTAGGAGTGCCAACATTTTCTTTTTAAAACATTAAAGGTAAAAATTATTTTGGCTTAGTACTGGTTGGAACGTATTTTCATTGATTTTGCCATCAGTCTTATTTGTATTAAAAACATTGTACTCACCTCAAGTTAATAGCTGAGATCTGGGAACGTGGCGACACAGCTAAAAGGAACACTGATGGTGTAACACAAGGTGTTAGATACAGGTTTTAAACAAACCCCCAGGCTAGCCAAACTCATTTTGGAGAGAAAACGAAGGTGAACAGTAAAATTAATTAACTGTCTGTTTTTCACATCCATCATAGCTTACAGATCACCTTCTCTGTTTAAATTTGACCTACTGTACTTTTCATAGTTGTGAGCAGTTTTCCTGTTGAATGAGAGATTTTTACTGAAATTTTGTGAGCGCTCATGTTCAACTTTACCGCCAAGTAAAGTGGTTTCGATAATCTGGCTAAACTGTTGTCTTATTTCCAACCTGATTGTCTGACTGGTGTGTTCCAAGATATCAACAATTACTTTATAGGAATGCATCAATCTGACTTTTTTTTCTCCCTATACCTATTCTGATAGCTTAACTTAGTGGATCTGCTATGTTGAGTATTCAGTATTTGGGCCAATACATTTTTGGCGTGTTGGCTTGGTGCATCCATATTACTTTGGTGATTATTATGTTATCATAACCAATAGAAAGGATGGCCATAACTACAAAAATAAGACCCAAGTTGTAATAAACTATATATATATATATATATATATATATATACACACACACACTAGATGTCATGGGTTTACTGTTGGGTTCATTTGTCTATATACATATTTGCTTTCTTACACAGATGCCTGTAAATGCAGTATACAGTAAATTGTGTAAAAACTGTAAATACAGTATACAGTATGTATTACTTTAAGTGTATGTCAGTACTGCTGAATTGCATTGCAGTGTTCATGGTCTGTCCCATATTTCACAACTCCCAACAGTAGAAAATAAAGGTTTTATTCATCGACCAACATTGGCCTGTTGATTTGTCAACCATAGAATAAAAACACTAACAAGTGGTTGGTTCGGGACCAATGGTTCCTTTCCACAGTGATTGCTACACAAATCAAGCTCTGCAGCCACAGCCGAATATTGACCAGCATCTGGCAATTGGTTACTCTTCGTTTTCAGAGTCACTCACCAATGTTGTGTATTTTGATGTTTGGCCTGACTGTGTAGTCGGGAGAAGTCTGACTGGAGTCGTCATCTGCCTGGGAGACTGAGAAACACACCACATATATACACACACAGACAGAAAGAAAGAATGAAAGACAGAAAGAAAGAGAGGGAGAAATAAAAAGCAGAGGAGAGAAACAAAGATGGAGAGAGGGAGGAGAGACAGAGACAGGGAAAGAAAACACACCATTAAAACAACAAGACTGAGTAAAATGTGCATTTTAGCAACAAGTAAATTGCATACAGATATAGTAGAACATGGAACATTTGGTGTGCCCCTGCCACTGAGAAAACATGAAGAAATCCTGGACTGAGAATCAAGACTTCCATCTGATGATTAAAAGCATTTGGAACCAGTGGACAGAAATCATTTTTACATTTACTGTTCATCTAGACACAGAATTACATTCAGTCTGCATTGCCAAATTGTCTGTGAATGAATGATGTGTGGGTTAGTTGGTGTGCATGTGTACTCGTCTTTGTATATTTTTTTAATATGTGTGTCTGTGTGAGCCTGTGATGCTGATGCATATTTAGGAGGATGAAATAGCATTTACAGAGAAGCTGGTAGCCATCAATTTGCAACTCTTCACAGATGTAAAGCACATGCCATGAATATTCACATCTCTTTCTTTCTTAAAGTCTCAAAAGTTAAGGTGGGAGACGCAGAGAAAAGGAAAACAGTCTGAAGGCAGCTGAAATCAACAGCTTTTTGATAGCAAGCTGTTAAAATGACCTTGCTGAGTAAAGGTTGTGGATTGTAAACTGACTAAATGCGCCAATGCACACATAGCCATTCATGCACACACACACATACACACGTTAAAAAGATTTACGGCTGACATACTACCATGTGCAGACACACACAAGCACGCTCAAACTCCTGCACCTCGGACACACACGGCGATGCACACAAACACACACAGAAGCAAATGGAAGCGTGGTAGACGCATCAATAGATTAGCTGTGACACTGGGATGGAGGTGGGGGGGTGGGGGGAAGGAGAGGGCGGAGGGGGGGGGAGGAGGGGGGGAGAGGGAGAGGAAGGGAGAGAGGGGGGGTGAAGGGAGGAGGGCTGCGAAGGGTGGATTGTGGTCAGTATCTGTG
>CM022477.1:9919130-10016516 GCA_011952105.1 Coreoperca whiteheadi
GGGGGGGGGGGGGGGGGGGGGGGGGGGGGGGGGGGGGGGGGGGGGGGGTTGATGGTCAAGAGAGCTGGGGTAGAGAGGGTTCGAGAGTGACAGAGTGCGAAGGAGGGCAGGGGGAGCTGGATCTTGCAGCTTAAACAGTTTTTTTTCTTTTATATCTTTTGTACGGCTTCACGAGAGCATGTCATTCACAGGGAGAGAAAGAGAGCATTAGTGTAATAGCACTGAGACAGAGAATAACATTAAGCCATCACTCTCAAAGCGATGCTTCGAGGGAAAAGACGACATCATCAAAACCTCACCAAGACAGCGCACGGCAGAAAAGCCTCTCTCTGACACAAGACTGTCAGATCTTAGTTTTTCTCTGTCTGTTTCTCTCTGCCTCTTTGTCTCTGTTTCTCTGTGTGTTTGTGTGTTTAGGAGATATAAAGAGATAGGATTGGAGAGGAAAGTGGGGATGAAGTGACACAGAAAGAGAGGAAAGAGAGGAAATGGTATAAAATGAGTGGGAGAGAGAGGTTGTTGACAGAGTTGTTGGGTCTCACCGGTGGAGCAGCAGACGTAGACCCTCAGTCTCAGGCAGCTGTGGCCATGGTGGTGGGTGGGCGTGGCTAAAACAAAGAGCAAACACACACACACACACAACATGTCAACCTTGTGCCCTCTGCAGGCCACACCACCCTCAACAATCAGTTGAGCAAACTGCAGCGCTGCAACTGAGCAACTGCCTGTCCTCAGCTGAACTTCCAGAATCTATTAGCAACACCCACATGCCATCAATAAATGTGGGTGGCAGCATCTGAGGAGAAGAAATTAAAATATTGGATGTGCAGCATCCTCAGCCTTTTTCTTTCCATCACAATAAACCAGCGCTGCTGTTAACTGGCCTAACTCACAGATATAGTAGTACTCCTGGCCCACGTTGAACTCATAGCCCAGCGAGAAGGCGCTGTAACGCTGGAACTTCTCAGAGAACTTGATGGGAGCATGAGGCGCATGGGGCCGGTTGCACTCCCAGCGCTTGAAGCCCATCTGGGGGTCGCAGGTGCGATAGCCTCGGTAGCTGACCATGTAGAGGATGTACTGCTCGGCCACGGTGCGCTCTAGCGTCCCCCTCTGACTGGTGTTATAGTGCGGGCAGTAGATGTCCAGGTAGTCATTGACGCTGACTTGCACTGTGAAACCCTCCCTTCGTAGCCTGAATTCAAATATAGATCAAAGGAGGAAGGAGAAGTGGAAAAAAGAAAGAAGAAAAGACAGAAATGTGGATAAGTAAATAGGACTGCAAATAATGAATTGTTTTCATTATCTGTTAAAGGAATAGTTCGGCATTTGGAGCCTTGTCGTCAGCGTGAGGTTGCCAGGCAACCAGACTCCATAAAATACTTCTTCCAGCCAACAAGAAAACTCCCACATAATCCCCTATAAAACAGCAATTTTTTATTTCTTTTACATTTTACAAACAAATAAAATATAACATGTTAATTTGTGAGCTTTAGAGGCCCTCGGAAGCTGAGCTTGTTGTACCTTTGGACAGAGCCAGGTTAGCAGTTTCCTCCTATTTCTAGTCTTTATGTCAAGCTCATCTCCAGGTTGTAGCTTCATATTGAACAGGCAGATACAACAGTGATATTGATCTTCTCAGCTTCTCAGCAAGAAAGCAAATATTTCCGCAAACGTTGAACTATTTCTTTAACCTTTCAATTATCTGTACAATTAATCAATTGATTCTTCAGTGAGAACAGTGAGAAATCCAATCTAAAGCAGAATACAGCATATACAGCAAAAAGTTCACATTTAAAAAGCTGGAAGCAATAATATATTTAAGATTTAAAATTTCTAAATCTTTGTCAATAACCTTTTTTTATTGACTAATTGATTAAACAACTAATCTTTTCAGCACTATAGTTAACATAAAAGCAGCACAGAGAGGCCAGAGAGCTATAGACTTTTCCCTCAGTGTACAGTAACACCCTCTTCTCTTCAAGAGAGAAACTATTACACCCCCTCCCCCCCCCCCATATATAAAAACACACATTTTATCACTAAATGCCTCGTGGCGAGTGCTGAGAACAGTGCTGAGAATGATAATCTGCACTCCCGTCTTTCCCCCTGAGCCAGCTACAGGCCGGGTCATTGAGGCGGAAGGAGTCCTTGTCAGTGGCGATGTATGCTCTGGCCGCAGGGGAGAACGGTCTACACACGGTACATATGATGAACCAAGCTCCCCTGGCAACCGCTGCAGATGGACGTATAGGATGTTAGAAGGTAAGAAAGGCCACTCTAAGGTTGAGCATGTGTGTGTGTGTGTGTGTGTGTGTGCGATGTACATGACGGTGCAGTAACGCTTCAGTTGATTTAAGACTCTTCACTGAACAACTGAGACAATGATGTGATATGATTTCACATTCAGCTGCCATGCTGTGATCTTCACTGTTTATAATACTAAGTATACTTATTATGTAAATTACACAATCTGTAATTAGACAAAGTAGAAGTCATTAGAAGGGCTCCTGCAGGTGAGCTGATGAGATGGGAATTGTCCTTGGCTGCAGTGATGTGTAACCTGTGCCAACTACAGCTGTAATGATACACTTCAACCACTAGGTGGAAATATTGTGCTGTATTATGTTTATTATGTTTCTCCACTGCATTCGTTTTTTTCCCCCCTCCTGGTTGTCTCTTCTTTCTTACACATTTTATGTTACACACATACAAAGGAACACACACTTAACACACTCACACCCACCCCTCACTGTCTATACGTTGTGCCTACACACACACACAAACACACACAAAGCTGTGGACACGCTCACACAAACATGCACGCACGTTCATACGTTACTAGGGCAGGCCTCCAGAGAGATTATTATTCAATTACAAAATGTGGATCAAAAATGTCATAGCACCTCTCTCGCTCTCTTTCTCTCCCTCTTTCTGTCTCACCATCTTTCTCGCTGTGGCGTTACAACTGTTTCCTTTATTTCTGGATCCTCTCCTCCACTCCCATCCTCCTTTTCATCTCCACCCCTTTTCTTTGTTTACACACATGCTGAGGCAGATGAATATCAATTCTTTTAACCGGTGTTTCTTTTTGGCCCATCAATCTTATCTGTGCTTTCTATCCCCGCTGCTCAGATGTGAGATGACAGACTTTTGTCTTGCAGTGTTGCAGGAAGAGACAACACAGCTATGCTTCAAAGGGACTATATTTAGAGAGGGGGGTTGGCGGTGGAAGGGGGGTTGAAATGGGGGAAGAGCGGATGGGTAGAGATAGATAAAGAGGTACAATGGGTGTGGGATAGAGAGAATGGTAAGTAGATAGACCTAAGATGAAAGTAGGAGAAAGAGGGTGCGTTGAATATGAAAACATGCGATGAGGAGAATCCTGGATGCGAGTGGCGTATAAAAAGTCGGAGAGTGATGCAGTCATTGAGAAATAGGTGAGAGGACAGCAGCGTGCGAGAGGAGCTGGATGCAAGATAGCAAGAACAGGAGGAAGAGTGTGTGTGTGTGTCGTGTTTGAGCACTCAATAGTATTTAAGGATAAAAGGCAGCAAATGCAGCAAAATCACTAGCGATGCATTTGTTCTTATCGTTTTAAGATTTACTGGCAGAAAAATATGTATGAGAAGCTACTGAAAAAACAATAATCACTTAATTGGTGCATCCATGAGGCTTGAGTGCACAAGCTAGGGCTGCAACAATTAGTTTAATTATCAATCATTTTTTAGATGAATCTATTGATCATTTAGTCTCTAAAATGTCAGGAAGTGAAAAACTATCATTACATTCACACAAAGCCAATGGTGACGTCTTCAAATTGCTTCTCTTGTCCAATTCACAATCCCAAAATCGAAATACATTCAATTTATACCAAAGAAAGAAGCAAATCCTCACCTCTGAGCAGCACATTTAGGAAGGTTTAGCATTTTTGCTTAGTAATATATATATATATATATATATATATATAATTATTGGTAATCGATTATCATATTGTTGTTGATTAAGTTTTTGCTGTTAGACTAATAGTTTCAGCACTAGATGAACACGCAACCCTGTTACTGTTTGCTGTTTTGGCTATCACTTAGCCCCATTAGACGTAGCTACACAGCAGGAGGACCGTTTGTTCCAAATGTAAAGTCAGCAATACAAGAACCAGGAGAAGAAAGGAATAGGGGGAGGAAAAAAATGACTCTGGAAGAAGACAAGAAGGCAAGGTGGTGCAGAAGGGAAAAGCAGGAGGGAAGGAGACTAAAAGGGCGGAGTGAGAAGAACTGGCTGGCTGGGTGAGAGGAGTCCCTCTAGGTGTACGCTGTTATATAAGCAGTCCACTTAGTGGCACAAGACAGAAAGGTTGCAGGGCAGAGAGGAATTGAGGGAGGAGAGGAGAAGAGAAACAGAAGAAGGGGCTGAGAGGAGATTTAATAACTTACGGTAGTGGGAGGAGGGGGATGGGTGAGGGAGGGAAATGCATTGAATGATGACAACAAAGAGAAAGGCGCAGAAAAGGCCTAGACAGAGACATAGTGCTCCCCAAGGATGGACATATGTGGTAAAAGTGCATAAAAAAGACTGATGGCTCTCATTCTCTCGTTGTCTCTCTTTCCTGCAGCTCGTTCCCTCTCTCCAACTCTCTTCCTCTTGTTCCGCTGTGCATTGTCTCTGTGGTGGTTTTGCTGTCTCATCATCATTTTCCTATGAGTGGGAGTGTGCAGCTAGTTAGTAAAGGCTGCACAAGCTGGTGAAGACTGCCAGGGGAGGCAGATAGCAGGGGGGAGAGAGGGAGAGAGAGAAAGAGGGGGGGTAGAAAGAACAAGCGAGGAAGACTGAGACAAAGATAGCACCACTGCACCTTTCACATCTGCGCTAAAAAGAGTCTTTGGAGAATACTGCCGGTATCAATAAATAACAATGGTGAGGTAGCGCTGTAGCTAAAGACAGCTACACTTAAAAACATGCAGTGGACAGAAACAGAGCAGCTTCCGCATCCACAAAAAACCTATAATTCCTGTAGTAAATAAAACGTCACAAAGAATAATTTTTAAGTAGCTAAACTCAAGAGAAATATGACCCATTATCAGAAAATATTTCCCTCCCTTTCCGCATGAGTGATGTCAATCATTTGTGGTTTTTCTTCACTGAGCTTCAAACTAAAACATGTCCTCTGTCATTTTTCTGTATAATACTTTTTCCAGATTGCATCAAAGTGAAAAAAGAAGCACGAGCGCTGCCAGGTTTCAAGGAAAATAATACCAGTGCAATTGTATTTGTTTTTGGAGGGGTTTATACTGACATGAATGGATATGAAAAGTCTAAACCCACCAAGGTATTCTTCACAGGCTGAAGTTAGTGCTGTTTGTTCTGCTGCAGGTTTGTCCTACATTAATGCCAGAGGCTCCAACTGTTTTCAAAAACCCATTAAAAACAGCTGGAAGAGACAAGTTGTTGCTTTTGACAAACGTATTCCAACTTTGCAGTAGAAAATACAGTAATAGTTTCTGACTGTGGAAAAAAACACTTGTGGGTTTCAACTCTTCATAGGTATTAATGCTGATAAGTGCTAAAGAATAAAATTACACCAGTGTTATCGGTTGCAAATGCACATGTCACATATTGGACTATTGGAGGCTCACTTTTATGGAATAGCACGATAGGTACACACTAGAAAATGGAAATGTCACATGAAAGGCAAATAACTACTGTATTTTAAAGCAAAGTGCTTTTATTTCTTTCCATACTTATACGTTTTCAAAACCTTGCTTTACTTGGCCAGATTTTCCATCCTTATACAGTTTTCTTGCAAAGCTATCCAAAGATTTGTTCCCCAACTTGCTTATGTGCTTGTGCATCTACAAATCTACCATGGAGTCAATATAATTCAATCTAAAGAATCGACTTTTGCTTAAATGTTGCTGCACAGACTATCACACCCTCTACACCAACAGTAAGTAATCTATGTCTAATTAATATTACAAGGCTGTTTTTTGGTGTGCGCATTGTTTGTCATTATTTCTTTCCAAGATGGTTGCCATGAAAAATTAGTTCATTAAACTTTTTATTAAAGCAATTATGTAAAATCTTGTACTTGCTGTGTACCTCTACAGCGTCACCTTCTAGCTGTTGTAGAAGCTTCTCTCAGTAATGATGAGGTCAGCTTGGTATCATCATTGATGACCTTAAAACACTCTCTCTGGGGTAATCAACATCAGCCTAACAGGAGGATAAACTACCGATGCGCGAAATGCTGTGACTTAAATGCCATTCACCAATCGTCTGTTTACCTCCGTCAAGACTCCTCCAATCGGGTCCCCTGGCAGGGACAAGCTAGGCTCTGCTGTTTTTCCCTGTACCTCAGCACCAAATCCCATTACTTGTGCACGCACACATGCGCACAAAAGACATAGACAATCATCAGACAGGCATGCAAGCGTACAGACACACACACACACACACACACACACACAAACACTATATCTCATGTGAGTCGTCACTGATTGAGTTAACGCTGCAATTAATGGCCCCGTTTACAGTGTTTCGATCCAAAATGGAGGATTGAGGGAGAAACAAATGCTGAGCCAGTCGGTGGGAAGAGGCAAACGCTGCAACTCTCTTCTATCACTATTAGACCACTGGGAGTCATCCACCAGTTTCCTGCACAACTTCTGTCCACTCTGGCCTCAGAGAAATTGAGGAACATTACCTTTTCATATTTACCCATTCCTGTATAAACCTCCCCACGGCTTATTCCGCGGCCCTCCATTTTTGCTTCCCTCATTCGAAAGGCTCTGCCACATTTCTTTGCAATAAGCTTTTCAATAAAAATGTTTTAACGTTTACAGACATCCACACCTTGGAGATATCCTGTTAAGATGCAGTGTCCATCATCACCTACAGTACATAGTTCTGCTGAAGAAATTACAAGTCTTGCTCAAGGACAAGGTAATTGCTGTCAAAAGCAATTACCTTTTCAAGCCTTAACAGCAGTTTATCAATTTGAGCCAATCACATGCCATTTTATTCCCTGACTAACCTCACATGCGGCCACACCATGTTTCTGTTGTTTCCTATACGGTAGAGTCACTTTAATGTAAACCAAACTGCATCAGTCAGAGGCTCACAACATCTTAAAGTTAAACAGTGTGATTTTTTTATTCAATTCCAATTCAGTTGTATTTATATAGCGCCAAATCATAACAGTTATCTCAGGGCACTTTTCATATAGAGCAGGTCTAGACCGTACTCTTTATACTATTTAATTTAAAAATGAATATCATTTCCCCAATGTCCTAAACTGCTTGGAGAGACTCTGTACTCTGCTACTGAGAAATGCCAAAGCTTTCAAATTAATTAATCACTTCAGTTATTAATACATTTGTATTGATGTTGCCTGGCCATGACATTTACACTGCATGCCAAAAAAATTTGGTGAAACAACTTCATAAGCGTTGCATTTATCGAGTGCACAATTGCTGCTGTAGCTTGAACATGCAGAAAGTTATGGATTTCAGCTTTAAAGTGATATTTTATTGATCTTCTATAAGCAAAATAACTTTGCTTTCCCCTCTCAGTGGGTCGTCACAGTGCAGCCTCAGCTAAAGAACAGCATCCAGCAGCTTGTGGGGCCGATACTTGCCGACACAGAGGCTGCGAAATGGATCTTTCAGTTAAAGGACGGTCTCTCTGCTCACTATTTTACCCTGCAGTTCATTTGCTTGGTGTCTCCTTCTCCCCCAGCCTCGCTCCAGGCATGCCTTTGGTAAAGTGGGTGCGTGGGGGGGCATGAGAGATCCGTTCAGAAATATAAAGTATTAGCCAACTTAACTGAGGCAAATGCACCTATTAGAGAGGCATGTAGTGTCACATATTAAGGAAGATAGAATTCCGATCCGAGGAGATACAAAAGAATAACTGACAGATGAGTCAGTTATTCTTTTTTGTGATTAATTAATGCATTCTTTTGTCTATAAAACAGAGAACGGTGAGAAATCCATATCACAGCCCAAGGGAATGTCTTCAAATTGCTTGTTTTGTCTGACTGCCAACAGTCCAAAACTCAAATATAGTCAAAATTAAGCAAATATTTAGCATTTGTGCTTGATAAATGCCTTTAACAAATAATTGATAATCAAAATGTTGTCCATTCGTCCAATGTGTCTTTCAGCTTTTTTCTTGTGATAGTTTTACCTCTTCAAGCCTTTAAAACTTATTAAAACAATATAAAAAGAGAAAATAAAGGCTCATAAATAACTATATAACTATATAACTACATAAATACGACACGTTTTAAATGGACTTGCGGGTAGACATTGCTTCATTTTAAGAATCATGAAGTTTGGGAGACACCACCCCAACATAAAGGGCACTTCGTGTTTGCTAGTTGGCTAGATGGGCTTCCTTATTTGAATTGTGGCAGTGAGGGAAACAAAACTGATCATGATCAACATAATAATGCCATTTTCACAGCTCCAACCTCTAATTAAATCACTTGCAAAGCATTGTGGGTTGCTGCCAGCTCATTCAGAGGAAATATGAACAGGCATAAATTTCATCGGTTAATCTATGTAGCTTAAGCTGCTCTTTACTTTCTAGACATCCACAGAGGAAGTTTAAATATCAAACAGAAATATGGATGACACGGTTGAATATTAAACTGTTGGCTCTCCTCAAACTAGACTCTTTGCATAAAATAAATGTAATAGAGTCGTCCCCCCACCCCCCCCCACCCCCTTTATTACAGTGAAATGTTTCCAAGGACCACTTGGGAATGTTTTTCTGGCAATAATTGGCCCCTGTGCTTTGGGCTTTGCATTGGTGAGGCAACTCAGACTGGCAGCAATACTGCTTATTGAGCACTCACATAAACTCCCCATTTTACAGACAATGGTTTAGGGGATTTTGAGTGGCTAAAATATCAGTGCTATAGTCTCTGTAATTGTTGAGTGACACACAAACTAAAGACAATAAAATAGTGAAATGGAAAAAGATAATGGGAACCCCTCCTCTCCTAATGACAGAAGACAGAAAACCTTCAGGTATCAGGAGGTGATATCAGACCACGGTCACGGCCAGTCTCGAAAAGTCATCCATCCTACTGAGTTCGTGGTGTGATTATATCCTGCGACAAGCCGCGATAACAAGGGTCCATCTCTCAAGGCAAGGCTCTAATTGTACCTCACTACCAGAAGCTTGATCATCCACATCTGCTCTGTCGCTCTCTCCGTAAGATCACTTCTCATTTGCTGTCTCACACCCAACACACTCCAGCCTCTCGTTCATTATTCATCCGCTTTGCAGAATGATGTCGTCCGATCATGAAAAGCACCACTCATTCTCCTCTTTCCTTTATCCAACGCAGCACATTCTCCAAGCAAAGGTCCCGCATTCATACATGGATTATGGACCGTACCAAGCCTGTGGAAAATGATTGTGTGTGTGTGCATGTGTGTGTTTATGTATGCGTTCAGGTAAGTGTTCTCCAAACGAGACTGAATTTGACGTGTTCTTAGGTCCTTGAATGTGGTGCTGGGTGAAATCCAAAACACGGACAAGACTAGCTAATATGAATTTACAGTTAATGATACAGGAAGAAGAAAATTAACTTACCTGGTGTTGTATTTTAAATGGGAAATACTGAACAGGGGAGGGTATGATTCCTAAATCAAATAGGATAGAGGGATTAAACATGAAGAGTATTGATGAGTTGAATGCATGAAAGGAATTTATTTTTGCAATCTTCCAAAATGAGTGCCACTAATTAAATAAAACAGTTTTATTTAATCATGGATTAATCAATCCATCACATTGACAAAGCAATGACCCTTCAAAAAATAATTAAATCAGTATAATTTCTTTCAAAACATACATTCTGAATGTATAATCTGTTTACTATGCTGCTAAACATCTGTTAAGTATCTTCACCTAATGGACCTCATGCCCAAATGCTGCCTGCTGCATTATGGAGCGAATAAAAGTTTACATCTAAATTCAGATAACAATGAATTATGTGCAAATAAGACAGTAAAATAGAGTAAAACTGACAAAAAGTGAACATTTAAAATGTGCAAAACAAATCTACACAACCTTGATCAAGGACACAGCCTGCTCTGTCTCACATATTGTGTAATGGATTTGCTTTAGTACATTCTTGGGGTAGCTGAAATTACACTAAAGATGTTCAATCAGCATCAACAATCAATATCTTGTCACCTGGAATTCATCTTGTTGCTACAAACAGGTCCATCTACCCAAAGTGAAAATGAGACTGCTAGAAGAATTAACCCCTGACAGGAGGTGTGGGCACATTGCAGCAAACCTGACATATTACCTGTGAGAACAAACCAATTTCTATTTTGTTTGTAGTTTACTGCTGCTTAAATGTAAAGGTTCTGGCCTTAGAGCGAAAGAGTCACAAAGACAGGCAGAGAGACAGAAAGTGAGATAGCAGAGGGGCTGTGACACACAAAAGAAGCTCTCATCAAGATGAATTCTCCACAGTGCACATCCCCAGCGAGGGTGCCAGGCAGCTCCCGCTAGCCCGCCGTGGCCATGTCCAAAAACAAAGTGCTTATCTCACCTATCTCCAACTGTCTGGCCACTGACACGCGTCAGCTTGGTATTCATGCATCTAAAGAATAAACTGACAAACTAAGTATCTGAACCGGCGTGCAGATAAAACTAAACACAAAATAACCACAACATATGCAAAAATATAAGTAAAATATGACACAAAAGTAAATCCACAGAGAGGTTCATGAGCCATGAGACAACTTCTATTATCTTTATAAAGTGCGGTATGCAAGCTTTGAAGTTCAGTGTGTGAGGGGCTCGGTTGCTCTCACAGGACGTCAACCACAGTAGGGTGTTCACTTTCAAAAACCTCAGTCTTTAAGCCCCTACTCTGGGCTGGCATACACATCCCTCTCTCAGCGAGAATGAAAGAGAGGAAAGAGAACAAAGACAGTAGAGAGAGGGGGGGGGGGAGGTGGAAAGAGGAAAGAAAGATGAAGGAAAGTAGTTCTGGGTCAGATTTAGACTGGACGATATTCAGGCAGCGCCAACCTAATGGATGCCAAGTAGAATAATCTGGTCTTTTATCTCCGAGCCATGGCAACTGCAGGGTTTCATGTAGGTACGCAGCCCCCTAAAGACCACCAAGCACATACAAACACACACACTCTTGCACTTTCAAAACTATAAAAGAAACTTCAAAGCAAAATGAACACACTCCCTGATGACAGAGGCTAAATACAATTAACTTACACACTGCATTTATCAAATAAACAGCCTCATATTACGTCATTTCCAGCTTGTGATATCCCCAAATACACGAACATACAGAAGCACAAACACTTCCGAGCAGGCCTCCATAAATAATTCACCCATTTTCTTAAAATAAACCATCGCCCTTTTAAAATATACCCTCTTTTCTTTGTGCAAACAACCCTCCAGCTCGCACAGCAGAGTGGTCATGGAGTAATTATTTACACGTTCCACCAGAGAGCACCGATAAGAGCCCATATAGGTGAAGAGAAAGCTACTGTGGCCCATTAGCAGGTGATGCCAGGCAGGCATGTTCAAAGCAGTTCCCAAGGTACGACGGACCTCATTCTTCTGAATAATTGACTGGCCACAGCCCTCGTTTTCTCCCCTCCGTTCCTCTCTATCTCCTCTGCGTCCCCTGCGCAGTTCCTCTCCTCCTATTGTTCTTTTTTCCCCTCTACTTCCTATCTCTCTGTCTTTTGTGTTTTCTTTCATACGTTCTTTGACTCCCACTCTATCTTTCCTCTGCCTTCGATCACTCTCCGTTTCCCAAGGCAATGAATTGTGAAGGTTGCCGGTACATATAGGCCCTTATGTAACCGAAGAGATAAAGAGGGGAGCATTCTGAAAGCATTCGACGTGAGACATCCTTGGAGAGGCGAGGCATCCTTCAGCATGTTTACTTCTTCAGGACAATTTCTAACACCACAGCTGCTGTCTGGTAATGCATGCAGTCAGTGAAAGGAGAGGGAAACGGGTAGGACTTGCAGGAGGCTGAAATGCTACATGTTTATGCTGTTTTCTGTTTAAACACTTCCAATGGATTGAGAGAAAGATTTGAGTGGACAGTTGAGAGCCTTGAATACTGAGCAGGCTCAGGTGAGGCTTCACAGACCTGGAACAGAGTGAGGGTTAGCAAGGGATGGGAAGGGGATTGTTACGCCACACAATGATACTCAAGGAAATCCACCTGCTTTCTCAGTAGCCACAATGCCTCCTCCTGAATATGGAAACCCCCTTTCTGGAACAACTTTGTGATGAGGCACAATACATTATCCTGAGGAATCAAATCAAATTCAAACTCCCCCCTGCCACCCTTCGATATGCGGTGCAGCATCTGGCTGGGGCCATTAATGAATGCCGCCTCATGCCATCTCCTAATGGAATTGCCATGTCTTGGAGTTCACTGCTGTGACACCGGCTCAGCAGTGGCAAATAGATTACTAGAAAGATTAAAAGACAGAATAAAGAGCCTGAGCATGACAGGCAGCCAGGCCCCAAGATCACACATTAGATAATTGGTGCAGAAAAAATCCCCCGTCTCTGTCTCTCCTCTGTTTTCTGCTATGGTTTGGAGTTGGTGGGCAGCAGACCCCCGTCTGGCATGCTGTCACACCTCCGCAGTGAAAACTGTTTGAAGAGGATGGAACAAAGCCTGTGTGGTTTATGTTATGTCTATGTGAAAATGTTGCCTTTGTGGGCCCAGTGATGAGCCTAAATCCAATGGCATAGTTACGCAGCTGGTTAGATTTGGGAACGATGCAGCGTCGTTCTTACTGACATACACAGACAGGCAAAAATTCACACAGACAAGCACACAGACTTTCTTCCTCGCTCCAAAACAAACACCCTTTCACGCCACTACACATGCACGCTTTATCTCCCTCTCTTATTGTGCCAGTGCATCTATCTGTC
Organism: Coreoperca whiteheadi; assembly: GCA_011952105.1. NCBI lineage: Eukaryota > Metazoa > Chordata > Actinopteri > Centrarchiformes > Sinipercidae > Coreoperca > Coreoperca whiteheadi. The sequence goes on from CM022477.1 coordinate 9,932,085, forward strand.
CTTTATTTTTTCCACTTTGCTTCACTCTACACTATTTTTCTATCTATCTACAATGTGTATTTATCTCTTCCTCCATCTCTTCCACTCTCAGAGCAGCCCAGCAATGGGCTTGTGCCCTTTCATAATTCATGGAGTTGTTCTTATGGCTCAGGCAGCCATGTCGGATGTGAATCTGTGCACCTCAAAGGCTCACTCAGCCCACACCACCTCAGCCAGGAGGGTTACTGCTCGAGCTACCGTGCTCAGGTACCATACAACACTAAATCAACACGCTCAATCACACCTGGGTCATACAGCACATACAAATTCTCTGCTTTTTTTTTTCTTTTTAAACCCTCCACAGACTATACCACCTCTTTTTAAAAGTCACTTTGGTATGCTTTTATGCAGTCAACCATAGGGCTAGGCAAAAATCTATACTATAATTTATCAACATCCAGCGGAATCGTATTGTGATGATATGATTGTATCGTCTTATTGTTGTACAGCTTTATGAATTTTTGTTTTGTTATGATTCTGAGCAGGCTGTAATTAAAAACTAAAAATATTAGTTAGTGAAGTTATTTTACACATATGAAGAGTTTAATGCAGTTTTATACATGACCCCTTTAACATTATACTTAGTAATTCATCCATTATTAATATAAAATATTGATTAAAGCAGCTTTAAATATCACTATTTAGACCTCAACCGTATTGCCCAGCCCTGGGTAACAAATTTACTGCCTTTATTCTGTTAACCAAATTCATCGATGTCATCTAAACCGAACACTAAGAGAAATTTAAAATATTATCTGAGATTAGTAAGAAAAAAACCCTAAAAATAAAATAAAAAATACGCACATTTTCAATTAATGAGACACCATGACACACTTGACAGGTTTGATTGGTCACTTGATTGGAAGCTGAATTAAGCTGCAGGTTGTTTGGTTCTCGCTGTGCGGATCTGTGGTTAAAATGGTCCATGTGGCAGGAAAACAAAGGATGAGAGTCTCTAAACGGGCAGCTGAATTAGTGAATGTGTTTCATATGTGCGCTGTAAACTATATACACACAATCACACAAATTTGCACACACATACACGTATTTGCCTGCGTACAATCCCATCAAACACACAGACACCTCAACTGCTAAGCACTCACAGCTGGGCTTTTCTTTTCTCACACACCCGGCCCAGATGAGTGACAGCTTTATGGACATGCTCTGAACACAAAAACACACTCACAGAAATACCTAAATACACACTCACACAGCCTCACACCAACAGAATGAAAAGGAGACTTGTTAGCCACTTTAATCAATGTTAATCACTGCAGACTCGCCTCACTGTCAAGACTGCGACAGTGTCTGTCTGAGGAGGAAGGGAAGGGAAAGAGAGACTGAGCAAAACAGACAGAGGGAGAGAAACACAGACAGACTGGGTGGAGCAGGGTGGGGAGAGTGTTAAAATGTGAAATGGTATCCAAAAATATACACTGACCATGGAGCGGTGAACCCATTGCACTTTTGATGTAGTTTATCTTGTTTTTCAAGGTCTGTTTCTTGGGTCTGTGTGGCTGAGCCTCAGTGGGAGACGTGGTCGGGCCAGGCTCACGCCAACAGGGTTTAATTTCAGCTTGGGGGGGCAGGAGGACAGAGAGGGAGGGGATAGAGGGCACAGAGAGGGAGGATGCGAGAAGTAGCTGGGCAGAAAGATAGAGAAGAAGGATAGGAAAAGAAGAGATGAAGGAATATAGAGGGGAAGATAAGAATTGAGTCGAATAGGGGAAGCGTGCCCAGGCATGGAGATAGTGGAGAGGTGAAACGCTTAAAGCGAGGCAGAAGAAAGGGATGTAGAGACGGAGGGCGGCAAAGGAAGGAAAATTGAAAGATGAGAGGAGAGATTATTAAGAAAAGATGTGTAATGCATAAATAACTTGTGACAAAGGGAATGGATCCGCTGAATGCACCGTGAATGTGGAAAAAACACATTGTTTTGAAGTTGGAGCGGGGACCAGAGGAGGCCAAGGTGAAGGGAGAGCGACGGGGACGAGGGAGGGAAGGAGACGGCAGATTGGGGGCAGAAAGTAGCCGGCAGATTGTGTTTATCAATATGTAATACAAATGTGGGTGTTATGAAATGGGCTTTGGCCTTCACGGTTTAACCAAAACTTTAGTGCAAAGCTTAGCCGTTGTACAGGCAGCCAGCAGGAGTACAGACTGAATAGTAATGTCTGCGAGTGGTGATTAGAATTTCAGATAGAGACAGGCAGGCCGCTTTGCCATGATTCCTGGGCCTAATGCAACCGGCCTGTGTAGCGAGGCATAGAGGAGCTCTGAATGTGACCTTATGTGTAAAAGCATGAAAGAGCAAGGTAATCTAACCGCATTTAACATGCACAAATCAAACTGTAAACACATGCTGTTCAGTGCGGCAAAGCAAACACAGGGTTAAGTGTTGACCTCAGGCGTGGGTCACGCAAACAGGCTTCACATCATATTAAGCGCAAACAGACAACCTCACACACATGCTGTGTTTGTGAGGTGTGTCCGTCCGTCTGAAATTGACGGCTGTCAGTATGCAGGGATCAGCAGGAGGAGACGAGGGAGGGAGAGGTGAGCGGTGTCAGGGTAGAAATGACAGGACGAAGCAGATGGAGGGGGCAGAGATCGGAAGAGGAGGAACAGAGAGGTGGAGACTGAAAGAAAGAAAAGAGAGAGAAAGAAAGAGAGAAAGGGACGCAGAGATGGAAAATAAAACACAGAGAAAAGAAAGACAGAGGGGAAAAGAGAGAAAGATAAGAGGATAGCCCCCTTCCTCCCTCCCTGTCAGTCTTTATGATCATCTATTCCTCATCTTCTCTCTATCAGCAATTCAGTAACCTTCAGCACAAGACCCAAGTAGAGATGATGAATTGAGACGGAGAGCAGAGAAAGGACGGAGATTAGCAAACACGGACGGATGATGAAAAATGACAAACACAGAGAGAGTAAGGGAGTGAGGAAGAGAGAGGAGGAGGAGGAGGAGGAAGAGGAGGAGGAGGAAGAGGTGTTAGAGGAGGAGAAAGTAAAACGTGGAGAGAGGAAAGGTGACATTGGGGGAGGAGTGTAGAGGACAGCAAGCCGCTGGCTTTTAGCTGGAGGACGGCCACAGAATGACATTAGAGGAACACACTTTGGCTGCTCCTGCTGTGAGACACACACACACACACACACACACACACACACACACACACACACACACACACAGTCATGTACATATGCACACACAAACACACAAAGAGACAGGCGGATAAACAGACACATGGACCGACAGCTCTGTAAACACACACACACACACACACACACACACACACACACACACACACAGGTAAAAATAAGCACCTAACTGGTGCTGCATACTTATGCCTCCTAACCTGTGGGGAACCCGCCCGCCTCCCCTCCACCTCTAGTCTAGTTTGTGCACTGGCCTGATAACCTTCATGGCAACTGGGCTAAACACACACTCAGGGTGACAGGCCTGCCTACCTGCAAAAACAATGATAACTTTGTCTGGGAGGGCTTTTGAGGATGCTGCCAGTTAGTTACAATACTGATACAATTATTAGCACTAAAAATGGAACATTTGACATGTTGTAATTTAAGCCAAATGAACGTTATCACATTCAAACAGAGCCTTATTTTAGTGTTAATTTCATGACAGGGCAGATATTACATATTGCCTGGGTTAGACAGATAAATCTGTCTGCTAATATATTTGACTGATACTGGCCTTTAATTAAATATCAGATGTCAGCCAGTCAGTGTTATAAAATAAAATTATGGGGTTTCCTCCCTCCACAGATTCTTAAAAACAGGTCATAAAACCAGCAATGAGATTTATTCTATTTTTCATTTTTTATTCATTAGTTAAGTTGTTTAATGTGTTTTTGTGAATTCATTATTTATTTAAAAGCAGTAATGTATCCCAGACTTTTCCATGCTTTTGCATGAGCAAGGGGAGTCCTGCCAATACTAAATTAATTTCATTAGCCAATGATTTTAAGTGAGCAGCAGGGGTAGAATGTGACTAAATGCAATTACCATCATTACTGCAACAAAGTTAATTTTTATTCACACCTGTACTTGTAAAAAACAATAATTTTACCTTTGCTTGACTAAAACTTTATTGAAGTCTTTCCACCTATTTTTATTGGGGAGCTAAATAAGCATATTATGGTCTAAATCACTGAAACAACATGACATTGGAATAAATGAATAAATAAATGAATGAATAAAAGAGCTTATTTTCTGCACTAAATATCGACTATCAACTGATTTAATTAAAAACGACAATTTTAGTCTTATAATCTCCTTAATTAGTTCAACTTTATGTGCTACTTTTAAATCTAACCTAATGAAAGAGCAATGACATTGACATCATTAAATTACATCTAAGCTGTTTATTTGCCCTATACAGTTTTTGTCAAACTTGTAGATACCAAGACATCAACCAAACTAGTGTGCAAACAAATGTTGATTAATTAATTAGTTGAGTGACAGAAAATTCATTGAAAACAACTGTGATAATCAGTAATTTACTGAGAAAGAGCATGAGAAGCTCGAACCAGTGATTTTAATGATTCCAGCTTATCAAATGTGAGGATTTGCTACTTTTCTCTATTCTGTATCATAGTCCACTGAATATGTTTGGGTTGTGGATTGCCTTACTTTGGACACTGCACAGTGGGCAGTTTCACTATTTTCTGACCTTTGTAATCGATTAACTAAACAAAATCAACAAATCAAACAAATCTTTGATTATTTGAATTATCTATTAAAGATAATTTGAATTATCTATTAAAGATAATTCAAATAATGGCGCCTCAAACCAAACCACTGGTTGTCCAAACCTCAAAACCTGTCACCAAACAACAGGATCTAAAAGTGGATGTTCTCAAGAATACAAGAAAACAGTACATAAGCTGGAAGAACAGTGCAACCTGTATTTGGAAGGGAAGAACAAGGCAGGAGAGACGGGGCAGTGAAGAGAAAAAAGGGTGGTGGAGGGACGAAAAACAACCTAATGAAAAGGAGGGTGACTCATTCCGCGATGAAAAGAGCATTACACTCCTTTTCCAAATCGCCCCCATTTTCACATGAGCCACCTCAAACACACATGCGCACAGGCCCACACACACACACGCACACACACACACACACACACACACACACACACACACACCAACGACTCAGCACTCTTTACCTCTCCCTTGGAGCGAGCCATAAACGAGTGGAGTGACAGACATAGAGAGCCGATGGTCCCCCTCCCCAGAGAGGGGAAACGCACTCATCCGTACTGATCTTAAAACAACAACCTCCCCTCTTGTGCTTGCTCACTTTTTCCTCTGCCTCTCCATCTCTTTTCACCTCTCGATGCTCAACCTCCCTCTGGCCTCTCTCCTAGCCTCCTCACATCTCACGACCCCCCCCCCACACACACTTCATTTCCTCATTCATTTTCATTTGCTGCTTCTTATTCATCGCTGTTTTTTGTTTGTCTGTTTGATTGTTCAGCGTTGGTTTGTTGTTTGCTCTTGTTCTCTCTAATACTGCAACCCGACATCAGTTCTCAGACCCTCATCAGTAATCGTTGCTCTTTCAAACATTCATCTCTCACTCTGTCTCATCCATTTGATCACATTTTCATGTCACTCTTTATGTCTCATAAATATCCAAGAAGGATCCCTGACCCTGCTCTAGTTTCTAGCATAATCGGCTTCTCAATTTTCCTTTCCGTTTTTTCCGTTCCTTTTCCTTCTTCGCTCCTTACTACAGCTGAACAATTTGAAGAAAATATCTAATTGCAATGCATACAGGAGCAGTATTGCAAATAAATTAAGATTACTTGTTACACACCAGGCCTGTATTTGCGGTCTACGTAGAATAAACAAGATATATTTGTATCAATAATCACAAAACATAATGCATCCCGTATATAGGATCCATGAATAGAGAAAAAGTCACATGCAGTTGAAAACTCAGAAAACTATTAAGTGGACCTTTGAGTTTATTATTCTGCTACATTTACTGGTTGAGCATTAACCATGCTCAAAACTTCTAAGTTTTCTATAATAGAAATTTATTAAGATAAATGTATACTTGATATCAATAAATAATATTCAAATAACCATGAAATTTAAAATCAGTGCGATATCTATCATAATGGCTACAAACATGACAAGTTATGGTGAAAATGTCGAGCTGCTCCTAAGTTGTTTCTGATAATGTTTTGATAATATCTCTCTAATTGTACTTTTGATAGCGCTGCACTGTTGCAGCTTGACTTAAATTTTGCTTCAGCGACTGAGAGGATGAGCTGCTTCACAGTCCTGAATACTGGAGGTCAGCTTAAAATGATCGTATGATACGCTTTTACTGTACCACCAACAATAACTGCCTTGATTATGAAAAAGCTCTTATAAAACATAAATGATCTGGATCTAGACCATTGCTACAATATTACAGATTGAAATAATCAAGCACAAACCTTGGGAAAGAGTTGTACAGATTGAAAAGCTGTTAGAGGTAAATTGTGATTTGAGATATTGCACTATATAAATAAAATTTAATTAAATTGAACCTTCTTAAATCCTACAATTTAAGACTAATTGAATTCAGCATATTGCATAGAAAAATAGAAATACCTGTTAAATTCCAGAGATTAATAAAAATATCTTACCTGTGTGCCAGAAACGTAAAAGTACAGAGAACATTCCTAAATTAACTTAATTTACTCCAAATGTGGGGTATGCATGCAAGACATATTTTTTTATTATCCTTGCACTGGCTTTACTGGATGTATTATTTCTTCCAACAGGCCTTTTTCACAGCAGACATTTTGACTTGTCAGTGTAGGAAAAGCACAGGCGTTAATAATTACATTAACAATGGCTCTGTCCTATTCAAGGGTCCCAGTAAGCCATGACGGTGGGACAGTGAGCCAGCATGCACAATACTTGGACCCTGAAACTGAAGCAGCTAAATGGAATTCAGCCATCATTAATTCTACTAAGCACACCTGTGGTTTTTCTACCCTGACGGCCTATAAATAGATTTACAACAAAAAACTGTTTAATTGGGAGATTCCACAAAGCTGTTCATCATTTATACTCATTAATTAACAAGCTCACTGCTAGCTTCCTGTCTGAAACTGACATGGGGCGATCACTAAAATTGTTTATGTAGACAAAGTTGCAGAGTAGTGTTTCTTCCTTGACAAAACCATCTTTGGACACGTGTACACCAGCTTGCATAGAGCATTATAACCAGAAAACAGCCAAGAATGTCTGTAAATTTGCCATTAACAGTTGTCATTAGAGTTTGGGAAATCAATGGCCGCTAAGTAATACTTTCACTTCCTACAACTTGTTAAGAAACTTATGTGAGGTTATAAGTTAAATCATGGCTTTTGCAATTGAAAAATCCAAAAAACACTCAAACTGCAATTTTCGATATAAAAACTATTAATGCTTCAGCTCTGCTCCCTACCTACAGTATCTTGCAATCTTTCGTTTCTCTCTTTACCGCCCTCCCACCTCTTCGCTCATGCTGCCCTATTCCACTTAAGAATCAATTTGCGACAGAGGTGCACTGCCAGTGCCCTTAGTTTTCATTGTTTTCAAGTCCACATTTAAAATGGTACACAGGCAATCTCCAAAAGCCTGATTCCCATCTACACTCCAGCTGAGTGAGAGAGCTTTTCTCCGCTCCATGACACCGCTGAGATGCCACTGACGCAGTCCAGCGTTTGACAAATGAGCCAACAAATTGACTTCTCCGAGCATTCCAAACAACAAAGGCAAAACAAAACAAATCTCACTTAACTAAATGCTGGATGAAATGGCGCAATAGAGCGCGCAGGCTATTACAAATGATTCCACTTGTGCGCTCCAACTCATTGCTCTCACCCAGTTTTTCTCTTAATCTCCTCTCTTCTCTCCTCTATTCTCCCCCTCTCCTTCCTTTTTCCTGTTTCTTGTGGTTTGTGCCCCAGACACACATTGACCCACACGCTGTGGACCCAGTAGGGGGCCTTGTTCCTCTGCGTCGCTCCACTGCACATGACTGACGTTCTCCTTATGGGAGGAGGAAGAGGGATAGAAAGCGAGAGAGAAAGAGTGGAAAGTCAGTCAGGGGAAAACAGAGCAGCCCTGAGTTCAGGGAGGAGGGAGCCGAAGCTGAATGTGATTCATGATCAGTGGTGCTTCTCCAATTACATTCCAATTAAAGGCGAGTCTCAAGCACGGCTCTAGTACACCGCACCGCAGAAGAGCTTTTGACAGGCTTTGCACTGGGTGTGCTGTACCCATAACAATGGCCATTTATGCAGGAACCAGCTCTTTCCCACACACATGTCTATACACTCACGTGTATATGTGTGTTGGGGAAAAAAGCCTCTCCCAGCAAAATAAATATGTGTTTATTACAGTTAGATTAAGGGCAGTTCAAAGGGCTAATGCCCACTATTACATCGATGCTGGTTTAACACCGCCTTACACTCAACAGTCAATAAAGAGCAAGAGAGATGGAGGGAGAGCAGTGGACCAGAACCACTGGGGATAGGGAGAGAGAGAGCAGGAGGAAAGAGAGGGGAAGGAGCGTGGGGGAAAAAAAGCAGTGTTAGAGGCAACTGAAGCATGGCTAACATGGATTGGAGCATAAAGCTTCAAGTGATTCCAATTACACTTAAATGATCAATTAGATTGTTACATTGATTCGATTAGGGCTGGCAGAATGCAAATCAAAATCAGAATTAGCCTTTTTTGTAATGTGCAGCTAATGTAATTTGGATAGTCTTAACTTAAAAACTTAAAGCAGGTGCAATAGACAGGATTTCACATTCAGTACAAGAAAACAACACTAAAAGAACTGTGAAGTACAGACACACAAACAACTGAGTCATTCTGTGTACTGGGGAAAAGTGTATGGTATAGAGGTAGTGCTGCAAACCTAAATTCTTGTAGCATCAAGTATCAAAAACTGTCAAGTAATGAAATGGTTGGTAGCATTCCTTGTCTTATTTATAGTTTTATCAGACATTTCCGGGTCTAAATCAGAAAAACTGGAAACTTTGCTTGTTTTACTTCAGCCAAAGTTCATGAATGGCTGCTTGTGTTAAAACAACATTAAACTGATGCATATGAGAAATGTGGCGTATTTGTAAATGAAAAACAAAGGATTTTTTAAAGGAAAACGCTCATACAAAATAAGATAAGGAAAAGTGCATCTTGGCAAAATTTTAATTGACTTAACTCAAAGTCCACTTACTAGCTTTTCCTGAAGCTTTCATCCACATATCGCAGCCTTCCTCATCGGATGGGTTTTGGGAAGACTGTAAGATGCAGTTGAAAGCTCCAGGAGTAAGTAGATCTTGAGTTCTGATTTTTTCTAATCAAACTACTATTTCTGAGGTATAGAATAAACTTGTACATACTATAGTGCTGCAGCTAATGAGCATTTTTATCATCGATTAATCTCTTGATTAATCAGTGAATAGACTGATGTATCAAATGTCATAAAATAGTGATAAATTATGCGTATTATACATATTATGCTAAGGTAACATCTCTGCATTGCTTGTTTTGTCTAACCAACAGTCCAAAACCCAAAGATTTACTAAACAAAAACAAAGAAAAGCAGCATTTGAAGAGCTGGAACCAGAGAATATTTAGATTTTTTTTGCCAGAAGAATTAAATTATAAATCAGTTAACAAAACAGTTGCTGTTTACTTCTCTGTCAATTGAATAATCAACTAATTGTTTCAGCTTTTCTTTCATGTTCAAAAAATTATTTTGGTATCAGTACTGAAACTCAGGTATCTCAGGAGGACGTGTTGTAAAGGTACACACACATGTAATTTAGAGTGTTGGACTTAAGAAATAAGGTTCTGTCTCTCTTACAACTGAGCAGCTGATTAATATCCATCTAACTGTAACATCTAACTTCTTGTTGACATAATGATGAAACAAAACGCAAACCAAACAAAAAAACAGGGAAAACAAAATCTACAATCTTTTACAACAAAGATGGATGGTTTAAACATCACCCTACACTTTCTCACTCTCGGCAAACAGCATCCTGGCAGAATGGCACTTTGGACTGAGCTTGTATTTAGCAGCAGAGTTAATTATCCTATGTTACATGCTATAATGCATTATTAATGTGTGCGAACAACATGAGTCAGTGTTCTCTGGCCCACAAGGTCTTTTGGCTCAATTCAAACTGCTCAGTCATTACTGATGAGAAACGTGGACAGAGCCTGAGTTGGGAGGAAATTGCAGCGAGTTTCAGCCAGTTGGCTGCAGTTTAAGGCCCATATTGATTTGTGTGGAAGTTAGGAGACCTCTGACACCCCCAGTGTAAAACCAGTTCGATCAGTCTCCTCTCTCGCTGCCCCTCTGCACCACTACGTGCTGAGCAAAGGGGCTTTGAACCACCAAACTCCACAGCTGAGAGCAAGCTGGACATGTTCCAGTCTGTATAATGTCACACTTCACAAAAGAAGTACTGACCTCTACTAAACCGGACAAACAGCAGGCAATAACCTGTATTGTTAAAATTGGATTGTTGGAAATTAAACTAAGACTAGACTGTTTATTATCCTACAGTATATCATACATGCTTCTAGCAGCACTAGCTCTAATAGCGGTGATATTCTTTAATCACTACAGCAACAGTTGAATCCTTTTATCACAAAGTTTTTGACATTGTATATTTTATTAGTCCTGCAGTTGCAAATTCCGTTTTTCCACTGTAATATATCAAGTAATTAAATGTTTTTGGCTGACAAAATAAATAATATATCCAGTGTTTGAAACTGGAAAATAGTGTAACATAACCTTAGCTGTAGTAGCTGTAATGAATAGGAGATCCTATCAAGGATTACTGGAACCTGAAGCTTAATCTCAATAGATAAGCGTATTGCATCGACCTGGGATTATCAAACACATCTCCTAAGGCATAAGCTTGGGCAGCCAAAAGTGATAGGGCTGCTTTGTTCTTACAGTATTGTAACTCCAGACGAATAGGCAGCACATAAGGGCTGGGCAAATTCATCGATGTAATCGAAGTCATCCATTAAGGAAATATGTCGATTTGCATCTTGTGCGTCTGCGATTACCAATGAAGTATGGCTGCATCACAGCATGGATTGGTGGACAAGCTGCACCTTAAAATCTTCGCCCACAATCCCCACTGCACTCTACTCCTCCTGTGCGGTCTACTGACAGTCGCGCATGCTCTGCAGAGAAACACACGCACAGAGAGATTCCTGTTTATGTAGGCCTACTTATGCCATTGTTTTGTTAAAGCTTGTAAGTGCAACTGTTGGTAGCGATGTCATTCAGTACCATGTTGGTTTTGATCGTTTCAATAAGAGACGTCATTAACAACAAGCCGCCTCCACTCGCATCTCACCGGCTGCTGTGAAAACGGAATCGCGGGTGAAAAAATCCGAAACGCAAGTTGTCCTTTTTGGGTGAAGAAAATCAACAGAGCAGACACAGACAAACAGAAAGAGGTGGGGCGGGGCAAGCCGGTGTGTGTGGAGGTGTAGGTGTGTGCATGAGTGTGAGGAAAAGAGAAAACAAGGTGAGCAGGTTAAAGTAACACTAAAATAAGTTGAAGAATTAAGTGAACTACTAGAAATAGTTTAATATATATATATATATATCAAATAATTAAAAAAAATAATCTTTAGAATAATGCCCTGCGACGAGTTGGCCACTGTCCAGGGTGTACCCCGCCTAAGGCCCACGTCACTGGGATACACTCCAGTCACCCACGACCTCTAACTTGAATAAGCGGTAGAAAATGTGATGAGATGTTTAGAATAATCGATACAAAAAAGAATTGCTAGGTGCAGCCCCGCCCCCCACATATAGCTGCCTGATTTATTAATTAAAAACCGGCCTATTTAATATGGTAATCCTGTCCTTTTAAATGAATAATCCAATATTTTCTGTCTGTATATTGGTTAAACATTGTCCATGTAGCTTGAAAGAACTTTGCTTTACATGTTTCCCACGTCTACAGGTGCCTCATCATTTCCCCATCCCATCCCTTTCTCCTGCTCCTCTATTCTCTCCTTAAATGAAATTAAATTCAATTGCCTTGCACACAAATCGCTTGGTTGGCATGACAAAAGAACATTTGTGTTGCCAAAGTGTGAACACAAACAAACAAATTGAGCAAGGAAACAATAAGTGGGAACAATGAGCAGTGATTATAAAGCGGAATTAAACCAGTAATCCTGTGAATGTGCGTAGAACAATTAGAGAGACAAGAGTTTTGACAGGCAGGTGGTTTTTTCCTGCCCTACCTGCTGTTTTGGAGGGTTATGACAGGTGGTGACAGGCTTTCTGCACACCTCGGTGTCGCTCTCAAGAGGGGTTCAGAATTATTGCTAAACTCATGTTCCCATTTACCGGCAGTTTGTGCACAGCCAGTGTTCTCCAACGAGGGGAAAATCATCCTCTCTGACAGAGACAAACAAATACACCCACGTCCTGAGAGGTACATGTAAATACAGTGACACTGCCCCCTACAATTCACCACGGAGAACAATGGATGAGGTGTACATAAAAATGGCAGCCTCTTCAATTGACATCTTTCTGTCCCGCAGAGCCATACCACAATGCAATTTGCACCCCATGCACTTGCTCCATTCTTTGCAAATAATTACCTGTTGTGCTGAGGCTGCCTGTGTGTGTGTGTTTAAGTACCTCCCCCTGCATGCAAAAAAATAGAACTCCCAGAAGCAGAGAGAGATGTGCGAGCACACTTTAAGCATAATGCTGAAAGCAGCAAAAAAGGGGGGGAGGAAGACACTGCACACATAATGGGGGCAGATGGACATTTTGAGTCATATGCAATACTGCAATCTGTTCCACTTGCTAGCAGCCTGCACAAAAGTCACTCTCTGCAGACAAAGCTGCTAAGTACATTATTGCATTGTAGTGACTTCCTACTAACAAGGAGCAGATCTTTTCTTAGACTTAGGGAGGGAGAAGCTTCAAAAACTACAGTGAGCTGGACAGAGTTTGGTATTTTATTCATGTAAGTGTTTCAGACTATTGATTTTTTTCTTGTCTATGTGGTGTTTCCCAGTGTATCTCCAAGTTAGCTGTGTGTAGATTAAGTGGAGGCACTACTTTGGGGTGGTACTCCACTCCATCACTCATGTTTGCAGCTCATATTTCTCTCCAACATGAGCATATATCTCCATATTCAACATCCCTACAGTTTCCATACACAATCCCTTTCATCAGTCGAGAGACACTCAATAAGGATACATATGTTGCAGCTGGTGCATTTCTCTCTGTATTGTTGTTTTATTTAACCTTATTGCCAGACAGAACATTAATCATAAGACAACTCTGCAGAATGCCAGATTACATTCACTGTCAAATAATTAAATTATTGATTTTTTACATTCCATTCAGATGCTTTTGTCAAAGGAAACGTAGATCTGGACCTTTTCCTTGCACACATTAGAAGCAATTTTAGGGTTCAGTGTCCTGCTCAGGGACACATCAACATATAGACAGGAGGAGCTGGTGGCTAATGTGGAGTGTGCATGGCAACTACAGTATGGTTAAAGGTCATGGTCGGTATAATGTTTTATTAGCCTGCGAAAACATTTGCATGATGTCACCTGCAGCTCTAGGGGCTGTTTGTAAAATCTGAGAAAAATAACCCTGATGATGTAATAGTGATGTCAACAGGGTTACCTTGGAGACTACAAATTTATCACAGAAAGCCTGTGTTACAAACTGGGCGTGGAGTTTTTGAAAAATGTGGCTGTTTACCAGGCTGGTCTAATGAAACACGCTATCAAGTTGCATTATGAGAAATGAAGGATCCAGTTTTTGGAGATTAAGAGTTATATTTTGATACTTTAATGGGTTTAGCCATAATAACAGATATAGCTACAACTATGTGATCTCAGGAAGTGCAGGAATATAAACTAGCAGGGACTACTTTGCTGTATGACAGTGCTGTACGGATGCCGTATAGATTGCACTCTCTTCTTAAATACTGCATTTAAATTCTGTAAATTGTATAGAATTTTGTCATAGATCTTAAAAGACGTGGGCGTTCACCAGGTAGTGGGGGGTCTACTTTAAGATGCTGTTGAGTTGAGTTCCGCAAAATGTAAGATCCAGTGTTTTGCCTCTGCAGCTTTGATTTTGACTTTTTTTTTTAAATCTTTCTCTTGACCCTGTCCCTTGACTACTATTTCACTGGAATACCCCTTCAAGGTTAGGGAAAGATTGTGAACATCAATTGTTGGTCTGTGACAGGATGTAAACTTCGATCGCGAGTATGAAAGTTAAACACACTACACACCCTTCGACACTGTCTCTTATCCATCGTTCCTCCACTAAGTCGTCCAACATTAGCATAATGCAATCCTGTTTTATTTTCTTTCCTCAACTGTTTGCCTCGATGCCAAGAAGCAAGCCTGAGCCCCTTACACCATGAAAAATTGAACCAAATACCCACATCGTTTATCATAATTTACACCAAAAGACAGCTGCAGTGAATACAGATGTTGTGTTTGAACATCTTCATTTGCTGGAATGTAGTTCTGCTGCATCTGTGATTTTGAGTAAATGGATCAATTAAGTCATTGTATAGTGAGTAGACACACATGCACAGCGGTTAGCGCATTTTTTCGTTCAGCAGGCTTTCGAGAAATGCAGATGATGCAACATGTCTGTCTGACAGGTTATGTACAATAAACAGCTTGTATCCATGTATGGTACAGATTGGCCTATAAGCTGTCAACTTGTGGCAGAGCGCCGTGTGATGCCGACAACATGTTCTGTTGCTTTTTCCCCAGCCACCTTCAACTTCCTGAGGCACAGAACATTTTTGAAGGCAGGTCTGAAAGAGGGCAGAGAAATGCAATTACTGGTAAATAGAGACTCCCTGCAACTGCAAATTTATCCAGGGTCCAGAAATCATTCCTCACAAGCCTGCTAGAGGTGTGTGTGTGAATGTGTTTCTGTGTATGTGCGTGCATGCCTGTGTGTGACTCACATGGTGTGAATCATTTTGGCGGTGCCATTAAAGCTTATCAGACTCCAGTGGAGCTGCCAAGCTGTGGTCGGCTCTCTCCTCTCCCCCCTCCAGGATGTCTCTGAGTGGCTGTGACTGCCGGTCGTTGCCCACTCATGCGCTCCCACTGACCCTCGCTGGCTCTTGGGCAGAAAGGCAGAAAGGCTTTGGCAGCTACATTCTAGGAGCCTTAAAAGACAAGTCAGTCTAATTCAATTCTCCAAATTTGGCGCTAATAACAGGTGGATAGGGTGTCCAAGTTGGGGGCTGTGATAATGGCGCTGGTATATTTTGTGCCACGTTCTCCTGCCACCTCCTTTAACCTTGCGTCCGCTTTTACCAACTATTTTCCTATAGCCTCCCACAGACCTCGAGTTTCCTCTGGTCCAAGTTTCTTTCTAACACACACGAGAGAATGACTTGTGGCAATTGTGACAATCTTCTCCATCTCAGGAAATGTACACTACTGACTACATTGTGCTCTGTGACAGTTCATTCAAGGACAGAACAATAGTGAGGGAATTGAAACAGCAGAGGGGCACACAAGCAGTCAACGGATTCAGTAGTTACCAATGGATTTTGAAGCACAGTTTAGTTTTTCTTCTGATGAATATTAATCAGCTGTCACTTGCTCTGTCTTGTGATTGATTAAAGCTGCTCCTTATTTTCTGCATGGATTTCCTTAAATCTGTGTCACTGCCAAAACCAGGGATACCGGATAGAGTTATTCTATGTTAGAAATCGTGGCCCTTTACTCTAAATTCCATCAAAAAACACATTCACATCATTGTTTTGCATAATAATTTTAATTAGTAGCGCCAGTGTTTGGTACATAGCCTGTCAGCTCATCCTGAATTTTCTCTACGTTTCCCTCTCACACTCTCAGTATCACCTTGTCCACTAAGAACAATAAATACCCTAATTTGTCTCAGTGGCACCGGTGCAGAAACATATCAACAACTCTCATTACAAAGCAGTTTGTTCTGTCACACGTGGTAAAAAGGCAGCAAGCCCTCTTAAATAGTGAGAAAGGACGGTGCAGCATGCAACATCACTAAGCATTCATATCTACATTCAATATTTGCCTCAATTACCTGAATCAAAATCCATTGCATAGCTATTCCAGACCCACAGATGTTACTATGACCAGCAACTAGGACATGGACTCAAATATTTATCATCCAAAAATGTTTAAAGACCTTTTATTCTTTTCTGAGCATTTGTGAGTGTGTAAATTATCTGTGAAAGCAAAACCCAATCTGCATTTTCAGTCACATGTAAAAAAAATAATGAATAAAAGGTTTTTGCTCATATAGAAAAAGCCGCAACTCAATGCAGTTCATATTTAAATTTTACAAGAGACATCTTCTACACATACAGATTTCAAGAGGCTGCCTAATGTTCCAAAAAACATCCATGAGGGATTTTACATCCTTTTTGCAATCAGTGATGTGAGCTGAGCTGAGCAGGGAGTGTGGCCAGTTCTGCTAATGAAAACAGAAATATGCCTGGTGTTTTCTCCGAGTGCTGAAAAATGGTTTTGTTCAGGTGTAAAGCAATCCTGAATCCATCTGTTCTTGATAAATATCACATTGATTTTTCTAGTAACAAATAATAAACAACTGCATGAAATGTGCAAACCAATTTCTTTGAATAGATGTTCTGTGAATATTGCTTTATTATTGAGCTAAGGTATTGCCAAAATAACTAAATGTAGTATTAGCAGCTGCACTCAAAATCAATACAGGGAGATTGTTATACATAGTGTGAAATTTGAAGTCCAATGCGTTTCGTTCTGTAATGGCAATATATGTTGTTTTTTTAAATTTATTTTTAAAGGAAGCTTCTTTTTCTCTTAGGACAACAGAAAGATTTAGGCAAATTACTGATAAAAATTTTTCCAATCTAGTAATGCTGCCTGAGTTTCTCAAGCCCAGTATAAATCATATGTTTAGTTCTAAGTGTTTTCCAGCAAAACGGAGCTGACATTACTGATTGTAAGTCTATCTTGTTGTCAAAGTCATTTATTTAGCCTGTCAGGCATCAGCTCCTTCCAGGTTAGATACTGTACCACCTCCAAAGAACATATACTGTTTTAAAGTCTTTGAGAAGACACAAAGCCAAATTCCCCCTTTCATTAGCGAAAACTGGCAACTGAGCACCCAGCCACCATCACTCTTTGACTGGAGAGTCAAAAATGATGTGTCCCCCTTGGCTCATCACACAGAGACATCAGATGCCTGCCAAAAGTCTGCATGTGTACAAGATGTGCTCCATGCATTATTAATTTGTGAACAAAACTGTGTGTATGTGTTTGTTTCTCTGTGTGTAAATATGTGTAATTTTTACACATTCATACATGGTAATGTTCATCCAGCAGCTGCCTTTGTGAAAACCAGGTGAGATTTGTATTTTTCTGAGTTTGTCTTACAAATGTTTTTTAATATTTTCAAAGTACAAGTACAACTGATGAACAAGTACAAGCTGAAAAGTACAAGCCTTGAACTATTTGTGGACAAATCATGACAACTGTTGCAGTAAAACTAAAGAACACAAGAACAAAAGAACACTACCACAGTAACAGCAGGCCTATCATTTTATACTGTATGAACAGTAATACTTCCAATAAAATGCCTTTATCGCTTCTTTGTTACGGGATTTCAATAGGTCCAGGCTGAAACAATGAAAAAACTGATGAAAAGCTGGTACCATGTTACACTGGTCGCTTTTTCCTCTCTCAGACTTTGCATTGGTGAAAACAGGAAGGCTGGAGAGGGCATCATTTAGATCAGAACATCTATCGATCCATCGGTTACTCTGATTAATTAATCTTTTCTTGCAGGCAGACTTTCTCATTCATTACTTTGAGTGCCACTAGATGCTTCGGCTGCCCTTGAGTAGTTTCAAATTGCTAAAATAAAGGGTAAACTGTAAAACCTTTTTTCATTGTGTTTAAACACTTAAAAAGGCAGAATTCTATCTACTACTTAATATTACAACCAGGTATTCAATCACTATAATCAATACTGAATCGCTGAATTAATACAATTTTAGTGCTTGATGACAATATTATGAAAAAGACAAGGGTCTTCGTGCCTTTCGAGAAGCCGATGTGTATGTGTTAATTTTTCATATTACCTTGACTGTCAACATCAGGCCATACATGCCACACGTCATTGATGGGGTCATGCATTTTTCATAAGGTTGTACATGTATTTTAATGAGCAGGGCTGATGAGGTGTGCTACATCGGCATGTGGACGGCCTTCACCACTCCCTCTCATTCACCGTGTGCCTCAGAACCTGTCAGTCAACCACTCCAAGGCCTGCTCACGTCTGTCTCTCGTAGTATCCTCAAATATCAATCACACTGAAAACTTTGCATATTTTTGTGAGATAATTAAGAGGAGATTGCCACGTGGTGCAGACGATCAATCTGCAAATCAGTGGACCAGATTAAATCCAAATTCCTACTCCGTTTCACAGATGGCAAACTAAACAGCCTAAACTGACAGAGATGCGCTCGGATGGCAAGTCGGATACCCCCCTGTCGGGCAGAGGGGCTCATGTCAGTGCCTGTGTGTAATTTGGAATTAATGGGACGGTAAAACTTTTAATTCAAAATCCCAGCCTTGGGGACAAACACATTTGCATACAAATGAACACAATTTCCTGTTTGTTCGGTATGCAAATACAAAAGAAGAACTTACAGAGGGGCTGCCAGAGTTGAACAAGCACCACGACTCTCGCCCGAGTGCAGAAAGCGGAGGCACCCAACCGAGCACTTCAAACACAGCTATGTTTGAGATATCAGACTACGGCAGGGGTGAGCTGAGACCACCCTGAAGGACTGCAGAGTCTTGTGGGGCTCAGGGTAACCTTTCTCTCCTCATCTCATTTACACCTGGAAATAACAAGTAAGGTGAGTCTTCCTCCAAACACAAGAGGCAATTAAAGACTACTGATCGAAGGTGGAAGAAGAGAAAAAGATGTCCATCCCAGGGGCAGAATATGGCTGAAATGATAACAGTAAAAACTGGAATCATTTCACAGTGTAATTAACAAATTATACCTCTTCAGAACTTTCATTGAGAAAGATCTCCTAAAGTAATTTTTTTTACTAATTGCAGGTTATTCCATACAATAAGCTGAGATAAGCTTTTCTGAATAATGCAAAGAATCCAAGGCATCTCTCCTCTGTGGTTTTTCAATAAAGGTTGCAGGAATGCCTTGAATGTCAATGACACTCAGGATATGAGGCTCTGATCTGATAGCACATAACACATCACTGTAAACATTAAAGAGACAGAAAATGAAGGAACTTGTTTACATTAACAAAAATGACTGGCATGCTGGATGAGGAACAAACCCCCAGTTTGTTAAGTTCGCCAGCCACAGCGATCTGCTTGCCAGGTTGGATTTGGTTCAGACACTAAACAGTGCACTTTATGCCATGGTGTGTTATGTTTGCATTGTGTGGGACGTGGCTAACTGAGGCAGGCATTACTTATTTACAGATAGACATTTGAGTGACAGGCTGAATTGCTATTTTTCACAACAATATCTAGTCACAGACTGGCAGCCGCACACACACACACACACACACACACACACTACCGTACACTAAACAGCAGGATTTTGTAATTAAGTCTCAGGTCGTAACTGAAATGACCCTGGACATCGGGCTATGGTAAAAAGCAACCCATTTCCGAATGACTTCTCATTAGTAGGCTCTGCAACAGCTTCCCATGTACAATCCTCCCTTGGAACTCTGAAGGTGACACAGCAGTAACAGCGGACTTTGATGGGGCACTGGGGAGCTGTACATCATATCACAGGACTGCTTCCTCTGCAGAGTAAAATGTTTTAACAATCAGCAGCTGCAGCCATTTGGGAGGAAGGAGGGAAAATCTTCCTTGTCTGGCAGGGGGAGGTGTTGTCTCCCGGCTTTCTACGCAGCCACCGGTAGACAGGCTCCACTTCTCTGCCAGTAAACGAAAGATTAACCTCCTCCAGATCGTTCCCGTCTGCCACAGACATAATCCAGTCCCTAAATCATTAATTAATTGAGTGTTTGCATCAACAGTAAATCTTGCAGATCTTCCACAGGAGCTTCTGTCGCCTCGCCTCCTCAGCATCTCACAGCACTAAATCAGTGGGTTAAGGGGTCATCAGAGTAAGGGTTTATGGACACTGCAGAGAAGCAGGGAACAGCTTCAACTTGCAATCAGTTTATTAAAAGTGAAAACCAAACCTGTCTGCAGATGCGTGGATGTTCTCAATTGACAGGTCAGATAGGATCAAGGTGTCTCCTCACCCACTAAGCCAATCCTTGGGCCCGTGGATGGAAACCAGCGCCCACGCTGCTGGGCCTCCAGTTACCACTGGCCTGATCAGATTGCGTATTCACTCGCTGACTGTGGGGCTGATTAAATCTGTATTTAATTGGATCAGATCTAGTCGTGATGGAGCACTCCCCCCAGTGTTTAACCCACGGTCCTCTGTCAAGTGAGAGGGGAAAAAAATACTGTGGGGGAATTAGGAGCGGGAAATGAATACCAATGATAGGCTGTGCTAATAGCCAGCGCAGGAGGAGTGGACCACACCTGCAGGGCTTTACAGAGAGGAATCAGAGTTACTGGCTTTTCTGTCTGTGCATATGTGAGTGTGTGTGTGTGTAGCCCTTTCTTCCTTGATTAGTTAGACATTATGTTATTCAGGTCGTACAAAGACTTTTTTGGTTGATTAGCTGTTTCATAAAAGCACATCACTGATAACTCAACAGCATTCAAAAACTCTCCTCCAATCAAAACTTTAATCAATTTGTTATGATTACTCTACGTGTATTTGGAGAAAAAAGGGCGGAACAAGAACATTTGCATAATTTCTCAATAGTCAATACAATTTCACAATTATTCCTCGATTAAGATTCTTTCCAAGTCGAACCATACTGTGTGGGTGCACATGTGTCTGTTGGTGTGCACAGAAGATGTAAAGAAACTTCAAGTGGACTTACAGTGTATCTTGATATGAATCGCAGGGCTTATGGAAGAAAAGCAGAAGATCTGGCGTTCGTGTTTGTGTGTTGAAGTGTGCGGTGAGGTGTCTTACTCCACAGAGACTGGTGCTACATCTCAGTATAAAGTGCTCAGTGGTTGTAACCGGAGGCTGAAGTGGGAGAGCGTATGGGAGGGAAGCATCTCAGAAAATGAGTGTATTCAGGTGTAATTCCTCCCTACAGTTTCAGACCTATCACATAGGCTGCTCGGTTAAAAACACTGAAGATTTTGTTATTTAACTCTTTAGTGTGTTTACACAGACCACACACATTTTTACAGCATTGGCCTGAAGTCACAAGGGAGGAGGGTTACACACACAGTAAAAGAAAGTCCTCTACCACTGGGCTTTAAACAGCCTTTTTAGAGCAATTAAAAGTTTATTGCCTTGCACTTTGATGGTAAGTGTTGAAAAAGGGTGACAAGGGTAGTTTTTTTTCAGGGCCTCATGACCAGATATTTCAACCCTACTGCAAGATATGAACGACAGTGTTGGACGATTCTGCAAAATCATGTTCAAAGACAATATTTTTTCATTTTATCATTGCCACCATTTTTTTGATTGATAGTTGAGGTCAGACACAGATTGTGGTTATGGCAAACAAGCTATGGTTAGGGCTAGACTACAAAAACACAGTTAATAAAAAGGTGAACATTAATTGCAGGTAGTGATGCACCGATATATCAGCCGGCCGATGTTCGCCTTGTTGACAGCTATTGGCCTGTCGGCAAATAGGATGGCATTCACCGATGGCAATAGCCGATGTTAATCTGTTGTGTGACTTTCTTGCTGGCTAAACTTTGTGTTGGTTATTTGTATTTGTTGTATAGCAGGCTAAAAAGGTTTTTGGAGTATTTATTTTTCAAAAAAATATTTTTTTTCATGTGAAAGAAGGTTATATTAAAGGTTGTTTCATAAATTTGTATAAGTGAATTTATGATCATTCAAAGATAGTGTAATGAAGGGAGGAATTACTTTAAAAAAGTGAAATTGTTTTTTATAATGAAGATACTGGGATATTTTCAGGCAAATATTGAGATATTTTCAGCAGCTCATGTGCGTTTACTGTGCATCAAGAAGCTTCATTGGTTCTACTGACTGATGGGAAGAGTTCACGCACTAATCTCACATCAGTGGCTTGAATGTGTGAATGAAAGGTCGCAAGAGAGTTGTGAAGGTCACATAGCAGTCATGTGAGAGTCATCTGTGTCACATTAATTACAAGTGTGTAATTGCCCATTGTTTCAGAAACTACTTTTGAATGATAAAGACAAAAAAACGTATCACCCAAAATATCTACATTTATTACATTTGTTCAAAATAGTTTTACAATGTAAGAGTTAAGACAATATTAAACTTAATTCTGTTCAAAAATTTATTTTTAAATTTACTTTAAGTTAACCCTGCTCGCTTTGAATTGCCCCATTAGTGCTGCTGCCAGTCTGGGCAGTTGTTATCTAGTTACAAATGTTATGTGCTCTTACTTATTTTCAGTGAAATGTTGTCTGACCTGAGATTGTTTCTGGGACACCACGGTGAGATTTTTCTGCCTGTGGAAAGAAGCTATCTGGTGAGTCAATCAAGAACAACTTTAG
This sequence comes from Coreoperca whiteheadi, assembly GCA_011952105.1. Taxonomy (NCBI): domain Eukaryota; kingdom Metazoa; phylum Chordata; class Actinopteri; order Centrarchiformes; family Sinipercidae; genus Coreoperca; species Coreoperca whiteheadi. The sequence continues at coordinate 9,954,821 of CM022477.1, forward strand.
GTCAGGGCTTATGTTACTGTAATGCTAAATTACCTATTTAGTAAGTACCAAACTCTGGCACCTTGTGTTTAATTATTACCCAGCATTCAATGGTGCTAACATGACTCAGTCAGTGTCATTATACCACCATCAGCACCTTCTGTATATACAAACTCACAGCCAGTTTACTTTTAGTGACCTCCTCCATCTCTTCCGAGGCCGTGAACATTGAGTGGAGGTTAGTGATTAAAGGTGTCATTCCACCAAGTGAACTTGGAGGTCAAAGGAATTCTGGGTAAATTACCTTGCAGAAGGCCAGAGCTATATCGAACGCCTCACAAGGTTGATTGAAAAATGGTTATTTGCATACAAGGCACTGAGCAGGGGCTGGCAGAGCAGCAAACCCTGGCTCGCTGCTCGGATGGAGGTGGCAACAGTGGGAGGGAATGAGTCCTCATTAAGCAGAAAAGCATCATTTTCTGAAGCTTAGTGCTCTCTCCCTCTCTCTACATACACACAATAGGGCTGACACTAGTTTGAAAATATAACTGAAACCTAATAACTAAAGAAACCTGTGCTGTGTGTTTAGAATGAACTGGGCTCATAAATAAAACATATGATGATAGATTGCTGATGAACTGTCTAATGAAGAGGAGGCAGGGGGGAGGGGAAGCAGGGATTTTGCTGACGAACAGCAATTTATTTTTTTATAGATTTAAAAACGGAGACCTCGCACACACAGCACGATGCAGGAATGCTAATGTCCCTGGCATTTTTGAAACTGCTGTTATCTTCCTGGCACTGCACATTAGCTAGAGATATGGTTTCCTTGGCACTAATTTACCCCTATACAGCAGGCGCTGGAGGTTAGAATCAAAACATAATGGAACCTCTAATTTGACCAAAAGTTCATTCCCGTTAGGGAAATTAAAGCTTGCTAATTAGGAATTACAACCCGTTTTATGAATTGCAAATGCCAAGTCAGAAGTTGTTAGACACATTAGGAAATCGTGACAATTCTACAAGTAAACTTTCTTTCAGCAGACAGGATTTATGTTGACAGAAACCAGAACTAGAGAGCTTGAGGTTCCAATTGACATTACTCCAGATGAAATGAAAACCCACCAGAGATGTGAATTTGATTATCTACAGTCTCTGTTTTTTTTCAATCATGATCCACATTGTTTTAACAGCATTCAGGGCTCCAAGGAAATAAACCTCCTGGTATTAGATCAATTTACACATAAGGAATCCATCTTCTGCAGTCGCCATGTGTCACACTTGCTTTTCTTGTCATAAACAATGACCTCAGGCTGTATATGTTATGCTCTTCATAACATATACATAATTTAGCTCTTAACAATGTGCTCAGCTGTTGTTCTCCCTGCCACCATACTGTATGCCTATACTTGCTTTGCATCTCTGTCATTTGCTATATGAGGAATACCATATTCATTTCCCGTGCTTTTTCTTCTCTTTGGTTCCTGCCTCTCTGACAGGCCTGTTCTTGGCCCTGTCATTGACTGTCACCTGTGACACAGACTTCGACGAAAGACAGTGTTCTGCCTTGCATCATGTGGTAAATGAGCGTCACTTCCCTCTCTCTCTCCTTCCTTTTTTCGATTCCTTTCGTCTCATGCATGTGCACACACACAATAGACACACACCTGCAGCTCCCTCTCTTCTCCCTCTTGCTGTTGATCCCGCCATTGACAGGTACTGGGAGGGATTTCAGAGTCCAGAGTTCAGAGACACAGCTGCAACTCAAAAATCGGTGAGTGTGTTTGAGTATATGCGTATAATACAGAAAGAATGATGCCATGAAGTGAAGAAGAAAGATGGAGAAGAGAGTAAAATAGAGCAATAGGTAGATAGATAGGAAGAAAGATTGTGGAAGAAAGAGAGGAAATGCGGAGCAGGTGTTGAGGGCCAGATCGCTACCTCTCGCAAACTGATTTTGATAATGAGAGAAAAACAAACCATTCACCTCTAATAAACATGTCAAACAAAGCCAAACAAATGCTGGACTAAAGGAGTGAAAAGTCCACCAAATGGGATATTGTGGGTCTTAGCGTTCTCAGTAATATTTACTTTCCAGTTGGTGTGGCCATTACAATTTGTTTCCTCATGGTAATGTATGTATTCTGCCATTGATGCAGTTCCCTATTTTGCTCTTTTTCCTGGATTTGCAGCAGTGCCTCCAAACTACTTAATCCAATACAGTACGCATGGGTACCAGAAGAAAGGTTGAGGTCTTTAAAGATACTCCACTTCCTGACACACCATTAATATTCTCCATTCAGACGCTTCCTCTCCTCTACATACAAATACCCCCTTCACCCTCCTCCTTCCCTGTCCCCACTTCCACTCCCCTCTCTGCCATTACATCTTCTGCACTGCCTTATATCTCCCTCCTTCATCTCCTTTCTTTTTTCACGTTTCCCTCCCCCAACCTTACTTTCTTCCTCTTGGTTATTTTTTGTTGTAACTTTTTCTACCACTTTCTCTTCCTCTTTCTCCTGGGAAGTGGCACAGAATCCCTTTAAGTGGTGCAAAAGCAAATCTATTTATCATAATCTTGTACGTATATATCTTATGCTATACTGAAAGACACACTCACACAAACACAGACCGCAGAGAAAAAGAAAACGCAGCTTCGCTCATGTGTACTGACACTGTACTAGAAAGACAAGTGCATGTGCAGTAAGCGAAAGGATTTCTAAATAATGATGCAATATCTATGATTCACTCTCTCAATAGCAATAGAGCAATAAATTAAGGGGAGGTAAATGGGCGGTAGCGCCCACTCTCCTCCCACGCACGGCAATGCGGTTGAGCAAAGCGGTCTTTGGGGACTTCCCATTGACTCCACACAAGGTGAGAACGGAGCAGGAACAGAAGGCTGAGCAAAAACACTTCAAACAACACGGCAGGAAGACAGAGAGGGCTGCTGCTCTGCAACGAACAGAGGGGAAACACAGGCGTGAGGAAAGGGACTGACCAAAAGAGACAGAGAGGGCCAAGACAAGGTAACACAATCATTACTTTCACAAACAATCAATCTAACAAGCACGTATGCATGCACACACACACATACACAAATAACCCAGACAGACAATGAGACATGAAAACACCTTAAATGCCGCCTAATAGCAGCCAGACACACACACACATAGTGAAAGAGCTCAACAGGACATTGATATTCTATACACCCACACACAGCATGGTGAGGATCTGGGATCGTCTGTGTGTCTCCCAGTTTAACACACTACGCTGGTCTAGGCATAGTCCCACGCAGCATTACACAGGTTGCTACCATGAGAAAAAAACATGATGTAAGGCATTTTCCGACACACACTGTACACACAAAGTACATGTCATGTAAGAAATGTGGCTTTAACACTGTTACGGTCATGAGAACACCACATACACAGACTCCTGCTGTACATAGCCCAAAGCTGCTGAAAAGCAGCTGAACCAACCAAATAAATACCTTTACAAACAAAGCATTGCAGCAGATTGGTACATAGCCAGAGGGAATTTGCACAGTTTTAACAAGGGAGTATGGTGAACAGGTAGACTACTGGCTCATATTTCTTCTATAATCTAGTCATTAATAGTGAGGCATTCAAAATTTAGTGATAACACACCCCCCCCCCCCCAAGCTGTTACAACTATAACAAATGCAAACAACAGACTGCAGTGTAGATTTGTTTCTCTTACCAACACTACACACTGATCCACAGAGATAAGGCAGTGCCCCCCCCCATTGATAGAGGATGCCAGTAGAGCAAGATGAGTCTCATATTGTCCATATAAATCAATGGGTGAGAACACCAGGAAGAGTAGAAGGACATGATTATGCGTGTGCCGTAGCTCATGTATTAACCATAACTGAATTTACACATCAAGGCGGCAAATGAATTCCAAATAGATTTTTGATGCAGACCAACACGAGACCTGATTAAATGATGAGGTTGAAGATATGGAAAGATGGACTAAAGTTGTACTCTGATCCGCTAACTTTGTATTAAGTATTCAGGGTTTGAGCCTGAGGTATTGCGACAATGACCCCTTTAAAACATAAAATGTCCCGTCACTAAAACTTTCCTCCACCCAATTGTCCCCCATAAAATCAAGGACAGAATCAAAGCTGCTAGCAGGCTTCTCATTTTAAGATTTTATAAGCTGTATAAACATATATTTTGTGAGTCATATATTTTATGCCAAACAACAAAATTAACCTGTTTACTGTCAGTGTTGGTAGGGAAATGCTACCATGTATTGTTTTTATATTTATAAAATAGTGAGGATTGTGGGCTTTTGCTGTTCACAAAGACCAAAGTGACGAGTCTGTCAGTCAGTAAAGTAGCATTAGCATAATCCCTCAGTTATAGTTTAAGTACATCACATTTATGTTTTAATCACCTTAATCTGAATTTCTGGACATTCAGAGCTGAGCGGCTTGTTCTGTCAGTCTGTGAAAACATAACATTAGCTAACGTAAGGTTAAGGCTAAGCATCACAAGGGAAGACAGAGATGATACATTTAGATGATATCTGATACTCTAGCTTTAATCATCAGGTGTGGCTTACCAACAATGTAATGACTAGTATATTAAAAACGTAAGGTATCCCAGTAATGTAGCAATTATCACTGAGTATGAGCTACAGTACATTGGTCTGGTTTTCTTGATACAGATTCATTTTGAAGTTAACATTAAAATTAAAATATTGAATTATTAAAATACTGATAAAATGTTTAAAAATGCTGATAAATTGTTCGAGGAAAGTCCTGATAAAAGGGGGAGTACGTTCTCACCGTATATTTCATCCATATGATTTTATAATTTCTAAAACAAAGACCCCCAAGAAAAGTACAAATGGGCCATTTGACCAGACAATCCTGGCTCAAACACTGCATAATGGCTTGTGTGTACAGGTCATACTGGACAGTTTCCTACAACAGTTATATGCTCTCTCCAAAAACGTGTGTGTAGCTAACTCACCAGGCAGAGTATTTAAATATCTGCAAATGTAAAATTTGAGTAGCACAGCCCTCCAGCTTCCTCACAAGAATATAACTTTCATTTTTTTGCCAGTAGGTAGCTTCCCGTCCAATCCACTTTACATCACACTTTCAAGCTCTAAAGACTTTGCTATCATATTTGTAATAGAACAGTTTCGCTTGAAGATGTACTGATTTAAATGATCCCTCTAACAATATAAGAGGGATACATTAAGCCAGTGGAGGTGGTGGCTGCTGCTGCTGAAGGGTCAAATTACTTTTAGTCTTTCTGGATGCACAGAGCACTAGAGAGAGATTTCAATTTTCTTCAAATATTCTAATTACAAAGATGACGGCTGCCAAAGGGTCTCAGACCTTCATATAATTACATCTTCAATAGGAAAAATCTCAATTATAACCGAATACCTAATTATTACGCTGCCCATATTGGAAATTGCCCTCACATGAAAGGAAAACTAGAGCCATATCATCCACTAAGCTGTGAGGACAGTTTCCACTTCTTGTACACCGCTGTTGTTAAGCACCCAAGAGCATTAGAGGGAAGACCTGTCACGGCTCAAGACCTGAAGGGAATGAACAGAGAACAAGATATGACAGAGCACAAACCTGTGTCCTCACTCGCTGCCTTTTTTATGAAGGGACACTGATAACTCTGAGGGCGCTGGTCGGTGCAAAATACCACCTCAATTGCCATACCTCAGAAGAGGCCTTCTGCTTCAATAACAAAACAAATTATTTTGACCAACTGCTGTGGCTGCCATATTGTTTTCCAGGCGATGTAGCGTAACAAGGCCATTTCCCAAATAATCAAACTCCAGCCAGTGACCATCCAGCTATCAACAGCTTTGATCTTTTCCCTACATGGCAGCCATTTCCATCATAGCAGCAATGTAATTTCCCAGTGGGTAACGGGCACTGCGGTGCAGACTCCCAGTGTAATGTACTGTGGAGCTACCATTCGGAAGTTGGAAAGCCCTCTTTGAGGAAAGCATTTGCATTCAAATCATTGAGTCTGAAATTGGTTCTACCTTTTCTGGGATCAGGACTATCTCCTGTGGGTTCCCACTGCCAGTTAAGTGCAGTTTTTATAACCTTGGAGCGCAAGGAATGCTAATGGCTTTGATGGAGGGCCTAACTATGTTTTTCTTTTAACTCCCCTTAAGAAAGTAGCACTCCCCCTCACCTGGGGTAGCTCCAAATGAGTCCCATGGCATGGTCCCATCAGAGCCCATGAACAGGCTATAATGGCCCACCAAACCTGCCAATTCCTCATAATAATGAAGCTGAGCAGGCTTGTGATGCCTCGGACCTCTAGAGGGACCAGAGTGGATAAAGAAGTAGAAACACCAAGATGGGAGACTTAATTGTGACAGAGCAGTCAAAATGTTCAAACTTTCTCTTAGGTTCATATCTATTAAATTCCAGGTGCCTCCCCCTGAGGTTTAGGGTTGCACAAACGCTTTATTATCATTTCTTGACAAGACTTGACGAGGTTGAGGCAGTTGAATTTTTAGTTTGGCAAATCCCATTAGCATTGGAGTCGGGAGGCTGCACTGAGGTCATAACGTTAGGTGCAGCAGCCGCTTTGCTATAGCTATCAAACATGCTGCACTGCCTCCGATTTAAATAATGTTGTATTTGAAAGTGTTTAATGAGGTTTCTGGTGTTTCCCCCTTTACACAAAACTACCTATTTACATATATGGCATTTAGCTGCATTTTCATTAAATTTTGTAAAGTGAGCCCACACTTTTGAAGGGTTTACCCTGTCCACCATGTAGAGCACAGAATGTAAACATGCAGTTACGCAAACATCAAGCATAATCTCCTGATGCCGGCAGCGTCGTCATCATTAAGGGACTGAACAAATTACATAAATACCGATAGCAGCACCGTTTGTCCAGGAGCTTATTGATATTTCGGTACTGACCCATCAGGTACCAGTACCAATTTAGTACCTGTTCTCATCAATACCCATCCCATTTTTTTAATAACAGTAATAAGGGAAATTTCAATACCTTAGATTAGCAAATGTTCACAGATTGATAACTGTCAATTTTCATAACACAGTATACCGTGAAACTGATATACCGCTGCAACCCTACTAAGTGTTGACCTAGAGCAAGAGCCCAGAATGGACCCAGAATATGTTTGTGATCTTTTATTTAGTCTATTATAAGTTTTCATCAAGGTTGACAGTAAGTGTGGAGAATTCTAAACAACGCACCTCAAATATAAACAACAAACTGCTAAGCAGATGAGCAGTGAGACATTTGGCGAAAAATATACTATATACTGATGTTCTCATCTAACCTTGGAATCTGTGAAGCAGGCCGAATCTAAATGTATGCTCTGATGAAAACCTTTCATTTGTATCTTGTGGAGGAATAACTTACAGTTTGTTTAAGTCTCACAGACATATCTTTCGTCTTTGCTCAGCCTCATGTTTTTTTAACCTTAGTCTTCACTGAAACGGCCTTGTTTAGTGTAGACATAGTTAAGGCCTCCATGGAGCATGAACCTCGGAGCAGTGACTGACAAGCCTGCAATAATCAATTCTCAAGCATGCTCTTCCAAGGCAATACTTGATCTGAGCTTCCCGAGCTGAGCTCCAAATACTACATGGCAATTTACTGACACCGTGAAATCCAATTAAAAATGCATTTGAACATTGATCACCTGATGCACCCAGATTGATTGCTGCTCAGAAAGCAAACTTGCTGTGTTTTTGTACGGCCAGGGTCCATTCACCTTCCCATACCATATACATGTATTGATCCGCACACCCACTCTAGGATCCATACGAACCATTAAACATCCTTTCAGTGTTTCTCCATCCATTTATGTGACTCATAGAAGATTCCATTGAGCTTAAAATGGCCAGCATACTGCTTAGCAGACCAATAAGCTTTGAGACACCACTGCGGATCTACAGCATAATGAAGCCAGGTGATAATGTCAAGTTAACTATCCAGTTTAAAGTGCTGTTCATCAAACTAATCTTCTGGATGTCTAAGAGAGATAAAGAATATAAACCATTCAAATGTTCAAACATCTTAAATAGTTAGAGAGAGGAATACTTCATTAGAGGTGGAGAGCCATGTTTAATGCAAAATCGTATAAAAGGTCAATTTGCACTTTTCAATCAGTGTAATTCACACATTCTCATTTAACACAACTGCAACCAGGGAAAAAACTACATGCTATCTAATGTTGTTTGAGGCGCTTGTGTGATACAATGTATGTGAAAGAATAAATTGAATGCCAGTGAATAAGATGCATTTGTATGCAAAATTGGCGTGACAGCCCAGAGATGGAGCTGCAGGAAGACGGACGTGCATGTAATCAAGTATCAAATCCGCTCGTCTCCCGTGTGCTCCGCCTGCACCGTGTTGAGCAGGGCAGAGGGGCAGCTGAATGGTGGGTTCTATTGTCTCTGAGCATTGGTCCACATGAATGACCCAGCCTGTGTCCACATTAGCACGGATCAACTCCCGAGGGTATCATCTCCGCAGAAAACAGCAGCTACAACACATTTGGCCAAATCACCTAACTTTCATATCCAGTAAAACCTGTGCTCTCTTTCACCCTTCCTGACTTTTGGCCAACTCAATCTTTCCCTTGCTTTCTTCTCCTGACAGACTGCTCCACTTTCCACCTTTCCAGCGTGTTCTCCTTCCATTCTGCCACAACCTCTCCATTACGCCCACCTCTTCTCTACACTTTGCATCCTTCTCTTTCCATCCATCTATTTTCTGATCTCTCCTTATCCATCACGTTCTCCATCACTCACTCACTCTTTTCTTCATTTGTCACTAACAATTCCCTTTACTACAACTACATATCCACAGACTTTTCCCTGTAGGGTGTCAGGGTTCTCCTCTGCCCTGCAGGGAACCACCTCCAACTATAGCTGGGTCTGCACACACCCACACAGACTGACCTGGCGGTTAATGAGCCTGTTGAGTAAAACGGCACCTCCACTCAACATTGATCACCGGGCCTCTGTTCCCCGAACTCTCGGGGAAGCTATTTGTCAAGGTGATAATTTATTTTGTAACACCAGATATGGTTTGCTGGGGACTGGGTTGTTTTTTCTTCATGTGGTCTAGGGGCCTGATGGACACTATTTCAGGTTCAAATCAGGGTCATAATGTGTAGCATGAAACACACAGAGCTGTAACTCACTGAGGATCAGCCGCAAACAGCAAAAGAAGACCGTCATCTTGTTGAGCATGTGAGGGACTGGCGACTTAGCAAAGAAATATGTGGCACATTTTCAAACTCAGTTCCCTGCTATTCCTTCCCACACCTGTGCAAAGCCTTTTTGCTCTGGTGTCCTGCTAAGTTATAAGCATTAGTAGAGACACCGTGTGACTTAGGGAAGGAGTGGGAGATTGAATGAAATCTGCGCTGTTGTTTAGATCATGCTGACATCGGGATGCGGGCTGTGTAACCAGTGAGGCCAAACACCTGATGGGAGGAGGTGGCAGGAGCATGGGACGCTGCTTGTGGGTAGGCGAGGCTACCGCAGTGCACCGCTGCTCCCGCGTGCTCTCAGGATGTTCCACATCTCCCCCCTCTAATTGGCAGATGGCCTCAGATGCGAGATGATTTAATGGCCTGCGTGTGTTTTTTCCTGCCTCAGTCAGCCATTAGCAGGGACATCTGTAACGAGTTGGCCAGGCGCACTGCTGAGAGCAGAAGCTGAGAGCAACACTTTCTAATGGGGGGTCGTGCGATCGTGACGGACTTGGGCAGTAATCAAAGCACTCTGAGCTATTTCTTTGGGTTATGATAATCGAGACATCACGTTTCAAATGGTCCGCAGCAGAGGAAAAAGCTATGATAAATCGTCTGATGTTGTTTACCTCAAAAAAGCTGCAAAGAATCGAGCAGCACAGTATTACTGGGTATCAACTGTGTGACAGTTCCCTTTTGACTTTCAATACACCAGAGCAAGACGTTTGTAGCTGAGCGTTATCATAAAAAGCCATTTTCATGGCTTTGGCACAAACAGCTTGGCTTCCAAGTGATCCCATTTCTTGCAGCTGTGCCGTAACCATCTGCACTGAATGCTGCGCTCAAGGGTAAAACATTAAGGCCTCAACCAGAGTTTGGCCCTAAAGGCCTCTGGTTTCTGTCTGCTGCTGCCTTCATTTCTTATTGCTCCCTCCTGAGCTTGTCTCCATAACTTGAGCTGGATGAGGGAAGGAGCTGCATTGTTGAACAAGTGAGGCTTTCAGCTGGTTCTCTATGTAGACAGAGTGGTGGAGAAGTGGCCCTGAGCCTAAGGCCTTTTAAAGCTTGATGGCCATCAGTATTCTTGCCATAGCCTCTGAGGATTTGTCTGCTACCTGCAAACTGGGTCAATTTTTGCATTATTTTAGAGATTTGTATCTCACTGTGGAGAAAGGAGAGGTTTTGCACATGCAGGCATGTAGACCCACACCTGCAATTTGTCTCTCTCTTTTTCGTCCCTCTCTGCCTCTCTCTCTCTCACACACACACACACACACTATTCTGAATTCATTAATATGGGCACATATTTGTCATTTTAACACATAAATGCCAATTTAAAGCCACAAAATGTGCTAACATTGAAATGAATGACTACAGTGAGCAACCTTACCCATGCTGTGAAAATTATTTTAGATGAGCACACGCCGAAAGACTAATTAAAATTGATAGATAGGACTAACACTGATTATGACACTCAAAAACCTGACACCTTTACAGAGCTTAAATGCAAGTAAGTCTCAGTTAATATTCCCCTTCTCTATTCATGTCACACTGACGGGATTAACTGCAGTCATAAATCTAAAATAGTTTTGAATGTGACTGTGCCATTCATACATTAACATTAATGAGGAAGTGACAGTGCTGTAGCACCACCTTGACTGTTTCCATCAGGTTTTAGAACGGTTTTCTCATTGTTTGACTTCAAATATTTGAATTATCCCAGACCCACATACAATCAAATAACTTTCATACAATTTCTAATTCTAATCATCTACTGTATGTGTACTCTCGGCTGAGAGCCTGGGAGGTGAATGAGGGACCCGGAGCAGATGGGGGGGCGGTAATGAGATGCAAAAAAAAGGGAATTGAGGGGGACAAGCTGGCTGGTGAGACACAGCAGAAAAATAAGAAAGGGAAGAAAATAACCAAGTATGAGATAGAGAGAGGCGATAGGAGAGACCCGTGTCTGAGGTGAATACAAATGGACAGAGGAGGAACACAGAAAGGGGGGGGGGGGGGGGCAAAGGGGGGGGGTGGGTGGGGAGAGGAGATAAAAGAATGTGAGAAAGATGGATTCACTGTTGGCTAATGAGAAGACAAAGGCAGTAGGATCCACATCGATCTCTGCCCCACAGCAAGCTCCCTTTATAGCTCACAGGTAGAGAGAGATAGGAGAGGCTTTGGAAGCTTACCTGAGGGTAAGCAACCTCACCGTTGTAGGAGGAATCGGAGTCCAAGGATAGGCTCAGATGTGTCTGAATACATGAATGTGTGTTAAAGTATTTATAGTGAGCGTACACATACTCGAGCAGATTTGAGGAAGTTTGAGCTATGTGTATGTGGGTGATGTACAGTATTTGTGCAGCATGGGAGCAGGTAGGATGATGGACAACAACACAAAACTGAAAGCAGGGTAAATGAAAAGATGACTGCTTAAATTAGTCATCATTGTGAAGCAGCAGATGGACTAAACGTGAGATAGAAATCAAATATTTATAGGCTATAGTAACCATTCTGCATGCTGGGAGGGGGGAGACACTGTAAAAACAGTTTCCCTGTGAAGATGCATTACTGTACTTTAACTGATTAAATGACTGGGGGAAACAAGAGAAATGTGAGGCTCGAAATTATTTCAGAGTTGAAAATAAGCATTTAATAAAGTATAAGGCAGTTGTTGACAATAATAGACACACAGGTTGATAGTCTGATGTCTAAAACTGGGGAAATAATTTAATTATTGGTGCCTATTTCAGTTATGTTTCAAGGACTTAAGTCGCTGCAGAGGATGACCACTGTCTTGTAAACAAGTTATCAGCACAGGTGCGCACCAACAAAGAGGAACACAAGTTAATTAGGTGTTAACACTGACAGGGCTGCGTTACGGCTGCAGAAAGCCACTTACAGTAGGTTTGAGCTGTTCCAGTACACCGCATGCCGGTCGCTGGCTCTCGACAAGTGCAAGTTTGTGAGCGCCAGCGTGATGAGGCTGAGAGAAAACGTTGCGAGAGCCATAATCCCTCCGCTGCTTGTCCAGCCCTGGTTCTCCTATCTTCCTTCTGCGTCCCCGCTCCTTCTGTCCCAGGCGACGTGTCGTTCACAACATCCCAGCGGTCAAAAACGCCTTTTCAAGTTCCCAGTTACCTTAACAACGGGTTGAATCAGGGTGACTTCTGAGTGGTTACGTGTTCTTCAACTCAAATCCCATTGCGACAAGACCCATTTGGACATCTTCACTTCTGCCAAATCAATTTAGGACTTCTTCCTCGTACCCGCTGCGCACTTTCAATTCACTCCTTCATTTGTTTGGCAATTCTGCTTTCATTATAGAGGAACAAAACAGGTAACCTAGTATTAAGGCAAGAAAGGCTACCACATGCGCAACTGACAGCTGAGGTTCGTGTTTATTGTTCTTTACACAGCTTTAAAGCCGCTGGAGCTCCGTTGAAAGGTTTGCGTACCTGCCGCTCCTCTCATCAGCAGCAGCAGCCACACGCTGCGCACACAACGTTACAAGCCCGCCCTCTGATGGAGGAGCTGCGCTCACGTGTCCATCTATTCTGCTGCCCCGCCCCCTCAAAACATGCACCGTGTGTGTGTGTGTGTGTGTGTATTTCAGTAACTGTGCGGAGAAAATGTTATCCTCTTAATTAAAACCGTAGGAAAAACATCGTGATACTTTTTCGACTGTAATATAATTCTTGAAGGCTCAATTATATTTTAGGGTAAGGGTTTAGGTTTAAGATGAAGATAAGATGCACAATTAGAAACAGTGGGTTTAGGTTAGGGTCAGGATTACAATAGATGTTAAAGATAGAGCTCAGCTCAAGAAAGTTCTACTGTTTTTGTTTGTTTTATAGGTACAGAATAAGTTCAGTTTTTACTTTGGGATTCAGCTGGTAACACACTAACAGACTAAATTCCTGAACTGACTCATTATCACACATCAGATCATTATCATAGTTAATTAAGAGCACACTGTTCACATTTCTGTCAACCAGCCAGTTTAAATGGAAGCTGTTTGACACACAAATGAGTGACAAATTAAAGGAAAAACCAACATGATGGCGGCAGAGAGCGCAGACTAATACTGGGATCAGACTACATGATCACCCGATAATGGCCCAGCTCGAGATCATGAAAAACGCTGTCAGGGTCCAATCATAGCAGGGTCCTGATCTTACAACGACCAAAGTGTCTGTTGCGTCATTCATCTTCCTGAGACATTTTGATGTCCACAGCTTGCTTTCTAACATAGTGTTTATGTTTTGCAATCTGGCTGCATGTTCACATAGACACAATGCACGCATTCACAAAATGCCTGTTGGGATCCTGCGTAGCTAAGATCTGGGTTTAGTAAAAAAAAAAAAAAAAGCCACGCATGATGATCAGTGAGTCGGTGCTTTGAGGAAAACATTCAGGGCTTAAGCCCTGCAAACCCACCACTGGCTCCACCAATGCCTATCTGTAAGTGTGATGCTCAAACTGGTCTGAGGTTCAAGGATGCCAGATATTAGAAATGTACTATACAAAAATATGTATTTTGTTTGCTGGCATTTTTTTTTTTAGAAAGAGTTTAATTCTTTAGGTCATTGGAGTGAATCATTTTTTAGTTATTTTGGATTCACTATTCGACAGGGGTTAAGGGGTAAGGTTACATTTAGAATTCAGATTAATATTAGAAAATGAATACAGCCAGTGGAAAACCATCACAAGTATAGTAATAACACACGTGTGAATAATTGTGTTTGTGTGTGTGTTATTGTGTGTGTTTAACAGTGAAATACAGACAGAGGGGGAGAGCATGAAAATTTGGAGACTTTAATTAACCTGTTTAATTTCGCCGGTGGTGGTTTAACCACTCTATCTAGCCTAACGGCAGCCCACAGTATTAATGGCTCAGTAAATTCCAAATATTAAGCATTAGCCTCGGTTTGATTAACTTTGCCAATTTCATATCTCATAATAGTGTCCTTTTTGGAGGGGATATCAGTGATATTCACACCCATAAACGTGCTCGTAGACGCTGTTGGTGAAACTTTAGCTGAGCGATCCAAACATTAATCTGAATGACCTCCAATGATGAATGAATGTTCATTACACTTCTTAGCCGAGTCCCTGAAGGTCAAATTCACACTTCTTAGAGTGAGGAGAAGTAGCTGGAGTCAGTTGTAGATCTGCTGCCTACTTCCTCTCTCGGCTCTCATTCATACACCCTGTCTGTCTAGTTTGCTCTCGTTTGCTCTCACTCATTCTCTGCCTCTCTGTTGTTTTTGTCAGTGATGACGCCTCTCTTGAGTGCCCTCCAGGCATGTTGCCGTGGCGACTGGAGTAAAGGGGCGGATGAAGGAGCAAGTACCATCACTTTTTTCCCCCATCTTTCCCTCTCTCTGTCCCACCACCTATCTGTGCGGCGCCACCGGATCACTCGCCTCCATCCACTGTAACATTTGTCAACCTTTTGTCGCCTCGCACTCAAGAGGAAAGTGCTGCATATAAGGAGCATATTCCTCCATTTCTTCATAAACTGATGATCTCCCGCTTCCTGTCGCGTGTGCCAATGAAAGTGAGATGGAAATATAGAGAGTGACATTTAATATGTTTCCTGGACCCATCTCAACCAGCAGAGGCACAAATGCATATTTATGATGTGCTTTGTGTGTATGAGTGTGTATTTTGAACATTTGACTGAGCGAATCTTGCCAGTGTCATAAGTTATTGAACACAGTTGTTCTTTCAACTTTTTGCCATGGGATGCACTGTTAATGAATGCTTATTGTCTCCTGCAGCCTCTGCAGCTGCAGTTTGTATTTTGCAACAGGCATCGGTGTAGACTATATTAACGGTAACCAGGGCCTTGTTACCTTCACTCTGACTCTGTTCTTTATTCATGAACAGCAGCTATGGGCATATTGATTATTCAGATAATTTGTAATCATTAATTGGCCTCAACACTTTCATATATCCTTGTTGACTTAATATTGATTTCCTATCAATGTCGTGCCTGGTGTAAGCAATATACCAGTTTGGAAAATGTGCTGGTTTCTTCCTCAGTGGGATTTCTTTATTCTTCCTCCTGGCTTCTCTGTGCTATCTCTAATTTCCTACACCCATCTGTTCGTCTATTCCCTATTTCTCATTTTGGCGTAATCTCATGTTTAATGTTAATGGATTAAAATGAGGTTGTCTTGATTGAGTTTAATGTCCAGTGGCGGTGTCAGGAAACAACAATTTATTTGATTAATCAGTTAATCTAGTGAAATGTCAAACTTTGAATATAAAGTAACTGTGAAAAAAATAACACCACCAACAGAAGTCTTTTGAACTTGGAGACACAGACAAATAAACACCTCTGTGTGAAAGTAAGAGAGTGTGAAAATGTATCTATGGCCTGCCGCCGTGCTCAGCATTGTGTCAGCTAACTGTGCTGACACAGTCACCTCGACATCCTCCCTCATTCTCCTTTTCTTACTTCTTTCATTTTGTGTGAATCTGCATTTTGCGGTCTCTTAACTCCAATATGCCCATACACATAAGAGTGAGGGACAAAAAAGTTATCGAGTGTGAGAGAAAGAGAGGAAGCTATAGAGAAAGCCTGGGGGCATGGATAGATCGAGGTTGGTTGTAGGAAGAACTTACAGTGCAGGAATCAAGGGAGAGGTAGAGAAGGTTAAAGAAGACTAAAGTATAATCTGAGAAGCTAAGGAGTGTAGAGTGGAAAGATGTGGAGGGGGACATGGAGACATTATCTAAATGGAAGAAAGGCCAACAGTGTTTTTTGGTAATGGCATGGTGCTGAGAAGAGTCCTGGCCTGAGCTTCAGGTGGGCCTCCCATCGTTTTGTCGCCTCGAGTGTGGTGCTTAACCTGCCTCGCTTCGGTAAGTACCCAGCTGTGCAAATGGCTAATGTGATTGTGAAGATATAAGCCCAGGATAATGGCATCTGCCAAGCAATCAAGGACAATGTTCCTCACCGTCAGGATGTGATGAAAAGGGAGCACTGGGAAATGGATGCTAGGATGAGGGCTGAGCCTTTGGGGAAGGGAGTGATGTGATGGTAAATGGTCGTAAAGGACAGAGGGTTGGAAGAGCAAGGAGGTGAACAGTGAGGACAATCTGTTTGGGAAACAGATAGAAATGAAATAGCAAAATAATGTTAGGAATAAATTACAATGGATTAAGGGCACAATACTTCTTAATAAATAAATAAATCAATAAATATGGTCATGATACAAGGGCTTGGAAACAAGCAGACAAATAATCACAATGCAGCAGGATATTTTCTTTTTTTCTTAGAGAGCTTGAGCTGGTTTGGGAACTGCTGGAGGGTAGGGC
Organism: Coreoperca whiteheadi; assembly: GCA_011952105.1. Taxonomy (NCBI): domain Eukaryota; kingdom Metazoa; phylum Chordata; class Actinopteri; order Centrarchiformes; family Sinipercidae; genus Coreoperca; species Coreoperca whiteheadi. The sequence continues at coordinate 9,971,402 of CM022477.1, forward strand.
CTGTAAAGCCATTGTATACTAAGGCAGGCTATTCGAAATCTGACTTAACTTGTCTAAAAGACCAAAAATTACTGTTATATAATGTACTCTCTACTTTAATGTGAGAGGTATTGAAACAATGGTTGGAAAATTGCCACACCTACTTCAATTAAAGTTTTTCTCAGTCGCTTTGGTGCATTTCTCACATCACTATTTACATTTGCACAACAGTTAATGCAGTTCTTAAAACAATTAGTACAAACTGCAAAACCTAGTTGATAACCTGCAAAAGCGTGTCACTTGCTCAAAATGGATAGCTTATTCCTCCAAAGCAAGTATTCATGTTTTACTCTGTAAATGTTTTCCAATGCAAAAAAGTCAGATCTTGGTGACACTACCTGAAAATGCACTATATACTATTTGCACAGTCATTTGAAAAATACAGTAAAGTTACACATTACTGTATTTAGTTTGGTAAAAGTATTTAGTTACAGTACAAGACACTGAATATGTATGTTTTTACTGCATATGCTCTTTGCCATTCTAATTTGTTCACAGCATTGTGCAAAAGAAAAAATACATCCTTATTTACAGCAAACATAAACTCCCTTTGGGTAGAGCTGTGCACAACTGTAAACAATATTGCAGTACATATTGGAACAGAACATACAACACACATAGTACTGTAATCATTCATGCACATCCAGACGTTCCTCTCTGTCTGGCTACACAATTTCATCTACATTACAGCAAATATCATCTCTTGCAATGCAGTGATGAAAGTATCTCCTCGAGTGGCGAATCCACCCTCTGCAGGACTCATCACATGCTGCATCCATGGCCGCTAGCAGGGCCATTTGGGTATGTGGATGGCGGTCATATACCTTCCACCTCCAGGATATTGAAATCTATTGGATTTAGAAATGGTGAGTAGGGAGGGAGATATTCCACCGGCATCCTATCATGTGCTGCAAACCCCTTTCTGACGGCATCTGATGGGTGAAAACACACATTATCCAAAACAACAACATGCTTGCTTAGATGGTCTCCAGTTAGTCCCCTCTCATTCTCAGGGATTATGTCCCTGTAAAGAGTGTCTAAAAAAGTCAGCCGATGTTGTGTGTTGTATGGACCAAGACAGGGGCTATGGGTGAGGACGTCGTTTTCTGAGATGGCTACACACTATTAATACACACTTCTACCTTTTGCCAGATTGAAACCCGCCTCATCAAGGTACATGAATGTGTGCAGCGGTTCCCTAGCCTCCAGCTCCAGTACACAGTGATTGTAGAGAAGTGGCTTATCATTGGTAGCAACTAATGTTTCACACACCCCTTCTCATCAGTGAAAGTTGAGATTCACCTGAGAGAAATTTTCCAATTTAGGAGACATTTTCAGGAAAAAAAAAGATTTTAAAAAAATGTGTAAAATTTGCTTTACAGATTTTGACAACTAGTTCAACATTTTTGTATGTAATGACACAAGCAATGAAATGAGGACTATTAGTTTTATATGGAATGACTGTTCAGCATTCACATATCATATAGTTAATTTTGACCGACATGACATAAACAAATGATAATGTTATAAAACAGCTGAGAGTTGTATGAAAGCAATTGGTGCATGTCCAAAAGCATTTGCAATTTTTTTGGAAGGAATGAGAAACTGCTACTATGATGTGCACAAATGACTAAATGTTGTGGAGGTTGAACTAACTGTTGTGCAAATGTAAATAGTAATGTGAGAAATGCACCAATGCAACTGAGAAAAACTGTAAGTTTCAAGGTAGAGGTATTCTTGAAACAAACTAGTTCATAGAAGTTGTCCGACCCCGTTTGAAGGCAAAAGTGGAGCTGTTCTGAACGGCAACACGTGAAGCTGGGATGAAAAGCCTGCCATCATGAATACATTGTGCATATAAAAAGTGACGGATGTAATTGTGGGAAGAAAGAAAAAAAGAGAGCATGAGAGACACGTTCAAAATCCTGCTTTCAATTGCTGTGTGTTGAACTGGGTGTGCTTGTCAGATTGCCGGTTTTGGAAAATTGCAGAAATTGCAGCCCCTCCAATTGTGAGTACATAAAAATGTGGGAGAAGGGGGTTCCAGACACTGTTCGACCATCTGACAAGCATGATGATTGAAGCATACTGATGCCTTTATGGTGTCCCTCTATGGATGGGAGAATTAATTCCCCATAATAAATACATTTCCCAAGTTTGTGAAAACTGGATAAAATATCAGCCAGTTATCGACATAATGTAATAGTCTCAGATTCACTTAGTTATTGTCTGATATGTCTGGTTTATAGATACCAAGTACATTGTACAATATTTGATGCAGACTGATCAACAAATAAAAAAACATTTGGGAAACAGATTGGAGTTTTGGCCAGTTTTTTGTTAGGCCACGGGATTCACTTCAAGTTTAAGCTCTTAACTAAACCTAAATGTGGCTCAGAAAGTAGAAGCTCATGTAGTACACCTAAGGTCAGGCTAACACACATGATGGCCTCTACTTGGAAGACCGAGAGGCACTGAGAGGGTTAAGAAGGTAGAGGGGTGTCGAATGATAGAAAATTATGTTTTGACAGTCAGTAGGTGGTAGGGCATGGGGAACGCCGAGAATAGATGCACTTTCAATGGCATGAAATATTGAGGCGAGAAGAGTGAAAACAAGAGCCGAGCAGCATGTGTCTGATGAGCAAACAAATAGAGGAGAAAATTATTAGCATGACTGTTACAGGAAAGAGGAATATGTTCCACTGCAGAGAGCCTTCAGGAAGCTGAAACAGAATAGCGCAGAACATTTGTGTTTTCAGTGCAACTCAAGAATCCAAAAAGGCTCAGAACTGATTTTTTACTATAAAAGCTGCAGTAGCTCCGAGCGGGAATGTTGACCCTACCTTGTAAAAAATGGAATAACGCTTTGACACATCAAAAACATAGGCGGCTGAAGGCATTAACTTGTTTTGCTTTTTTTTTTAATTATAGGTAAATATCTGGTATGATTGAATGAATAATGCAAACAGATGTGGGAGGAGAGGCTTCAATGAAAGACACATGCTCATAAAAGAGAAATAAACTGCTGATCTTTCAATCACAGAAGAAATCAGAAAACATCAGAAGAGACATTATTATTATTTACTGTAATATTGCATTATTAATAGAAACAGGAGCAATTCAGTGAACTAATCTGGTAAAATACGGTTTGATCTGTAGTAAAGAACGTGTCGGTATTTTGCTGCCAATATACAGTACAGACTGCCTAATTCATGAATAAATAACTTCATAGCATATTAACTGTATATTGATGTGACGGGCATTCTTGCTGTAGCAACATAGATAGATAGATAGATAGATAGATAGATAGATAGATAGATAGATAGATAGATAGATAGATAGATAGATAGATAGATAGATAGCAGCTGTGTCTTCGAAATTAGGTGATGCACGTTGTTATAGAACATTAAGCATTAAAAATGCCTACATAAGCCTTATGCAATAGCAATTGACAAGTATTGATAATCCTGATAGCATGATGAAAGCTACAAGAGTTTTTTTAAATGCTGAGAATATCACCAAAAGCAGGAGGTCATGTTTATTGTATGCTATTTTCTATCTGGTTAAAAGGGTTTTTTTTTCTCAGCTGGGTCTGTTCTTAGTTAAGCTCAGAGGATTGGTTTTGTACGACAAAGCAAACAACAGCTGAGTCAATAACCAGGCTCAAATCTGCAGCCTCGACTGACCACAGGACGAGCATCGATTGAGGAAGCAATTAAGTAAGCATCTCAATGTATTCATAAAGAATTGTTTCTCTCCTCACCCTCTCTTCCTCTTTTTTCCTCTCTATCCGTTCTCATTGCTGTCTGTTGGTAAATAAAGGTAGTGTCCCTGAAATCCTTTAATGATCAGTTGACTGACAATTGGCTAAAAGGAGGACATCACCAGTAAACACCGCGTCCCTCTCATTGTCTCTTTGGTAACTTAATGACACTCTCTGAATGGCAAAGATTTCCCTTTGCATCTCATCACTGTGCTTGCCCACAGCTCTAATGAGAAGCTATGGAGGTAGAACTGAACTGGCAGAGGGAACTGACTGGCAGTGTGAATCAGAGTCAAAAGGCAGTGTTGGTCATTGTCATCACAGCCCCAGGGGTTGGCTGCATCCTGCATTTACAGGCTCCATAATGCGCACAGTTATATTATTACCATAGAAATGACTCGCAATATGCCTTAATAGCTTGTACAGTACATGCAGCTGGAACACTCATATCAATGTGTGACCACTTAGCCCTCTCAGCCTTGTTATCCCTTGTCTCTATATAGAGACTTTGCTCTGTGTTGTCAAACAATGATAATCCTTACGTACTGTCTCCACTCACCTATCCATCTATCCTTCATCCAAAAATATACAGCCATACTAAACCTGCTGCGTCTTCACACCGACAGCTATTTTTTTTTGCCTCCTCTGTAAATGTTAGGTCGAAAGTTCACTTTGAAATAATGGAGCATGTGACCTTTTTCTCTGCGAGCAGAAGATATTGCTCCCGAGGAATTGGAGCATTTTCGATGAGAGGGTGTACGGAGGAGGAGGGGTGCAGCAAAGCCCTGAGGAAGAAGGAGAAATGTCACAATCACTACCGGAGCAATGCCTGGCGTGGACATCAACCTTTCCCTGTGTGTGCTTTCTGGAAGGAAAAAAAAAACAGCCACGAGATTATGGCTTCATTTTAGGGAATGGGAATTTGAATGAGATGAGTAGGAAGACAAGATGATTATGGAGGATGATGGGACACTAGGTTCAATATTCAACAAGCTGATAACTAATGGTTTGGTCAGGCATGGAGCAAAATGCAGTTACAGGCCTGTTACAGGCTATTACTCATAACCATGCCAGTTCTGTCGACTGCGGTATTTACCAAATGGTCTGCATGCAACAAGTTACTGTAGCTCAGCTTTATTATTATAATGGCAGCACATGCCTCCAAATAATCTTAATAACCAAAATAAACTTAAATTTCAGAAAAATCAAAGACTTGTCTCTGAGTCCAGATGAAAGTAAACACAAAAATGACCCTGTATTAGCTTTTGTAGCTAACTGCAGATAGGGATCTGCTACCTGGGAAATATGTCACCCCAGAGAAAACATTTAAACCTCACAGAATATTTGTTGGCAAGCCAATCTCAACTCCAAAAGTCCATTCACACTACATCCATTTTTTTTTTGTAATTGTTTAATCTCTCTTATTGTCATATTGTATATAGGAATCCCATGTTATAGGAATTATTTGTAAATACTATTTAACCAAGGTCTTTGTAAACTCCTGCACAGATGCTTGTGAATGGACTGTGTTTATCTTCCAAAATCAGATCAATTGTTGATTCAAGGGTATGTCTACTGGGTGAAAAATTAAACCCTGCCCAACTCAAAAGGACTCCTGGTCGTCTTATATCCGTAGAGTACATTATCACAGCAACACATGGCAGGATGCCCAGAAGGCCTTCACTCGATGCTCAGGATTTCAAACATGAGTCCAACTGACGCTCAGGTCACTCATCCCTTTGGCTCTGGACCAACCCCAGCTACTGATGCCCAGGCAAGCCGTCATGAGGTCAGTATGTCAGGCCTGACCATCTTGCACAACCCTCCGCCTGCGGGGCCGAAGGAGCCGACTGACCTAATTAGCTGTTTGAATAATTGCCATACTGTCTGGCATGTGGCTGATTTGGATGTATGTGAGTGTGTCTTGTGTGTGTTTTAGGGCTTATGTCTACGTAATAGAGGGAGTGACGGCGGGAACAGATGGCCAATTGCTGGACTAAAATGAAACATTTTCAGAGCCTTTCATTCATTGCTATACATGAATCCGGGTTGTAGGCAAAAGTAGACAAGCCGCTATTACTGCAGTTGCACCTCTCTTGATAATCCACGTATAACACTGTAATGTAGCTGTAAAGGATTTCACTTTCAAGGTTTTTTGCCAGAAGTCTAAGAGTGCCTGTAGAACCTCTCACATGTTGAAAATGTTGTCATCAAATGCCATTAAAATAAAGGTTATAATCTACAAAAAATGTAGTCCAGTTTTAACAGATGGCTAGACTTCTTTTCTCTTCTGTACTGTTATCTGCTGCTCCAGCAATACACTTGAACATTGGAAAAAAAAGTAAAATCCACCAGCCTCTGCTCCATGAAATCAATTTCACTTTTATAAATCTCCATTAAATCGTCATACGTGAACTTCGCTCACATTCTGGTCCAACCAGGGAACACTAAAGACCAAGAAACCACGGGCTCAAGGCCAAGTAACCAGGGGGCTAATGGTGGGCTACCCAGCACAGTATCTTTTGCTAGCTTGGTACTTGGCTGAAATTCCACTTTTACAGTATCATGTGATTCCAGTTTGTATTAAATGATGCCATTCTTTAAAATTACAATGCTTGAGAACGCATCACATAAATCAGCCGCAGGATCCACCAACAGCACACACATCGTCCACAAGTTAGAAGGTCTCACATTTTGTTCTCACCTCTGGCCTTTTGTTCTGCTCCTGATCACATACACTTCTTCCAGACTGCCCTATGACAGCATTCCCAACTGCGAGTCACGAAGCAATATCTGCCTCTATTTTAAACCTCTTGTTCTGGCTTCTCCCCTAGCACCCTGGCTCCTTTTTTTGTGAACGTCAGTATGAGCCACAGGGGGATCAGCTGATGCTCAGAGAGCTATTTCAGCAAGCCACACAGACTGCTTTCCTGTAAGCACTTCTACAAAGGCCAAGTGCAATGTCTCAGAGGAGTAATGTTAGTCAGTAGTCCAGTGAGGAGGAGTAATGAGCCAAGCAATCAGTGCTACTTGTTCGTAGCACAGTGACACACAGCTGACGTGGTTGCATATGGAGTTATACAAGCCTCATGAGGGACTTTGTGTGGAGCTACTTCTGGTATTAAGCGCAATATAACCAGATGTATGGCAGCCATCTTGGAGGAATATGTCCTCCTTATTTATTTTTCTGTGCTCTCTGATGAACTGATAATCAACAAGGGCGACACTTGTACCGAGACGGTCAACAGATTCTATTGTTCTATTTTTTCGGCTTTATCCCGCTGCCAGACTGCGTTTCTCATGACATGATGCTTTTTCCAAATGTTAATTAATCTTCTGAAAAATGCCACTCAAACTTCAAGAGAAGGAAGGAGAGAGGCAGAAAGTAAATTATTGAGTGGGATTTATTAAAACACTGGAGAGGTTGGAGAGAAACTTGTTTAGCTACATTAATGTTGAACTTTCCTGAGGGGGGGCGGGGGGTGAATCGCATCAAAGCAGCTTATTATGATCATTAGTGCTCAATAGTGCTGAGGGCTGAGGGCACAGCCGTAGTATGCTATTGATTTGGCTATGAAGAGGTGCTTGTGTTACAAAGGGCATGCATCTCAGTCTTCCATTAAGATAATTATGCTTTCTATCGCCTTTTGCACACCTCTGTAGCCCGTTGAATGAATAAAATCGCAAATAATTAAGTTGCTCTTTATGTGTTTTTGCAGAGCTCAAGAAACTAGGCAGCTACGTGCCATGTGCAAGGTTGTGCAGGTGCTACAAGGAGAGCAATACTTTTCTCAGTGGAGAAAACTGACTTTATCATAAACTGCAGGCTCATGGTGATTTCATAACAGTTCCATAAAATTCTAAATTGGCCCTTCAGATGTTGAAATTTTGAGAGAGCAATTAAGATTTGTTTTGTGCATGAACTTAATTGGGTGTTTGAAGTTACTTAGATGCTGTAGAAAAGTTGTTCTGCCACACACTATAATTAATGCAACCAGTTTCACATTACACAGGGCTTTAACCCCCAAAACTTGACACATTGCCCTCTGAACACACACTGCTTGTGGTCTTCTTCCACCCTTTTATTCGACACGCCAAGGGCCTTCTCAGAGGACCTGTTTTGTAGAGAACCATTTGGTATTAGCATTTTCAAAAGGGCAATCGAGTCAGCGCGTCAGAAAACAGGGAAAGGTCACCAGGTTTCCTGCCGCTTAAAACCTCCACACTCTATCAAGTTCTTGCATTGCTGCCACGGACCGGCTTATGCCAAATTGAGAGATTGCCCATTTTGCTCCCCAGTGACATTAAGAGGGTCATTTAGCACTCCAGCTCCTAAAACCCTGATTGGTCTGAACAAGGCCTTTCCCCCCGAACTGCAGCAGACAGAAATCAGTGGAATGTGGTAGCAAGATCTCAGACCCCCAGACGATTTAGGGATTGGCTGTGACATGACTGGCACTGAACCTCTGGGGTAAAACCAGCTTGCTGAGTTGGGAAAGGGCTGAGAGCACAGGAGGGTGGTTGCGGGGCGATTTCTCAATGAACGTCTGTCTGGCTTCCAGCGAAACTGGCGGTGCGTGCCTGGTGCGTGCTGTGTGGCAAAGCAAGCAAGGGCCCCCACGGAGGCTGGTTCCAGCGATGGGGGAGATGTGCTTACACGGTTGAGTTAGCTAAGCCTGCAGATCCAGAGGGGACAGAGGGGGTGGCATGGGGAGGAGAGGCAGAGCTCCAGGGAGCAGCGTGAGTCTTGGCTGTGGATAAAAGTGCTGCCTCGGAGGCGCCGATATCTCAGAGTACCCCAGGGTTGACCTTGGCAGGCCTGCACTCGCTGCCAACCCATCTGCTCGTTATAGAGATGTAATGGTTAGGGTGGTAAGTGAGGTACCTTATTACATGTTTTGCCATTAGAAAATCTGTTTAAAATGTTGCATGCACCAAACTGACACAAACAAATTATTAGATCAAAATCAAATTTTATTGAATGAAATGTTATTTTCACATACAGGGAAACCAATAAGTCTTTAGCTGGTATGAATATATGAATGCTGACATTTAGACATTTGCACCTAAAATGTAATTATGTGTACTATACTTCAGTGTATGTTTTTTGTTGCTGAAATTCTTGACACAAACCAGCCACTTTTCATTGACTAATACCTTTCCATTCGGTGTTCGGTGATGTCTTCTTATGGATGACAGGGTCCACACTAATGTGAAGTGGCATACTTGGGGTTTGCATGGATTTTATTTTCTTCAAACCAAATCACCTGATTAGAATTGAGAGCGGCGCACAAGGCACAATGAGTTTACTGAATCTCAGTCATGTTGTTTTCATTTTCCTTCCTCTCACCCGGCCCTTCATTGGCTCTGTCAGTCTGTAAACGACGACTGAATGTGTCTTCCCACCTGCTCCTCTCATCTTCAGTATGTTATCATCGCCTGAGCACTCTTTCTCGCTCATTGCCTCCTTTCTCTCCCCTGTCCTCTGTCTCTCTTCACCTGTCCTCAACCAGTCCCCCTCCCTCCCATCTCCATTTTCTCTCCCTTGTCCTTTTTGCCTGAGCGGCATGTGGTGAGCAGGTAAATAAATCACTAAGCAGCTCTGGAGAAGATAACGAGGCAACAGGGGATATTCTGCACTCTGCAGATGTGTGCAGATGCTATGCCTGGAGCCACATGGAAGAGGACCATGCCACTTGATATATACACCAGATATCTGCTACGCCCCCAGAAAAACATGGACTCTAATCAGATGCTCTGAATAAACACTGTTTTGAATGCATGAAGTGTAATATTTTGCTGGCCTGCCTGCATTAGATTGAGAAACATTTGGAGGGGCAGCAAAGGGGGCAGAGAAAGGGAGTGACAGAAATTTGCCCATATTCAACCTTTTCTTTCATGCTCTCTGAATTCACCACTCTCCCAAAATTATTCATCGTCTCCCAACAGGAGTCCAAGGAAGCCAAGAGGGAGGTTAAGAGACGGTGAAAATATGCCCAGGGTGAAATTTCACTCTTGGTGATTTTACATGCAGCAGATACAGAGACAATCACCAACACGCAAAGGCCCAATTACATTTTCTGAAAAGAAGAAGAAAGAGACAAAATTGTGACATTAGGGTAATGAAGGGAAAACTTTGCTAATGAGAAAGCGAGACGCAGAAGGAGAGAGAGAGTGCACTTCCATGCTGGTGTGGTGACAGACAAAGGAGCATAGTTCAAGAACAGGGAAAGAATCGGAAGAGGACTTTTAACTTGCAATTAAATCCTTGCTTTGGAAAAATTATTATTCTAGCCTTGAGAGAAAGAAAGCTAACTTTCATTTAGAGGAGAAAAAAAACAGCAAAGTGGGGAGACGAGGTGGGAAAGATGTGGAGCAAAGAGAGGAGTAAAGGCTGCCATCAGAGAGATATCCTCTTACCAAATGACCCTAATAAGCAACACAGGGAGCTGAGGAACACAGGGACAAATAGATCGATTGTCCAACCATCGACCAAATGTTGGGCAAGGAAAAAGATAAATGAGTGAGGCAATATTATCACAGCATATTAAACAACACACTTTGCTATGATTGCATTATACTGTTATAATTAATGTTGGGGTTGGTCTCCAATATGAAAAGGATGTAATTATTGTAGAAAAATTGCCAGCGTGTGTGTGTGTGTGTGCGTGTGTGTGTGTGTGTGTGTGTGTGTGTGTGTGTGTGTGTGTGTGTGCATATGTTAGGCATGCATTAGCATGTGTGTTTGTGTGTGTTTGTGTGTGATGCTGCACATAGAAGTTTATGACACCGAGGAGTTTTCTTCCTGCTGATTAGACAGGTGAAGTGCTACAGTATATTACGATTTGCTCAGCTAAATGCTTCATGGCATCTAGACAATGGCTTATTTATTAACACTTCTGCCAACCATTGGCAAAGCAAATGGAAGCTCAATTAAGGCGAATAAATTAGGATTAACGCAAAAAATGCAGCGCATTTTCATTTTAATTAAATGTGTTTATTATTTATTTCCAGAGGCATTGCAAGGGAGAATCAGGGGGAATCAGACGCCTCACTGCTTTCTTACAGGATGACACAGACTGAAGGAGAGTTACCCAGGTAGAGGTCTTTGTAATCAAAGTGGCTGCTGGATGACACACATTGTGCACTTTCACATTTTATGACAAAATTATATGGTTGTCATTATTACTGATAGAAATTCACAGAAAATCCTCATCCCACAGCCTGATCCAAAATGCATTTATGATCCCTGCAATGCGACAGAGGGAGCCGAATCAACAGGGCCCTTCCATTTCATTCTTTTAAAGTTACGCTTGGTGAGGTTTTATGAGCTCCTACACAAATCATATTAGATGAGTTGCCACCTAGTCATTTCTTATATATTACTGCACCTCATCAAATCCCCAGAAGGAGAGAAGGCAAGAAATACACTGAGGGCCCCACACAGAGTGCCACATTGCTAAATGGCAGAGAGACAGCAGAGGGGTGACACACGTCGTGTCATCGATGACATGGTAGCGTGTCCCGCCGTCTTATACGGTATAATCTAACCAGCCTGGGTGTTAGACAGGCTTTTTCTGCCATGCAAGCATGGCTTGTTGGAATGGAGTTACAATGACAAGACAGCTAGAATCAGGGACATGATGCAAGCAGATGCATAAACAGACAGACATAATCAGACAGATACTCTATATCCACACACACAGTTATAGCCATCTCAAACTGAATTAGGGACCTCTGATGAATGGGTTCCCAGAAATTCCAGGCCCTTTATGTAGTTTTGTTGGTATATTTTTCTTATTTTTTGAGCATAGAAATGGCCACACATAATTGGTATAAAGTCCCATTGAGATCATTTGCAGTGCTGCTACAATAAAATTTGATAGCAAACATGTTTTACATTTAACTTAAAATTGGCAAACATCATTAGGTTTTGATGACAGCCCTGAAATAGCTCTGTAGAATCAGACAGCGAGGTTATTTTTTATACATTCACCATTTTGGAAAAAAAGTACAATACAGTACAATTGTTCCACAATTGTGTAACTAAACAAGATTACAATGCAGTCACACAATATCTTCTGTTAGTTTTAGAGAATTTTTTATTTGGGAGGAAGGATTTTCCTGTTACCTTGTTTCACTTTTCACATTTGGTTTCCAACTACACATACCTCTAAAACAAACAAAATGAGGAGAGGATTACAAGTAAATGTGTCACTAAATGCAGGCAAGTTCACTGAGAAACAAAAAAATCCAATCAATAAATCATAAATGAAGAAAGGCTCGTGGGACGAAAGCAGATACACCATTAAGTTAATTTAACAAGTTTTCATCAAAAAACTATTTTTGAACCATATTGAAAATCAAAACCTAATTTTTCACACTTCTGGCAAAAACCTATATCCACAAGGCTCAGTTTGTTTTACCTTCTACACATGATAGATCCAGTTTGGCATGCTTTAATATTGCCAGAATGAAAGTGGTATTACTGCTGGACAACAGAAGGAGGCATCCAAATCTTCTCTGTTGCAAACTCCCCAAGCTGCAGAGAAGAGTGACATTTTCCTGAAATGACCAGAGCATAGCCAATGACTATTGCTGAGGAAAATCTGTCAATCTCAGAAACATACACTCATACATAGTCGAGGGTCCAACATAAATGGAAAGTTTATCCTATTAGTTTAGTTAAGTTTAGGCTAATTGCCTTTTTTGTTGAAGTGAAGGTAAATGCCATTCACCATAGCTGTCACACTACAAGACCAATAAATGTGTTTTTAAACAAGCTCTTAGGATTTATGGAAAACTCAACCTGGAGGTAAGTGTTTCGCTTGGAGATGGTGGAGGTAGGTTGGTTATTACATAATTACATAAAGCGTAACCCTTTGTTGTGCATTAGCTCCCCTCCACACCTGAACCCAGTAGGAGTAAAACTGTAGCCTCAGCAGCACTTTGCTTTGAGTGGTATGAAAGCGCCTATACGTCCATTGTCTTCTTGGATAGATACAAGCATGAATCAGCTCTCCATTAGACTTTCATGAGGGAGCAGAAAGACAACCCACAGCTTTTATTTCCTTTACATTACCTCTCTGGTCACAAAGGTAAAAGGGTGCTTTGCAAACAATGATATATGGCACATACCCACACAAATGCATTATCATAAAGAAGAGCCCTATAGTTACTTATCATAGGAGAAAATGATTTTAGAGCCCAGAGCCAGACAAAGATGGAAGCCCTGTGGTATTGTAAACACCTAGATTGGGACGCTGTTTGAATGGATCCTATTTGAGTATTGGGGTAAATTAGGTATTATTTCTGAGCAATGAGTCTTGCATAGCAAGTCACGTTGACAGTGGCTGGCAACGAAATTAACAAAATAATGAGATTTCGACAAAGAGAAAGGAGAGAAAGGGCAAAAGAATTGGATGGAAGGGACAGATGAAGGAGAAAGCAGTGAGACAGACAGACAGACAGACGAAAGAAAGAAAAAAGAAAAAGATGTACTTTTAGAGAAGATGGGAAGATAGGTGTGGAAAATGAGGAGGTAAATGCAGTGAGAGAAAGGGCAGAAAGGGAGTCATAAACTGCATTTATAAACACGTCTCTATAGTAACCAACTGGTAATTTCACTAGCAGGAGTGCGAGGGAGGAGGAGGGGGGATAAACTGGGCCACCATTTACCAGCATGATTTTACAGGCTAGTTATTACAGTAAAGAGACACAGAAGAAGGAAAGGCTGGGCATTAAAATTTAAAAAATCAAACTGACTCAGAGGTTGTTTGGAATAAAAAGGAAGAAGAGGGAAATCTTAGACTTGCAGATGGAGAAAGAAAAGGGACGCTCAAGAAAAGGGATGCTCAAATTCATCACTTTTCGTTAAACACAAGCAGAAAACAGGTCATGCTCCCTAGGGCTCTATAATTCTGTGATTGGTCTGTAGTTTTACCATGCTGGGGGAGTGATTCCATCCTTTCTTTTTACTGTGAGCAGCTTCCAGGGTGCTCTGAGCCTTGCTGTGTAAAATCACAAGCAGTTACAGCCCACCTTTACTACAGAAGGTAGGTGATAATGTTGGCAGAGTAAAGACAAAAAAGGTGAGACTGAACATGGATCGTAGAGGTCATTTTTCCTGTATCAGTACGTGCTCCACATACTGTACAGAGCTGCAGCACTTTCCTACTATGTGCAATTACCCTTTAGCTGAGTGATTGCACACAGTGATTACTAGGTGTGTGTGTGTGTGTGTGTGTGTGTGTGTGTGCATGTGTACAAGTGTGCAAGTGTGCGTGTCTTTTACTGTTGTTCTTTTATCATTGAGGCTCTGCTAACCAAGCCATAATGTTTTCTAATGTACTGTAACATACAGCCATTCTCTAGTATTGCATGTGTCTTTGTCTCTTTCAAACATACACACACCCAAATACACATAAATACTGTACACATGAGACACAGATCATGTAACACACCATGAAGGCATGGGTGGGATAGTATGCACGATCAGCATTAACACCCACTTCCACTAGTAAAACTCAATAATATGTCTGTATGAAATCTACATATGCCACCCCTGACATGCATACAGCAGGGTGTTACATCTGGGAGTGTGTGATGTACTGTTTCATTGAGTTGTCATCCAAGACACTCAGAGAGCGAGAACAATTTTAATCTACATTCAAATTTATGACAGTTCCCAATGACCAGGAGTATTTGAGCCATGGGGATGAGGCAGTATTCCTTTACTTCAATCTCTTTTTGCAAAGCTGGAGTAAAGACAATCCGTGTAAAGCTCTGCCCCTCGCCTCCCCTCCCTCCACCTCCTCCCCTTCTTCCCTTGCTCCCTCTGTCTTTTCTGACAAGACTGCAGATAAGAGCAGTGAACAACAATAAGACCGAGGTCTCGTGCAGCCCACGGTGTCACCAGAGACCAAGGGGGAGCCCTCCCAGGGAATGTTTATGGTAAATGGACTTTACTTGTTTAGTGTTTTTTTAGTGCTCTCACCGCTCAAAGCACTTCACACTACATCACATTCACTCCATTCATACACTGATGGCAGGTGCCAACTGCTCATCAGTACAAAGAAACTAATTGAGTCGAACACTCTCACACACCAAAGGCAGTGCCCTCAGGAGCAATTTGGGGTTCAGTATCTTGCCTAAGGACACTTCGACTTGTGCACTAGGGGAAGCCAGGATCGAACCACCAATCTTCTGATTAGTGGACGACCTGTTCCACCTATAAGCCACAGCCGTCCCGAGGGGCTAACCAGGGAGCAGATAAATAACAATGCATGCTTGACTCTTTGGACACCATGCAGACTGGAGAATTAATCACGGGCGGAGCAGCCACTCCACCTTGAGCCCTACAGACCAGCTGAGGCCTGCTTGCAGGAGCTGCTCTTTAGTAGTTCTGGTCCTCGACATGTACTACATGCATTCACATGCACATATTGTCAACAACCAAGACACAGATGAATACACTCACACAGCAACACAAAAACTTGTGCACAGCTACACAAACACACACATGCATGGCTACAGTGGGCACAGCAGCATTAGTCTCACCGCATGACTGTCCTTGTGAGTGAAGGCAGCGGCATATGGCCTCAGGTGAGAGTTATCTCACCACTTTACAAACTCTGCTGTGCTGTAATGTAACACCAACATGGCTAATAACATGCAATTCTCCCTCCTTCACAGTTCCACATCTCTCTCTTTCTCACATTCACACTTTGGCTCTCTTCCACACTCATTTAATTGCTCTCCTCCCATCTTTTCACTGCCCTCTTTCTCTTTTTGCTCTCTCTATTTCCTCTTTGTTGCTCTCTGTTTTGTTCTTTCTTTTTCTCCCTCTTCTGTGATTTTGGTTATGGGTACATTACAGAAAATCTATTACGCAGGGAAACCTTGAGGCAACATGCAGAGAAATGAATGCCAGGACCATTTCATACAAGATGCATATATAGATATACAGTACTTAAATTGAGCAGTGTGAGGCACAAATGCTGCTTTAGAGGACCTATGGGGATTATGCCTGCAACAAAGCATCTGCACTGTAAATGCCAGTGTAAAAAATATACATAACGAACAGAGAAGTCAAAATAAAAATAAAAATTGAATGTCCTAAGAGGGATACATTGTGTTAAATCAGAGGAGCATGGGGTGCAATAACAGTGTATCATTAATGCAGTCTCACAAGGCAAATCAACCAAATAAATTATTGGTTTATGTTGAGGCTACCTTCTTTATTTATAATTTTATTATTTATCCTTGCCTACATTTCTAATAATTCAGTGATTAATAGCTGAATTACTGGACTGCCAGTTGAGAATCAGATTATGCAGTGGAAATTCATAACACTTTATCAGCAAGACCCTGTAAAGCACTGAAGCTGAAAACAGGACATTCTCTAAAGAAGAGGAGGTGAAAGACCTACTTATGGACCCAAACTAGAATTCATTGCACGTGACAGCAAAAGCTTGTTCATTTCATCATCGATAAACAAACAAAGGAGGGAGGGAAGTAGTAGATGCTGGCTTCTCTGTGCTGAACCCAGTCCTGAGCAATGTTTTACTGAGACAATGCTAGGCCCCCGTTCATCTGGCCCCTGCACACAGGTCCACTTGCCAGCGTTTGCCCATCTGTCCAGGAGAGCAGTCCTATCACTGGTGCGTTTGGGCTAATCCAGCTAATCCTGCCTATCCTCGCGGACACCTCGTGTCTCTTGGCTCCCCTCCTTTGATCCGAAGTTGCATGGGAAAAAAATCCTCCTGCCTTGTGCACGTTTGTCTTTTGCACTACTTCTCCACACAAACGCTCAGTTGGAGGAGGAGGAGGAAACTTGGCAGTGCAGCTCCCCTCTCTCTCTCTCACTTCCGAAAATATCCTGTTCCCTAATCCGGTTGGAGATGAGGGGAACAGAGCAGGTTGTCTTCCAAGGTGGAATATTGGCTTCTGCCTGCTGCCCATCTCCATCCTGAAGGGACCAACTTTGTGTGATGAGTAATCAACACCTAACAGAGAAAGAGAGAGAGGAGAGTCCCTGCTACAGCACTGCACAGTTAATGATAAACACTACAAACTGAAACAATGACACTACGGCAGTGATAGTACTATACTGTCAGGTACAACCCACATTTTCCCAACAGTCTGTGAATGTTTTTCTACACTGCGCAAAAAAGAAAAACTCTCCTTGAAGACTAAACATTGAGGCAACTGATTGCTGATTGGAGACACGAAGAAAAATCTGTTTTTTTAATAAACTAACAACACAAAAATGTCATGTCAGCCACTAGAGTAATTGCTTGTTTGTGTTACTCTGTGCACAGTTGGTTCACCTTTTTTTCCCAGATCAATGCATACAAATATAGATCAGGCGTGTTCACATTTGCAGTCCATTTTGACAGATAAATTTAATGAGGAGCACTGTCATCATTCAAGGATCAAAGGGCAAAATCTAATTTTATTCAGACCTTGAAATCGGTTAATCCAATCAATAGCATTTTGTTTTTCTCGAGGTATTGTGTTTTTTAATGTTTGCATACATTAATGTCAATCTGTGAACTTTATAAGATTCCATGTGCAAGTGAATGTGTATTTGTAGATGCTTTTTTAATGTGTCTCTGTGTGCAAAGGTATGTTTGTGAGTGTATGTGTGTGGGCTTGTGAGGGACATTGTGTGGGACTATGGGTTCTGTGTGAGATGTCATTCAAATAGCGCACTGTGAGTGCTGCGAGGCTGCGATAAGCGTAAAGATCTGATTTCACTTCTCAGTGTGCCTACCACTTCAGCTAATTTTCATAATTAATTAAAAAGCCGGTAACCATTACATCATGTGGCTGATAAGGTTCCCTGTTGTTCTTCTTGCTTCCCATTAACTGAATTATCAGTGTGCGATGCATTTTGCCTCTGTACTTTACTGCTGAACTTCAATGGAGTGATAGTGTGGACAGGAACTGACACAATGTGGCCCCTGTCAACCTGTCAATCAATGTGATGAGACTGAAGTTGGCACCAAAGACTTGACAATATGTCTGGTAGATAAATATACACTCACCAGCCACGTTATGCAGATAGGCCCATTTTGTTTTCCATCAGCAGCTTAATGTTCCTTAAGATTAACTTGTAAAAGCTTAAAATTTGATATTCCCTCAAGATAGAGAGAAATGTATTCATGAATTATGTTGTGTTATTCTCGGCTTCCTTCACATCTCTTCATTAATGAGCAGGAGGAGGAGGCTTCCAGTTCCACACCCTGTACGTTTACTGCCAGTTTGCAGATGGAGAGAGGAGAGTAGGAGGAGAGATTTTTTGATGCTATTTTTTATTTTAATTAACTTTTTTTTTTAAAATCCAAGTTCCTCCCACTATGATCTAGGATCTCATTTACAAGCCGAGACAGCAGTTTCATATTGAGCCACTAACAAACCAACAATAAAATAAACAATTCATAATAAGTGACGTGCAATCTAAGCAAAAGGAAGCAGAAGAGCAAAGACAGGGGGAAGAGAGATGTGAGAGAGGTTTTAAAATGATGTGCTAGCAGCTGCCTGCTGTGAACAAGCTCTCTCAGCATCCAGGTCCTCATTGGTTAGAATGACTTAGAGTGGCGCCACGGGCCCTTCACTCTACTCCACCGCCATCCTCCATCTCCGTCTTCTCCCAATTAATCTTTCACTCGTATTTCTTCTCTTTCTTCCCCTTCCTCTCACTTCTCTATCTTTTTTACTTGCTGTTCTCTTCAGCTTCCTCTTCTGAGTCTTTTCTCCTCGCTCTTCTTCCCCCTCAGCATCAGCTAAGCATCCTCTTCACTTCTCTCTCTGTATCTATCTCTCTCTGTGGTTGTCATTACACTGGATACTAATCTAGATTGCCCTACTGCTTGTCATACTTGTGCACAGGTCTACATATACATATCCCACACTTATCACTTTCTCTCCCTCTCTAGCCCCCACACACTGCTCTAGCTGTCAGCATCACCCACCCGTAGCAACTGCAATGTTTGCTTTGGGCTTTCGGCGAATAAGCAGGTCTCCTGTTGTTCATCCGTCTCTTTGCTGCCCTGTGTGTGGAGTGTCCCTGTCAGGATTAAGGCCTCATAATGAAGAGCAGAGGGAGAGCCACGGACCCGAAGGGTGGGTTAGAACAGTACGCCAGTGGATTAACGCAGCACATAAGTGTTTGGTTGCACCACAGTTCGTGATTTGACAAACTCATTCCCAGGGAAATACACTCTGTGGGTTGCTGCAAAGCCAGCAATGAGCACAGTGAGCCTTGATTGAGACTGGCACATCAAGAAAACAGATCAATGCCATTACAAAGAACAAAATCTGAATGTGTACATGTTGATATGGTTTCTAATTTCAACACTAAACTAGGCTGTAAGAATCCAGAAACATATATGATATTCTGTAGCTTGTCATCTAATTGTTTATAGGCCATATGCTCACAATACTATTTCAGCCATCAGTGGGAATCCCTACAGAGAAAAAGATTAGGGAAATAAAATGTGCTGATTCCCTCAAGATGTCCCTCACACATACCTGGAGGCGACAGAAAAAATGGCATTGAGCATCGAAAAACTCCTGAGTTCCTGAAATCAGGTGTAACCCTAATAAATATGGAGTCACACGGCGCAGTATAACTGTCCACTTTAATTGCACATTTTCCCACAGTAATTGACGGAATAATTAAGACTCAGAGGAGTCACTGAAACCATCTGTGCAGGTAAAGAGAGAATGTCCAAGAGGGGCAATAGAGGAGTGGAGAGACAGAGAATTGGTAAGACTAGCAGAGAAATGAAGAGGATGAGTGTGCATGAGAGAGACAGATCGAGACAGAGGGCAAGACTAAGGAAAGAAAGCAAGAGAAAAAGAGTGCAAATGTGGAGCAAGAAGGAGACGGAGAGAAAAGAGGAGTAGAAGAGATGAACTCATTAGTTTCGGTGCTATTCGCAGTGGAGGACCTGCTCTGCCAAATTCAACTTCTGCCAAACAGATTTACCCAAGACACAGAGAGCAAAGCTGGTAAAGTTTTCCAGTAGGTGTCTGCGTGTGTGTTTGTGTGGATTCTTACACGCATGTCATGAGTTCATTAATGTACAGTATGTATGTATGTATGTCTGTGCATCCTGTGTATATGTTTACATATATGCGTTTGCATTGGAGATACAGTTATTATCTGTGTGTCAATGTGATCATTCAATTTCGAGGACAAACACGGGGATACAGCAGACAGCAAGAGAGCACAAACAGAGATATGGAGAAAATAAAGGAAGATACCTTTTCTTCCATACAAACATTTATTCTTAGATACATAGATACACACAGGCCATATGGGTGCTTGCACACTACAGCTAGCAGCTAGAAACGCCACTGGTCTCTCTTTGTGCATGCCAGTATTACAAATTGTTGGCAGTGGCAGCTGATCATGTCACAGCCGATATGCCTAACATTATGACTGGCTGACAAAAAGATTAAATAGATTTTCTGTAGAGTCTCTACCTGGCTACAATGTTTGTTTACTGTTTTGTTTTTGCTCCCAGGCTCACTCCGCTGTGCATTTGTGGCTACAGTCATACCGTCAGTGTTTGACAGTGTTTGACAAGCTATTCGCTAATGAGAGTGAGTTTCAATTTGTGATGCACAGCAGAGCAGAAGGAAATGAGAACGGTGTGTGTGAACAGGTAAACTCAGTTAGCTCCCTTAACCAATGAATAATGCATTAGCTATGATTATGGTCCGTAACCATAGCAACATTTAGTACAGACAAAGGACGGTGACTTCAGCACCTATAGTATTTATACCTCACCTGAGTGACAAAACAATCAAAAGTGTGTGCTCGTCCATCAGGTTATGTGAAAAATTGACCCCAATAAAAAAAAGTGAGCTTTTTCGTGCAATGAATTTATCATTTTCATGTGTAAAGTCAACAAATCTGGTGGAACCACAATGAATAAAATGTGAAAATGTCACATCTCTCTTATCTCACGTTATCAGCATTTGCAACTTCTAGCTGTCTAGTACAGATCGAATATGCACTGCAGATAAAAACCGAGTTGGCACTCAGATTTTACAGTAACTACCTGAAAATTTCAGGTACAATGGAGTTGTCACTCTTTTCAAAGTCCAAATGTGTGAACTGGATTTAGCACAACCCTTAGAGTGACAGCAAGCTGTGGTGTGAATATACTGTTGTCTATCATTTACATAGTAGAAAGCGCCTGGTCTCCTGAAATGTCCTGAAATGAACACAATGATGTGTTTAAATGAAAGTGTGAGCTCTGCACTGAAAAAAGAAAAAGAAAGCAGGTTAAATGACTAGAAACAGATGCTTGACAGTGAAATATGGAAGGAAAGATGTGGCTGGATACAAAGATTTTATACAGAGTGAGTTTTTATTTTCTCTCTCTGTGTAGTTTAATAAGCCCAATCGCATATAAATCCCCTAAACTTGGCACTAACCTTAATCAATGTTGTTTTTCTTGCTTAAACTTAACATTTATCCAGCTTTTCATGGGACACACTGATGAAAAAAGGCTCATCCAATTTGTGCCACTTTTTCATAATCCAAATCATGCTATTGTCACATAATCCAATTTTTGGAGCAGGAATGTAATCTTGGCATTATTCGGGTCCACAGCACATAATCTGCATTTCAGTTTTATGAGACTATATTGCACTATATCCTCTCTCTCTGCCTCACGGTTTATCTCTTACAGTTTCTCCAATCCGAGTTTGCTGGGTCTAGGAGAGAAGACATTAACCCATAATAAAGGCAGGAAGGCGGTATCAACAGGGGAGGAAACACATTATAAAAGGATGGGTGGGGAGCTAGTCAACAGGCCTCAGCTCCTACAACATCAAGGAAGTCCCAGGAGGAAAAGAAGAGGAAGGGAGCCAGGTCCATGGAGGCCTGCGGGGAGGGCCAGAATACATTACTGTCATCGACAGCACAGTTCCCCAGACTCACAGGGCTAGGAAGTAGTCTTGAGAGTGAGAGGAACGCAGAACACAACCGATTCTATAGAACTACAAAGTATTCTACCTGTCAATGGGGCTGTGAATGATTTAGGGGCTGGGCTTTGGGGTTGTATGCATGTGTGTGTTTGTATTTGTGTGTGTAGTGGTGGGTGGTGGCGCAGTAGGAGCCAAATACAGTAGAGGCTGGTAGTAACGAATTACAATAATAAATGTGATCTATCAAATGTGATTGATAAATGAAGGGTTGAATATTTTAATAGTTTTCATTTAAGAGTGTCTGCCTCATTTCTAAAGTGTGACTGGAAGTCCAGACAAACGGATGCCAAATTGAGCAACAGTGTGAAGTAGAGACCGAGGTGTTAAACCAAATAACCTCATTCCTGCTGAAGAGTCCTTGAGCAAAATGTAGAAACTGTACAAGCTCCTGTGGTGCTTTTCTAAAGCTTGAAGCAATAGTTAGACAATTCAGGATTCACTCTCTTGCTGAGAGTTAGATAAAAAGATCAACACCACTCCGTTAAATATAAGGCACCACTGTAGCCGGTTAGCTTGGCTTAGCACAATGGCTGGAAACTGAGGAAAACATCTAGCCTCTCATTTGGTTTCATTTAAATTAAGTTTTAAAATGACAGATTGTGGTTTTACAGGGGGTTATGTGTCAGATAATATCTTGGTCAGGAGCAGTAATTTCCTGAAGGCTTCTTTGGTCGCTTGGCAAACTCTCAGTGAAGACTGAAGACTTAAGTAAGTTACTGCTACTGGCCAAGACTGTGCACAACCCTTCACAAAACCAAACTGTCATTTTTACACGAATTAAACAAACAAGATGGAACATGTTAACTAGAGACCATTCGAGGTGCTGGTAGGTGGATTGGCCAGAGGCAGGCTAGCTGTTTGTCTGTTTTTAGTCTTTGTGCTAAGCTAAGCTAGTGGGCTGCTAGCTCCAGCTTTATATTGGAAGGTCAGATATGAGAGATATGAGAGGTATGAGAATGGTACCAAACCTCTCATCTAACTATTGACAAGGGAGGGATTAGGTGTATTTCCCAAAATGTAGAACTACTGCTTTAAAAGAGTACTCCACTGATGTGCATTGTACTTATATATATATAACAATGTTAGAGTCATGGGTAGTTGTAGAAAAAAATCAATGCAATGTCTTTTTCTTTTCTTTTTTACATCACACAATTTATCTGATTTTGCTTTATACAACGTTTGTGTACTCCACAACACCTGTACAGATTGATGTGCAAAATTGGTGGAGTTCCCCTTTATGCCTGCACTCTGACTATGAGTGTCACATTAGTGTTAATATGGCAGGGAGTAGTTTAAATTTACATGGTGGGATACTACAGTATATTGTTAAACTGCCTATCAGTCCAGCTTCATGTTAACCTACTGATGAAATTGTCTGGCTGCAGCCTACACTTTCCTGGAGAATTTTCTTAAAACTGTTAATACTCTCAGCAGGTATTTGAGATATGATATCTATAATTTCATTACAAACTCATTTTAAAACTAAAAAGATGAAAGAGACGGGGCTACTGAAGCGCTCGCATGTCCTTGTGCAGCTATTATTAACACAAGAAAAATGAATATAGAACTTGAGATGAATGGGATTAGTGTCTTAACGCTGCTCTTTTCAAACATTAGCTAGATCCGACAGTCCCTGCCCTCTCCAGGTTATTAAATTGCCCGTTGAGGGCATCTATCTCTTCTAATAATTACGAGCTGCCTGGAAAGATCTTCGTTTTATTTAACAATTACATGTCTCTGAGACAGTCTAAGTGTTAAGATATATTTTCTCCTGCCTGTGCCTAGTTCTATCTGGCCCAGTTTTCTGCTGCTTGCTTCTCTCAGATCTAAAAAGCTCCAACGACAGAGGGGGGCTGTGAAGTCTTTAAAGCAACTCTCAATCTCAGAATGTCTAAAGAAGCAGGGAGCACCAGGAGGAAGAGTGAAGGGAAAGAGGGATAAAGTAAAGGAGAAGTGTACAAGAATAAAAAGGATTCAGAGAGGAGTGCAGAGATACAGAGATACAGAGACACAAATACAAAGTGTGTCCATGAGAGATGAGGAGGTGGCGGGGGGGGGGCGTTCGACACAGTCAGAGAAGGGTGCAGTGACTGTGAAACTTCTTAAATAAACACTGCAAGAGAGCAGGAGGGGTGGAGGGAGGGGGAGAAAGTGAGCGAATGGGTCCCTCCGAGGGAGAAAGAAAACAAAAGAAGAAAGGGAAGAGAGTGGATGCAGGCTATTTTTTTAAGTAAGAAAGAAGAAGAAGAAGAGAGGCATTAAAGAGATAGACACAGGGGTAAAGAAAGAGAGGTAAATGGTGCCACCAAAAAAAGAGAGATAAAGAGCCAGATTATGAACCAGACCGTAGAATGGGCCTCAGATGTGTAGCATTTTAAAACATGGAGGCAATGAAGGTGAAATGCGGTTGGTATAAAATGTGGCAAAACAAGGAAAAATAGTAACTGACTGAGGAGAGTGAATCGATGGAAACAGAAACGATGACTGCCAGAGGAGAAAAACATTCCTCAGGGACCGCTTCAGTCTTAACTCACACAACGCTGCTGTGACAGAAAAACCTTTTACCTTCAATCCCTGTAATTTCCATATTCACTTCAGCCAGTGTTGGCACGGTCTATTACATGAGGAGCCAGTGTCATGACTCTACAGGGATTACACAGCCTATTCAAACTAACTGACATTTACAAAAACAAATGGTAGTTTAACAGAGAGGGCTGTAGTTAAGGTATGAGCTTTTCATCCGGCACTTCTTACATCTCTTTCTAATGTCGTGAGTCTTTTTCTGCTAGCATTATCTGTGGAGCAAAGTGTACATCATGTGCACAGAGCAACCCGTGTGTCATGTGATATGTGGTTGTGCATGTCATGTGAGTCATGTCACGTTGGGGTGTAGAGGTCAGGTGGAGGAGAGGCATTATAAAAAAGAGAGGCATGAAATGGGGTGTTGATTAAAGCATCAGTTCAACAGAACAACCCCCTGTGGTTGCATAGATAGTGAGGCATTTTTAAAAATTACAACTACCATGGTGATCAGTATTGTCTAGGTATAGCTTCTATTTAAATTAAGCTTCTGTAATCTTGTGTTCTGGCGATCCATTTTCTAAGTCCGACTTAAACTATTTTCTCTCCTGTGTTCATGACTTAGAACAGGTGAAAAAAAAGTTTTGCCAGGATCAATTTTCTAAGTGGCTTTTTTTCTTTTACCATCTGTGAAAACAGGTGGCAAAAAATGTTGGCAGGTGAACAATTTTTTGTGTGTTTGTTGTTGTTATACTCAAGTACACCACTCCCTCATGTTCTAAATAGGACTAAAAGCATTCATGTTTTCTTCCAGGTAAGTTTTAATTTCTCTATGCACTCTAAACACAAGGTACATATATTGTGTGTTAGCAAGTTATGCAACATTACTGTCATGTCTTTCTTTTTGCCAGAAATGTATTTTAATTGGCGTGTCACCTGGAAGAAAACGTGAATTTTTCACCTGTCAAAACGTTTCTTGCTGCCGAAATTAGCTCTATGGTATTCATTTGCACATGTCTTCATTGTGATCAAGGAGCACCTGGCGACGGTTGGTTATATCGATAACCGAGTCAAAGACTGCATAGCAGATTAGATTTACAGTTCTAGACAGTGCCCTCTCTGAATCTTTTCCATATGTGAATGGTATGTGCTGACCCTGATGAGACTGGAGACTAATTTCAATATCGCCAATTGATGATTTGGACGGAGGCACGTAATGTGGCTTGTCGAATGAAGAATGGATATAGCTGATCCATACCCACTATATTAATGCTGCACAAAAGGGGAACAAAACTGTCATCAACAATCCAGTAGTCCACATTGTCTGTATAAACAAACAAACATGTTATAACATCCTCCATGAATATTGGCCGGATGCAGGGCATACCGCTTGGGGTAGTGCTGTTCATCAGGAGTCAAAACTGCCACACCTGGTCTGATCTCTAAAATATGCGCCAGCTTACAGTTATCGCATCAGCATCAGATTTTGTAATGGTATGCCAACTGCGTGGATATTGTAGCTCAATAAACCCCCCATAGCTATCCAGTATTACACAAATTGTTAAAATTCAGTTTAGGTCGTTCATATGTCTTTTTCTGAAATCCAAGAGTTAAACTTGTTCTGCCAACTCAACCATTCCACCTACGTCCCACCTCTTGTTTGCTAAGAACCTTTTCTAGCTGAAATACTTACTACACATTTTGTTGGAAAAATACATACAGCAAAACAAAATGGCCTATGGTAGACAAGCTAATTTGTCTGAAAATATCTTTAATGTGGGTTTATGCAGTTGTATAAGTCATTGTAAGGCGACTTAAAGGAATAGTTCGACATATTGGGAAACATGCTTATTCGCTTTCTTGCCAAGAGTTAGATGAGAAGATTGAGACCATTGACTTCCTAGAGTATCTACTGTTTCATCTGGCCAAGAAATGGTCCTGCAAATAACTGCCCATAAAACCAGAACTTGCCATTTGATCCCTTTTTTCCCGTTTTTGTACGGATTTAAAAAATTAAATATAACGTGCTAATTACTGAGCTTTAGAGGTGCTGGTAGCTTTGGGCAGAGCCAGGCTAGCTCTTTCCCCCTGTTTCCAGTCTTTATGCCAAGATAACCTAATCTCCTCCTGGCTCTAGCGCCATATTTACAGACATGTAAATCTGATTCTTGGCAAGAAAACAAATTAATATATTTCCCAAAATGGTGAACTGTTCCTTTAAAGTTCTGCCATTAATGGCCAGATAATAGATTTTTCTGTCCACTTGTCGTTAGAGAAAAACCTTGTGTTTTTTCCTTGTTATGAAACTATGGCTGGCGCAATGAGAAGGGAAAACTCTGCTCATTTCCTCATTACAATGACAATATTCCCTCGTGAGATAATTTCACAGTATAAAGATCTTTTCTGTCTTATTTCCTTTTAACAAGAAACCTTTTTGTTATAACAAAATATCAACTTTACTGCTCAGTAAAGCTCATTAGATTAAAAGTAATAAAAAAAAGAATAATAGTAGAACAATAGTATATAGAATAAAGAACTATTACAGATAAGTGATTTTTTTTGGTTGCTGAACTCCACTTGTGAAGATGCATAGTTTGTGCAGTACTTCCTTGTGATTATTCTCACACCTCTTAATCATGTACTAATTGTCTCACTGAGAAGGACCTCAGATATTCTTGTGTGATATATTTTTATATGCAATTCCTTTTCTGCGTACACAAGCCTGCATTGGGTAGAAACACCACAATTAAAACTGGCTTAGTCACAGTGCAGTTATTGCTTTTACAACACTAATTAGAAGCACAAAGGGAGGAGGTTTTTAACGTGGTCTTAATTTGAAATATTATTCAAGTACACCATATGTTCATACACACATTTATTTCACACTGCATTGTTATACCATGTGCACTTACCCTAACCCATTTATTTAAAAAAGCACATGGAACTGCTACATTTTAGGGGGATTGTACACACATTCGTACACAGACAACGCTACAGCTGAGCGTGTGTGTGTTACTTTGGTTGTGTTTCTGTATATATGGAGTACCCATGTGTGCCTGGGCGTTGCTACTCCGGCTGCCGGTGTCTGTCTGTCGATTCCGGACCAAAGGTCAGCAGCTCAACTGTCACATTTAGTCCGTCACAGGATCTGCTCTGTCTTACAACAATGGTGTGAGGTTCAAGCTCGCTGACGACACTCGACTGTGGGCTGCATGTGAGCCGAGACCAGAGTGACAGGGCCGGGCTGAGAAATGGCAGCCGACACAGGGGTCACAGAGCCAAAGGGCCATGAAGAAAGTCACATGGATGGAGAAAACATAGGCAGGGTGATGGAGGATAACCAGAGGAGAGGACAACTTCTCTGGGTACCATTTTGCGTCTCTCTTATGCTCTCTTGCTCCGTCTTTCTGTATTGCTCTCATCCACACCTGGCTCTGCTTTCCTCTACCCCCACTGCCTCTGTTTTGTGTTTCTCACTTTCTCTCTCTCTCTGCTGCTCGCTCTAATGCTCTGTTGGCTTCAGGCAAAGCTGTCCGTTCCCCTCTCTCACTCTGTGATGGAGGGATGGCTTGTGGAGTGAAGGGCCGATGAAGCGATGGAGGCCTTCAGCATGGGGAAACACACAGGGAGCGTGTGTCCCTCTATTGCCGTCTTTGGCTGCCCCTAAACATCATTCTGATTAATTATTTATTCTCTGCATGTCATCCTTCAGAACATCCCAGCTGACTCGTTACATTAAAGGTTCACCCAAATTACTAAAAACTTACCTCTAGTGGTACTCGCAACGGAGATCGAGATACAAGTCTCTGAGATTTCTCTCTCTATGGAGGTGAATGGAGTTTTGTTTGTGGTGGTCACTGCACTGAAAACTCTTAACAGAAACAATGTCTGGCTGATCCATGAAATTGCTGTGAACAGTTATCATTAGTGTTATCTCCTAAAAACTACTACTACTCTTGAGGGAAACATAATTCTTGCCAGGGTTTTGTTTGGTGAGAACAACGTGCTATATTCTCATACCAGACAGAGGCTCATGGAGGTGGCAAGGGTGGCTGGTGGGTGTACAAAGCAAAGGACTATGACCTATGACCCCAGAGATTCATATCTTAAATTCGGTGCGTGGTCAGGTTTAGACAACAAAAGCACTTTGGTTAGAGTTTGTAAAAGCTTGTGATTCAGTTAAATGTTAATAAGCTAAACACATCCTGTCTCGTGCCTCAAGTCACTGTTGACTTTTTCAATATTTTTCCTAAGACCACGATCTTTCCCCAACCTTGAGAAGATGCTATGAGTTCCAAAGTATAACCACAAACAAAATCATGCTTTAGTTGCTGGGAGAGGATATTGTGTTTCAAGAGGCGATATTGTAGGAAAGAAATTTAAATACATTTTCAGCGAACATTTTACTGATATGTTCAGTCTCAACATTTTGCGCCTTGCCTGATCTGTTAATTAACAACATTTCCTATATGTTGATAAAAAATGTAATCCAGGCAGCTTTACCCCGCTGACAAAACAATTTTGCTGCTGCAAATTAGTTGTACATAAACCTATTTTCTAGGAGACAGCATTGCATTGGGATTATTGCTTTGATAGAAAAAGAAACCTCAGGTGGAGGCAGAAACCTCAGAGGCGGATATCTCAGAACCTGGACAAATAAAACCAAATTGTCTGCATGGCTAGACACTACAAGGGGTTAGCGAGAAGATATATTTTTGCAATGTGCGTGAACTGACCCATTAACAAAGATTTCATTAATACATGCTGTAAATAACAATCTGAAACCAGGTTGTGTAAGTGTGTGTGTGTGTGTGTGTGTGTGTTTACTCTGCCTGTGTACTTTGCATTGTGTTTGCATGTGTGTTATTTACACATTTCTCCTGCACCCAGTAGCATGCTTCGTTATCTCCTCACACACCTTAATGAGCCAGTTCTTCAGGATTGGACCAATTAGTCTCAGTAATCTGGTCAATTTAGCTATTCTGCTTTCTCCTCAGGGTTTTCAACTCCTGGAAATCACGCTAAAGCTGTTGAATGGGGTGGAAGTGGAGGAGCAGAGGGGTTTGCGTGGAAGTTGGTGTGTTTGGTGATAGGAGAAGGGGGGAAGCTATCGGCCGTTCGATATCATAATGGTGCATTACAGCTCCGAGCGCTCCCAGTGCGCCGCGGCTAGCTACACCTGAGGTCAGACAGAGTATCATTTAGCTGTGATAGAAGCATCTGCGCTTGGAGCAACGGGCCTCGCTCTCGCTCTCTCTCCCATAAGCATTATCGTTTAATTGCAGGTGTAGCAGGTACACAGGGTTAGCAAGGGTTATCCATAATGCGAAACAGTGTGGTTAAAACCATGTATCACCTTCACTCTTTTAGACCATTAGACTGAACCAAGCTTTGGGGTATCGATTTTCAACCCTCATTTACATCCACGGGGCTGCACAATTATCAGAGCTTTAAAGAAGATTTTAAATCAGCGTTTGGATCTGGTGTGACCTCGGCATCAAGATGTGTGGTGCATTGCCTTATGCACCTTCATCATGACCCTCGCTCCACTCTGTCTCATTATATGGTGACATCTGTTCAGCAAGCATAACTTCAATCTAGCATAATTAGCTCCTAACTATAATTAAGGCACCTCTTGTGGCTCTTCACTATCTGATTGTTTTTCTTTGGTGCGTTATTAACTTTGCAGGGGGAAAAAAAACTCCCCGGCTCTGTTTCTCTGCTGATTGTCTCTTCAGAAAGGTGCTCACTTAAACTTAAATGCTTCTGGTGTATATGTTCTGTATTTAATATACTTGTTTCTGGTAATTTACTTTTTCCCCCTGTGCACATGACAGGAGAAACAAAGCGCATTAAAGTGATGACTCAATATACATTTTTTTTTGTCTGAATGAAGGTAAATGTATACAGGTATACATAATTCAATGATGTTCAAAACATAATTTACTACTTAAATCTTTCTGACCAGTGGTTGCTGCGACACATCGTCTTTCACTCTGCGGCTCTTTAGTTGGGCATAAACGACTCTCTTTATCAAAGTATACAGTGGCAAAATGAGCAGTTAATTGAGATACAGAGTGTTTGTCTTGAACTGAATACACTAACATCATATCGACCGCAAGGCCTTGTTTATGTCACATTTGATTGAGCATGATCAATTCTGTCCTGGCACTTTGATTGATCACCAATATGCTGTCTAAAAGTATTGATTAAGGCTATGGTTAGAATAATGCCACCATCTTAAATGGGGTGGATAAAGAAGAACGTGCTGAGCTGGCCTGATTTGTTTATGGCCCGTTCTCCCACTAGAGTCTCAGTCTATTTCTTTTTCCTCTCTGTCACAGTTCTTTTCTCAAAACATTCTCTGAATCTGCTTATTTTTGCATCTCTCTGTGCACATATGTCTCTCTCCTCTGTAAATTCTTTTCAATAAACTTCCCATTTTTTCTCCACGTCTCCCTCATGGCCTCGGTCTCTCCCCTTCTCACACAAACACACACTCCTTCCTCTCTGTCTTTGCTCGTTATCCCTCCTTCCCCAACTTCTTGACTTGTCATTTTTCCAAAGCCTCTCCCAGATCTCCTTTGTGCATCTGTGAATTGTTTCTCTCCGTGGCTGTGCCCCTGTACAGCCAGACTCTTCAGTCCATCCATCTCTGTCTTCTCCTGCCTCTCCCCACTCCCCACTCCCCTCATCCATCTCTCCTGCTCCCTTATTCATATCCTCTGAGCTTTCTCTCCTCTCCTCTTTGTTGTGTGTCATGGCAACCAAGTTTCTCCTTGACCCTGTGCAGCAAAAGCACACGCACATTACGGTGATGTACGTCAATACGTAAGTATATCATTTTTATAAAGTTATGTATTTTGTATTGCTCTCTGTTACATTATGCTATATCTATCTATCTATCTCACCTACTACTACCTACTATCTACCTATACCACCTACTACAATCTAACTATACTACCTTATACTATTTAACTATACCACCTACTAATATCTATCTATACCACTACTACTATCTAACTATACAACGTACTACTATGTACCTATAATAATAGGACAAAAGTATGTGGACACACACATTACACCCATTTTAACTACATCTCATTCCAAAACAAGAAAACTCCACTCTTCTGGCAAGATTTCCTCCTCATTCCTGCACCTAACCCAACTCAATGCAGAGTCAAGGGGTTGCTTAATTGGCCAGTTTCAGTGGAGTCTGGCTGAGCTCAGTTACATCAACTTACTCAAAGGGGCCTGACTCCAAACTGATAAATTCAGAACTAGACCAAAAGTACACAAAAGTATTTGGAAAAGAGTGTCACCATACTTTTGATTGTATAGTCTTATATATCTATGTGTAACCCTGAATTCTTGATTGGTAGCATCAACGCCAACACAGCGAGTCCATAACTAATGGACAGATATGAGAGTGGTTGTATCAATTGTCTCATCTATCTCTTGGCAACAAAGCAAATAAGCGTATTTCCGAAAAAGTCAAACAATTAATTTAAATGTTATACATAAACAAAAGTAATAGTTATTGAGCGGTAATTGATAACATAATACCTAGTTAATAATAAAACTCTGCAACAGTATACTATATAGCGGAATTATTCCAACTAATCCAACATAATTTACTACAGTATATTGTACAGCTCAATTACAAAACATAAATGAGTAAGCTACACTTAAGTAAGATTTAATGAGTACAGTAACTAAGGTTACGTGTACAAATGCATACACTACAGCTTACTCAAATACTCTTGCAGCCAAGCAGATAAAGGTCCAGTCATTCCTCCTCCTTTTCTTCTCCTCCCTCTTGTGTCTGTCTCCTCTCGTTCTCGCTATTCCTCCTTCCCTCACCCTCCACAGAACAGGGCCAATTAGAGAACATCCCATGTTCCTTCTTGGCTCAACCAAGACACTCTCCAGGGCCACTAATTAAACACAAACCTTCCCCCTTTCTGTCTCTGTCTTTCTCTCTCTCTCTCCCTGCACTGTCACCTCTCTCCATCTGCCTCACATCCTCTTGCTCTCTCTCCCACCCTCTCTTCCTCCCAGCAACCTCTTTCCATCAATTCACTCGTGTTTCCCTCTTTTCACAACTTTCGCCTGTGCCTTCATCCCTCGCCCTCTTTGCCTATTTGTCATGGTAGAGATTTGATATTCACATTGGGACAGTCTTCAGAGTCAATCTGTACAAAGCGCCAGACTTGTTATTTTCTTTTGCTAGTGTTAACCGTGCGCCCTGTGACCTCAGCCATGTACACTTTAGGAGGATGTCCAGAGCTGACAGTGCTGCTCCTTTTTAACAATGTTCCCCCGCAACTACTGTTGCCCACTGTCCACAGCTGAGCCCGCTGACACTGACAACCAGCCCTGTTAATGGGCCAGTCATAGTTACCCACTGTATTGCTTGCTATCTCAGTCTCCCTTTTTCTTTTCTCCCCCATCACTTCCTGTCAGGGCACAGCATGAAGAAAATACATGCAGCTTCATAGAAACATACACCTGGCTTGGAAACATGTCAGTCCATTCTCACTACCTGTAAATGTTGGCATAGAAAAACAGAAGACAGCTGTCGTTGCCATATTTTTATAGAATGGGTTTCATCCAAGAAACTTGATTAGCCAAAGATATGATCCAGCCCTGGTGTTTATTCCCATTAAGCATGGCTATTTGTTCTTTTTTTGGCTGCTATGCAAAGTCTCTAATAACCAGGGAGCTAGTTAGCAATCTTTCTTGTTATCTCATTTTCCCTCTTATATCTATACAACTTTGAAGAAAACTTCAGACACCACAAATGTTTTGTTATTGCATAATTTTCATACCCTCTATCACAGGAAAGAACACCCTGTTGAGCACTATTTCTGTGTTAAAGGCTCCCCTAATGGCTTCAATAAAAGGAAAAATATCTCTCAAGCCAATCTTTCATTTCCAAGGCAAAATAGGGGCAACAAGAGATTCCTGCCAACTGAAAACAGAACAGCTGTAGATGCTCATTCTGATTCATGTGCTGCAAACTAGTTTCTTGTTTTGGACTGATGGAGGTAATTAGTCATGATTTTTAGAGATGGACTACCTCCAGAAAACAAGAGAAATTTGAATCTGATGATGAGGTGACGTGTTCCATCTTCTGCTTACCCACTGCTTTACAAGCAGACACCAAATTAATATAAAACAGCGGTTCCCAAACTGGGGCTGGAAAAAATATATATATGTGCCACGTATAATGGTCATGTTTTCAGAGCTTTCTCTCTTCTATTTTCTCATAGATAGTTAACTTATTAAAAATACCACTCTGAGAAAGTAAAAACTCACTCTTTGCTTCAAGTTCTCATAGTGTAAAAAATATGTAAGACACAAGGTTGCAAGTTAACTTCTTCTTTTTAAGGGTCACAAGCCAACAGAGTCTAGAGCCATGCTACATGCTCTGTGAGGCTGTACTAAGGAAAGTTCTTGAGCTAATTGTTAATATTTAAAATGTTCACCAATGCCATTAGTTTTGCAGATATTTAGTCATAAACCTAAGTACTGAGCAAACTGAAATGTTAACCAGATGATGGTAACAGAGGAAAGGTTAAATGAACACCAAAGTCATTAGCATTCATCCTTTGCGAATCATGAACATATTTACAAAATTTCTTGGCAATCCATCCAATAGTTGTTGAGATATTTCAATCTGGACCAATGTGGTGGACTGATCGACCGACCGACATAGCCATCACTAGAGCCATGCCACTAGCATGGCTAAAAATGTTGGGAATCATTGATGTATAGGATAGATTTTTTTTTGGGAGATATGATTTTGTACAGGATTTCTTATGATTCAACATTTTAATTTACCACGGCATCATTAGTCATAAAAGTGGGCTGCCAGTGACGTCCAGTAAATACACACATCCCAGAGTGCTGGGAGTGCAGGGTGAGAGAGATTGTTCTGGGTCTCCCTTTGTCAACAATTGATTGATAAGAGGTTTTGTTCTCATGACGCCACCCAGATCACCCAACTCCCTCTCCCTCATTCAATCCCCAGCCCCTGAAGCAAAACTAATCCTAACTAAACTCCCAGGATTCCTCCCATCTCCCATCCCACTCCTCTTTCTCTCACTCACCCATCTTCTGTCATTCCTGAAGTGGCACTAATCCTCCCCTCTTCTCTCTTTTTATTCTCCTCTTTCCTCCCCTTCGTGTTTTTATGATCTGTCGTTACCGGAGCAAAACTAATCTCCCCCAACCCCCCCCCCCCTCTCTTCCCGTGGTGACTCCAGTCCTCCATGCCCTCTGCTCGTTGCCTCTTATCCTCGCTCCCTCCTTCCCACTCTGGCTCTTGCTTCTTCCTCTGACACCCAACTGTTATTCACCTCAGACCATAGCTGTATTTACCTCTTTCCCCGCTCCCTACCCACCACAGTTCATCTCTCCTACTCTCTACGGGCAAAGTTATACTGACAGCCAAGCATTTGGAAAAAAAAGGCTCAGGTGAAAGCTGCTGCCATGTATGTGATGTTCTCCCCAAAAACAGCTTACACAAATAGACTTCATCTAACACTTTGTATCCAACAGCTGTACTAGAAGGAAGAAGATGTACGATGTAATAGTGTTCTTCCACCTTTCAAATAAGAGACAGTGGCAGTGCAGCAGGAATAAAAGCAGAGGCAAAGAGTTTTCCCAAACATACCTGCAGCCTGGCTGGATTCAGACATACTCTGACGTCTCATTCATACACTGACATACAGTAATGAGTCCTGACAATGCAGACACACTCAGACAGCCACACATGCAAATACTCATGTATTTGTATTGAAATAGGCCCTGCAATTTTAGCTGCATCTCAGAGTCTATGGAGGGAGAGTGGACGTAGAGAGAGCATGAGGCTGTCAGCTCATTCTTCACAGCTCTGCCACAAATGCGTATATCTGCTGTAGCCGCATAATTACAGAGTTATCAGAGCCTTTCTCAGGTCCTCAGCTACCGACAGCATATGAAAAGACCCCAATTAAGCAATTATCTTTAAAGGTAGAGCCTAATTCAGTCATTTGAGCTCCAAAGAAGCATTGAGAAGGAGACCACAGTGGCTGACAGCTAATTCAGAAAGTGGGGCTAAAAGCATTAAGGCTTAGATACAAATGGAGAGGGCTTGTCATCATGCAATGCTCTGAAGAATGGCAACAACAGCGCCAAAATGTCAGACTCTTGTCAGAAAAGATTCTTGTTGTATACGCATGCTGCGGACATTCATACAAGTTCATCATGCATGTCCATTCTTCCCTATGGTTTTTATAACACTGCAGGTCTTACACATGGAGTTCAATTCACTTTAATACCACTGGACAATTGGACATTATTTTTGCTCTCTAATGGCTAACAACTCAATAAAGCGCCCTTTCTGCAGCATGCCACCTTTTTGCTCTGCTGTTTAACAGTGGCTAAATGCTGCTGTCATTTTTACAATTAGTTTCTCACACTTTCGCTCCTTTCACTCTGTCTTTGTCACTCTCGCTGTGAGAAGTCCTCCTCCTAAACACTGTCCCCTCCCTGTAATGATCCTCACAAATCACCACCAACACGATTCTACATCTTATGAATCAAAAGGAGAAATTGTTGCTAATTTGTACTTTTGTTTTTTACATCCATCTGCCATTTTCACTTTGACTTTCGTCCGATGACAGTTGTGATCATTTCTACCTACGAATCTGTATTTTGCGTTTTCATTCTGCATGTTCTGATATTTCCACTACTTGATCACTTGAGCCCCGTTGTCCATAACTGTTGTGAGCATTCGTGAGAAGACAGTACTGCTGCTGTGGTCTGCTTTGTTATGTCTAGAGCTTTCTGTGTGTCTCTACGGTTGTATCAATCTCAATTGTCTGCATTATAACGTTTGTCAACGTGTCTACACTACTGGGGCAAAGTGAAGTGATAGATGACTTGACTGCCTCCTTTCCTCCTGAGCTTACAATATATGGGGAAGGAACTGACAATTGCAGTTCTGGCCTTTTATAACTTTCGGGTATTGTACTGCAGTATATAACTATGTCAGAGAGAGACAATGTATATTTTGCCATTGGATGTAGAGCTAGAGTTGTGTTGAATGTCTTTTCATTTCAACAACAGTGCTTTGGCTCGTTCCGACAATAATCAACACAATGATAGCCAGACATATTGTGATGCATTATTCATTTTTGTCTGTGTCTGATTACCCGCTACCATTTGACAACCATCACACTCAAATGTGTTTGGATTACAAGCAGTGAGGAGTGAAAAGGGGAAAATGGCTCATATATTGCCTATCTATCATGCAAAGAGGGTCTTTTGCTGCAGCAAGGGAACAGAAGTAAGGATTCACTGACTCAGTGGGAGTATAGTTCATAAACACAAAGCGCAAGTTTGACACAATGTCTATCCTGAAGGAGGATAAGTAGCCTCACGAGTGGTCAATAAGTCAGACAGTGCTCCATAATCCACAAAGATACATCCAAGGTGCCATGGCAATTCATAATGTTTGAGTTGTGTGGGGTCATTTAACCATTTCCATTGATTACTGTCATTTTGGAAGTGTGTTGCCATCAAGTGGCCTGAATGGAGAGGCTACTTAAGACTCGACATGCTGATCAATAGTGCAGTCTCCAGGTCCAGACGGCCTCTCACACATCAAGGCCATGTGGAAGTCCTCCCCAGCTCTCCTCCAGCTGGATCAATACGCCATGCATACACACAATCACACGCACTCCATTTGCTCCCAACTTCCCATCAACAGGTGCAGTTTAATATGCCTCATTTATACGAGTGAGTCATTGAATCAGCCCAGATTGTGTCGCCTTGTTCTACATAAAGAGAGCAGTCAGACGCTTCGACCGCCACTCGCCAGTGCAAGAAATATACTAATGTTTAAAAGAACCCTAAAGGATCTGCCAAGGTTGAAAATCAAGATAAAGCACTCGGTCGATCCTAAAATTGATTTATAACCCACCTCTCACAGAGAGCTCTTGAAAATACATGAGCCAGTGCCACAGTGTTTAAGGCCGATTTCATTTTGAGCCGTATTCCTTTTGAATAGAGTTTCAGGACGTAATCCAAAAATATGGTTGGATAATATTTCTGTCAGCCTTAAAGCTTCCCCCGGGGAATGATGGAAAAGAAACTAAGAGACCCCGAAATGCTGTGTATTGTGTTTACAGTGCAGCATTATAAGGACAGGCAGCTTGACCCCTGCTGCTCATATCGACAGACATTACTGATTTTTCTGCTGTAGGACTCAGCGTGCCACTAGCAATCCCAACAGGGCAGCTCATGAAAGAACTCTCACTGCCAATCTCAATATCCTTTTCAATAGAGCCAACTCATAGAATAACTCTTACACAAACACGTCATACAGTCCAATGAGCAGAGTCTGCGAGGTTATATCAATACAGCTAACCAGCAACGTGCCCATGATCAAACATCTTAAAATCGGTGTCACCAGAGGTGCCAGAGTCGCTCCTAAGACCAGATCAATGTCTGACCGGCTGACTTCATTAGAGGACCTTTATATCAACAGGGGTGATTGGTGGAGGTGGATGAGTTAGAGTTGGCGCAGGCTTTAACCTCGTGCAGGTTTCAGTTGCACTTAAGTGGATGAATTAAGTGTTCAGTGAAAACAAGGACAAGGTGAGGAAGTGGTCAGGGTGCAGTGTGTGCAAAATGCTACATTAGGCTAGCAAGAGACTGTACAGATCAAGCCCGATTTAGCCCCCGACTAATTTTAGAGTTGGGCCGAATTTCTGCCAGATCGGTTGTCGTTTGACGCGCTGTTTGAGGGGGGATTTCTGGAATGTCCGAAATTTTGTTTGGCTGTCCATGATCCAATTTCCCACATGGCTGCTGTAAAAGGATCCATTATAAACTGTAGTAAGCTTGTTTTAATATCACTGGAGTAGTATTTTACATGTGGTGGTTAATTGTAGTGATAACTGAGACTGTCCTGTGAGATAAAACGGAACTTGGTTCAAGAACGACAGACCATATTGACTACATCTTAGGCCAACTGCGGCCCCATATTTGTCTTTTTTTCACCTTAATTTCCATGTTCCAGCCTCTTTGTTTTGGTTTTACAGACCTCAACTTTACTGTTATAGGTTGCTCGCACCACCTCATCAACCTTGTTTTTGACCCCAGCAGGCAGCTGTTTATAGGTAACAAAGCTCTGATAAACTGACTATTCGCTGCCTTCCCAGGACCAAACAGCAGACAGACAAAGTTAGCGACTAGACGGTGAAGATAGGGGAGCATTTAGCAGCTAACAGCTCGCTGCTCCGCCCCTAAACTGCCAAAATATCAAAGCAGGTTTAAAATGCTCAATTACACACTAGAAGATATCAAACTGAAGATATCAGCTGATTGATATATTGACACTTCAGACTAACACTGGTCTTTATTCCGAATTAAATTGCCCCTGCTTTACCACATTTACATACATCATCTTGCCAGGAGTTAGATGGGAACCAGATATTTTTGGCATGAAAACCAGCTATTTCAAGTACTGTGAATAATTTTGGAAAGCGGTTAGGTTTTGTCCCGAAAACCTTAAAATAAATACTGCTATAGGATTCTATGTTGTTCCAGATGAAATGCAGAACAACTTCAGAATGAAAACCACAATGTTTGACTGTGCAAAATGTCATTGACTTTGCTCAGAGGTCTCGGTGTTGCAGCGTGATTATCACTTTCACTCAGTTTTTACAATATTGCCACGGTTCAACAACATTAATGTGGTGTTAAACACGGCTCCTTGGAAGTTAAATTTATGACCTCATTTAGTCTTGCAGCACTAATTCTCTGTAAAATTGAAACTGTTAAACACTAGACTGAATCTATGATTATTTTAAATCTTATCTGAGAAATACTATTGAAAAGATGTGTGTCTTAAATGCCATTTTAACCAAATAGTAGGGTTGAAATTTGGGCAATACATACTTGAATCAGGTTCAGTAGATAACACATTGAAATATTATGTTCATGTGAGAAAGTTGCCTAAATAACTGACTTACACCATATTACATATAGTACTTTGTCATTACATTTATTGAAACTTGTCTCATATTATGTGACATGCAGAGAGGGTTTTAAAAAAATACAGTATAAGGACTTCATAATATGTTTGTTGACACATACTGTATTATAAGTCATTTTAAATATCCTAATACAACATTATAGTGCACCAAGCTTACACAGTATTTAAGAAAAATTAAAGCAACTTGTGACAAGGTTATGTAAATCTTTGCAGGGGCGCGAACAAGCTGCCACATTGAGTGGCGTTCACTTTTTTAACTTTCATTTGAAAAAAAAAGAAACATGCCTTGTAAGAAGCTCACAGTGGGTATTTTTCATATATTGTATTAAGACTTGAAACAAGTTACTTTCCATTTCTTTTTGTCTTCTATAATGTGCTCAGCAAGTGTGCCTTTGCCTCTGGACAGACTTAAATTTAATATCATCATTTTTTGCCAGAATTGCCCTTCTGGCCCCAAGGTCTCATGTCCTTGGGGTAGGGGATCATTTCATATTTTCATTTTCCCTGACAGTATCAGTCTGACGCAAATCAGTAAATCACATTAGTTAAATTATACATTCTGTGAAATGTATTATTCAAAGATTAATTTATCAGAGTTTGTTGTTTCACAGAATATTAACCTTAGAATGATTTTTTTTGTATACTTTGATAGATTAGTCTTATAAATTATTTCGTGCTGTTCTAAAATTCATTTTTAGAATATGATTCTCTGGACAGTCTAATGGAGCAATTTGGGCACTTTGTTCCATCTGCCGTCTTTCAAACAGCAGCTCTCTCTTCCTCCGCACTCTGTATCAAACTTGGCTTCCTTTTAGAAGGCACCCCACTGTGCCGACGACACCCAGACATAAATACCCCTTCTCGCCAGTGCACTTTCCATCTCCCTGTCTGACCTTCTTTCTCCCCTCTCTCTCTCCCAATGTCTTTCTCTCACTGACTTTCCCTTTTTGTATTTCTTTTCCATTCACATCCCTCTCCTACCTGCACCTGTAAAGACTTGCCTTTTGCCCTGTTTGGCTCTGTCTCTTTGTGTCTCATCTCATTTTTTTGTGTGTAAAATTTCCCTCCTCTCCTCTGGTCCTTAACCGAGCACATCTTCACACCCTGTTATCCTCAGTCACACTTTCCTCTCTCCGCTTTTCATTTTACTTTAAATTATTCATATACCTGGCTAAACTTAATTACACTTCAGAGCTCTTTTGGAAGTTTCTTTATTGAATGGAGGTACAATGTCAATTCCCAATATCAAACTAGAACAGTGATACAGAACCAAATCATGATTCTTTGTCGTGATCATTGTCATGTTATATAAATGTTCAAAATGTAAGTTCTGGAGTCTTTGTCCGAATCCAAAACTCACAACACTATTAGTTATCCATTTTTACGGCTCACAGCCACCAAAATGTAAAGTGAAAGGTCTTTTAAGCTTTATTACTTTCTTACTTAAATAAGGACATACACGGCTACATCCACAGGATTAAAATAAAATTGTAAATTTGACTGTAGGTGTATAAAAGTGAATATACGGTATACTTTCAGAGAAGAGTAACGTAACACCAGGCTGAAAAGTATTGTTTCACTACCCTCTCTGGTTGAAAGAGTCAAGCCTGTTCTACCTCTGACCACACCCATCAACAATGTCCTAAGTGTGCTCAGTTGCACTAGTAACCACACACAACAATGATGTCACAGAGTCCTGGAGTACACCTATACATCACTGCGGCAAGGTGAGACGTTAAAACACTGGGAGGTCAGCAAAGACAAGAATTTCAGTTACACGCTAAAAGTCAATGGGTTAAAAATGTACTCTTACTCAGTAGCAAGATGTTACTTTATCCAGTTTTAGTATTATTCTTGTATATTGGTTTATATAACAAACAAAAAAAATGGGTACTTTTACCCAATATTAGATTTACTTTAAAGCTGTCACAGATCTGATGTTCATATGACATTCAAAACTGCAAAGGATACACATATTACGAGTCAGTAAAAAATAGTGACATGTATGTTTAAAAAGTAGCTAAAATACATTATAACAGTTAGAACACAACCATACCATATTTTTGTTTGGGTAAATAACCCAACAGTAATATAAAAAAAAAATATATATATATATATATATATATATATATATATATAACAAAACAACACCGTGCTTTATCTACCCAGGGGTACTGGGTAAAGTTAATACATTTTTGCAATGGACCCAAATTGGGTCAGTTTTGACCCAGTGACGTTCAGTGAACTCTTTAAGGACCCCCTTTTCTGAGCATAGAGCCGTTGCAGGGGAGCGTGAATGACCTGTGGAATTTGGATCGTATCTTATGTTGAATGAGCCTGATTCATGAACAATAACCAAAGAACAGTGCTCTGATGCTGCGCGGCAATCAAGAGTCAGAACATCACGGGCAGATTTTTGACAGGGAGGAAAAATGAGACGTCATTAAGCTGTTAGCAAAATTCACAAAGGTTCGAGAGCAAGATGTCCTTCTGAGAGTTTGCCTTTTATTTATAAACGCTTTAGGCAATCTTTAAGTTGCCTAATAAGAAACATGCATTAGAGAAATGTTTCATGATCAGGCGCTTTGAAATTAAGCAATGGCTGATTGCGTGACCCCCTAAAACAGGTGGCACACGTACACATACTGTATGTCAGAGAGCTCAAACAAAGACTTGGAAGTGAGGATTACCCCCTCTCAAATTGTTTAATTTGAATGGTTTTAGAGGCCTGATGATGTAAAAGTCTACAGTATTGCCCTAGAGTAAGGATTGGAGAAAAAAATAGAAAAATAAATGTAATTTTGTGTAGCAGTTTTTTTAATTTCTTGTTGATCATCATGCAACCCTTAGGGAGGCCCAGATGCCACTGATAATGTTATTTCAAAAGTTCAACTTTGTACTGTTTGTTAGTTTCCCCAGTAGATAAAAAAGTAATTGGTATACATGGGAGGGAATACATTTTCCATAGGGGGCTGTGACAGAAGTGGTATGAGAACCACCAACCTAAATTGGTTAAATGATCTTCCTTATATTTATTCATTTAAGTCATTTGAAAAGTAAAGATGCCAGATATTCACTAGTTCCAGCTTCTCAAATGCTTTTTGACAAAACAGGTTATTTTGAAGACGTCACCCAGGGTTAGGGAAATCGAAATTGTACTTGACATTTTCACTATTTCCTGTCATTGTATAGACCAAAAGATCAATCATTCAATTGAGACAATAATCTGAAGCTTAATTAATAAGGGTTAGGTTAGCAGCCCACATTTCCACCACTCAGTGTTTGTAACTCTGAACACCATTAAATCTTTTCTTTAAAATGAGCACTTTAATGTTTGTAATAATCTATGTGAATAATACTGACTGTTACATTTTCAATTCAAGGTTATCGGCCTGATGGGCTGGTTCATTATTTTGCTGCACCTAGCTATTAAGTAAAATACAGATTTAGGTTATCATTTACCTTTAAGGCTCCAACAGGAACCAGTTTTCAGCATGATTCATATACCTCTGGCAGACGCTCAAGCTTTTTTTCATCTTAAGGCGTCGAACATCTTATTCTGCCCACCACACATCTCTGAATCTCAGCAGGAGGCTCAGATTGCTGACCATCACAGCCTAGTGATTACCGCGGCAACATTTTCCAGAAACTGTCAGAAATCTCCCTGTGACTCACTAAACATTTTCTCTCCTCCATTACCCGTGACTTCCAAAGTTGTGCAGTTACTACCCACGGTGTCTGACTGTCGCCATGAGCTCTGTTTGCACCCACTGTTGGTGTGTGCGCGTGCATCTGGGACACACAGACTAACAGATTTGCTTGTTAGATCACGTTATAGAAATGTTTTTTACAAATGTAATGTAGACAAATAGCAAGTGCAGATTCAGTGTAAACGGAACACAGTCATAAACATTTTTTATTTATTTATTTTTTTTAATTTTGTGTTCAATGCAGCACATACGCAAAAAGCCAGCTGAATTCATGTAGATTGTCGCCTTATTTTTTGTTGTGTTGTACTGCCCTCCACAGCCCAGAGTGTGAAACTTGGACTGTGGAGGGCAGTACAAAGTGGTGTGTCACAGCAGAGACATTTTTATGGTTATAGCCCGAACAGCAATATCACAACCACAATTCTTCCTTTAGTCAAATGGGTGGTGGCATGTTTGTTTTAAGTGGTGTAATTCGTAACATGTTTATGTGCATCTGTCTGTTCCAAAGCCTTGGGCCTTTTTCTAAGCAACTGTTACAGCTAAATTTAGTTCATCGATAACCGCAGGGTTAATTAAAGGGGGCTAGACAACTTGTTAAAGCATATAGCCTAGAGAACAAAGACCTCTTCTATGAAGAGCTGAATCCTGTTTAAAATTGACACCTGAACCAACATACCCTCTGAATTATCCAACCTCAGTGTTTCTGTTATTGCCTGTTCATTAAAGCCTCCATACAGCAATAATCCACTAGTCGCTTGCACCAAGTATAACTTTTAAATATGTGTGGCAGATGCTGTGCCTGCCTCTCCCTTTATGCACGTACGCCATCATAACGACTTGCCCATTCAGTAAAACATTTTGTCCATTAAGCGCAGAGACATTTACCGGTAGATGAGACCCATATTACACATGAAATGGGAGACATTGGAATTGTTAGAGTGGCATTATCACAGGCAACTAATAAGAAAAACAAG
The DNA here is from genome assembly GCA_011952105.1 of Coreoperca whiteheadi. Taxonomy (NCBI): domain Eukaryota; kingdom Metazoa; phylum Chordata; class Actinopteri; order Centrarchiformes; family Sinipercidae; genus Coreoperca; species Coreoperca whiteheadi. The sequence goes on from CM022477.1 coordinate 10,015,475, forward strand.
TGTCCGGTCACAGTGCCAGACAACAGATGCAGTATGCCTGTGCGCTGGAAGGACACCAACTGTATCATAATACCACACATTCATGAGGTTTACCGTCTGGCATACATGCCTGCGTGTTTTGTCAGATCACAGCTTTATCCCAGCAGGGCTCATTGCATTATACTACAAACAGGTAAGGCGATGTGTCCCAGCACCTGATTATCGTACACATGGCAATTTTACAGCACAGTTTTGGCTCACACTTCTTTCAGTAACAAGTGTTGAGTTTTAATGAAGCTGTGAATATATTGCCAGTCTGGGATCATACAGGAAAGTAGTAGGTCAGTGTCAAAAAAAAGAAAAAGCTGCATGAAGACCAAAAAAATAAAAATAATAATAGGTGTTGTGAACTCAGTAGTTTAATTCCTATTGATGATGGCATCAATTGGACCTGGGCTAGTTAAACAAACAGTTCATACAGAAACATTAAGGCTTGGAGGATACACCTTGCACTCTATTTAATAAGCAAAGTTCCCCAATGAAAGTATTAAGTAGTGTTAAAACATTTTATATTCCTGTGAGCCTCCATCACAGATCATTAAGTCAGTTATATTATACACACACATACACAAAGAAGTCTTGTTGCTTTTAATGATGAAGGCATGTTGTGTTTATGTGTCATGTTTCAACCTGCACAGCAGATGCAGGTCAATTCACTATTATCGCCCAATGGTTACTTTGTCCGGTCTAAATCCATCAGGCCATGCAGTTCATGAACTAATAGAATGTTTTTAGTGTGATCTAGTCGCTTTTAGGAAGACATAGGGCAGAAAGGGGAGATTCCACTCGCGCTTCCTACAAGTAACTTTTTTTTGCATAGGTTTCCCTGCATTTTACAGTTCACAGATAGGAAACCGTGAGAAGCAAGTGTGTATTCAATTAAATGTCATGCTGCTGCCTGGTAGATCTAAAGGCAAACCTTTTAAATAAAAATGGGGGGGGGGGGGGGGGGGGGTTAAAAAAAAAAAAAAAAAATTTAAATGAACAACAAAAAAGAAAATCA
>CM022477.1:10016541-10065545 GCA_011952105.1 Coreoperca whiteheadi
GAGATGGAGAGAAGGAAAAGAAAAAAAAAAAAAAGGTAGAGGGGGGGAGGGGGAGGGGAAAAGGGGTGGGCAGAGGGGGAGGGGGGGGGGGGGGGGGAGGTTAAAAAAGTAAAAAAATTTTGTAAGTTAGCCAGCGCAGAATGTTCAAACATGTAGATTATTGAAAAATTGGCAAATGCACTTAATGTTCCCATTTTGATGAAGCTGCATACTTTTGCAATGCAAAATAGGGCATCATCAATGCTACACTCCATGTGTAGTAATTCAATATTCTAATGTTATCTTTAAATAACCAAACCCCATCTCCCACACTAATTTTAAGGGTACAGGGATGTCATTGTAGTTGTGTCAATGACTGAATGAGTCCTAACTTTGCCAATATTTATTTTCTTCATTCATTCTGAAAGTTAGAACAGCTCTATACCTACACATTAATACCTTACAAAAAAAAAAAAGGCACAAGTTCACAGAAACTTTTCAAGGCAACATTTTAGCCTCAGTGACAGCAGAGCAGCTCAGTATGTGGTAGTAAAAAGGTACACAAACATGTCAGAGTGGGTTCAAGTATTCATAACAAGTTTGACAAGGAAAATAAGTCCCTGAAAGCACTATTAGCCAATACCATTATCCAAAATAAATGTAATTGGCTTTCCAGCATTTCAGTCAATGATCCAGATTTATTCTGTAAGAGCATTTTAGGGTAATGATTGCCATCAAAGTTGTCAACCCCCCCCCCATGCATTTTTATGTCTCAAGTGACTCTAATCATGCAGTAGTTATAAACCCTAAATAGTGCCAAAACCCAAGTCCACACTAATAACATTTAAAAGTTTACATTTATTTCAGAAAGGGCAACACATTCATAAATACTGAGCAGCTTACTGGTACAAATCAGACTGTTCAAAAAAAGGATTTGTTTTCAAGTAGGCCAAAGAGAATATAATATGCTCTAATGGAAAAGGGATCAAAAGTTGTTTAAGAGACTCTTATGGACGCGGCTTTCCATGAACATGACAAAAATTGTTAAATGCCAATTTACAGTGTCATTTTAACCAAGCAGCAACATGTCACTTAAAGCCGCAATTTGATGTTTCAGAGTCAAACTTAGGATCCAACTATTCTGTCGGGCTTGTGTTCTGACCCAAGCTTGACCCAGAATGCACGGTTAGAATTACTCAAATGTTTGAACAAGTTTCACTCCCCAATATTATAACAATTGTTCTAAAAAGCTGGAATATCCAAGCAGGTTCAGGAAGTTGGACAGATAGGTTAAGTCAAAAAGACAGTGTAAGATGATTTGAAGGTTTCTGGAAAACAATGTGTCACTGTTAACACATTAAGTCTTTTCCCCTAAGAGAAGGGTGATGATTTTTTTTTTTCTCCCTTCAACACATACTCCGCCACCACTGTTCATAAATGTGATAGTCCTTCTCCAAGTCCATGATCAGCCCAAATCACCTACCACAAAAGAGCGTGGTAATCTGACAGTATGATCCCGATTGTGATGAGTTGATATGTGGCACATAAGTAGGGCTGGCCTTCCAAGGACCCAGAGAAGCTCTCCCTTATGACTTTTGGCCAGGCAGAGGGCGCCGGAACAGCAAGATGTGCGGCTCTGGAGGCGAAAGAACAAGGTACTTAGAGGTTGTGTTGCTTTTATTCCTTTAGGGGAAACCTGACTCGTGACTCCTGGTCCATTATTGTGAATAGAGGGTGCAGCTGGGTTTGAAAACCACTGTCTATATGCTTGTGGTCGCCAAATCTATTGAAAACGTTTACTACTAATCTATACCACCGCTTTAAAATTAAAAAAGTTTAATTTCACCTGTTACAACAGACCATCTTTCATTTTCTGCCTTAAAGACAAGACAGGCCTGGGTCCCTTTATTGGCAATTTTACTAGCTAAAACAAAACGGGGGCAGGGGCCAACAGAACACAAGAAGAAAGGGGCTTCAATTTACAGTTAACGAAATGCTACGGTGGACAAGTTCAGTTACATCGAAATGAGCAACATCAACATTGTGTCATGTGCCTAGTTATTTTCAGCTTAAGATCAGTTATTTTGTAAAAGCAGATTTAGCACATGACACATTGTATTTGCAATCTGCATTCTAACTGTAAAACTCAGGAGACTTATAAAAAAAGAGAAGCCATTTTATAAAAATTTGATTAAAAAAATATCTCGACCTTATACACTTATTAAATTTAAACATTGATTTCCAGATTAGAATCCCATTTTCACACTGTCACAAACAATGCTTTGGGACTGCTCATTTATTACGGCACCGTTGTAAAAAAAACCTATTAAATAGATACTTGAAAGTCTACAGCTAAATTTTTCCAAGCTTACTTTCCATCCAGTGGCCACCCATCAGGTCTGTCTTGTCTATTATTGTCGGTCTCCAGTTACAGCTTTAGTTATTTCATTTGTGGAATACATTATCCTTGACGTGGCAACAAGATAAGATACCTGGCTGGTGGATCATGTAATGCACCCATCCTTGGCTCTGCTGGACCCCCAGGTTCCTCCACTCGGTCTCTGACATCAAATGGGTCTTGGGTACACGTTTTGCAATTTCTTTGGGTAACATGACATGCCTGTAACGTTAGACAAACCATATACATGTTATTAGAACCCGTTGTGTTACAAAACGATAGTTTCAACACAATGTCACCTTGGTGATGTTAAAGTCGTCATAGAATAACGATGACACATAACTTATAAATGTGAGCCATACACACCTGTACTCGTATTTGTCATCGTCGTATTTATCTGAGTAGTAGATCTGTTTGTGAGACATGACGAAAACCTGGTGGAGAGGTTTCCAACGTTAGTAAACATTCAGAATCAGAAATAAAGCAAGTTAGCTAAATTGTTATAGTGGCCAACGCGACAGAAGCGTTCCGTGTGCATCGCTAACGTTACGCCAGTGTTGCTAACAGTTACGCTAACGTCGCTCTCAAGTTAGCCGAGAGCAAGCGTTATCTCTGACAACTTACGTTAATGAAACACCAAACTAGATCTTTCTGCTGCTGTGCGACGCAACCAGTCAGACTTCAAAGTTACCTTATATGATTGCCAAACTATCCTGCTGGGGGAAAAGTCAACTATTCCAGTTGCTGTGCGTCCAACAGTAGCGACACGTCCTCACCTTCTTTGTTTCCCTCTCGAATGTTTGCGAGCCCGCTTTTCACCGTTCAAATAGACCTCGTATGATCCTATTGGTCAAGAGAGCTTAAGAACGCTCTTGCCATTGGTCGGTTCTATCTGTCGCAGGAAATCACCGTAATCGCTATAGGGCTTCCTAATTGGCTAGCAAAAAGGAAATCTAGTACACAAACTTGCAGGAACCCTGCGGTACAATCCAAACATGACATACTTGTTATTGGATAACCGGTGACCCAGATAGTTTCGCTGCATCATCATGTGTACATTTACAGTGTTTTTAGTGACTTTTAACCATGGATTCATTATAAGAACTCTACGTGCGTAGTTCTAACGCTCTTTACGGAAAGGTGACATGATACGTTCAGAGTTTGACCTCGATTTGAGGACCTTTGTCTTAAATAAAGTTTTCTTGAGAACAGTTTTTCTTTTCTTTTATGATCGATGGGTGAAAAATCTTAATTCATCTCTGCCATAACCCTTACGTCTCTACACTGTGAATTTAATTGAAAAGTCACCCTAAATATGGTGGCAAACTCTTCCTCAGGATGATAATCGGAAAAGGCTAAACATGAGTGCACGTTACCTTTCAACACCACGACGACACCTGAAAGAAGTGCTGCAATGTACACATTTGGCATAGAATGCAGATTGTCAACACTTCTGCACATGTTTATTGACAGAAACATAAATCTATGGCCTATTGTATCTGTTAAAAACAGAAGATGTATTATAAACTATCTAAAAAGCCTATTTCTCAAATTAAATATGATAAATTAAATTTAAATGTTAACTAAAACACTAGAAAGAGTGGACAAATGGTAAACCAAATAACTAACTTAAAACAAGTCAATATTGAGGTTAAACAACGTGTAGTAGACTACAGATATTTGACAGTGTTATAGTGTGTATCTATAGCCAACTGCCAATACCAGTACTTTGATTGAGTTTAAACTGCAAATGTATCATTTATAATTTGTAGGTAAGTGGATGTTTTAGTGTTGCAGGGTTATTGACACTAAATCACATATGGAGAAGAAATGTAAAAGTAAATGTGCCTATCACAGACAAAACAGTTAACAGACTCTAATTTGAGAAGAAAATGAGCCAGATGATGAAATGAACGTCCCCGCTGGAGCAATCGGTGTGGAGGGACTGTCCGCTTTGGTAAGTCCCGCAGTTCAAATATAGCTCTGCAGACGTGTCAGTGTGCGGCTGGTCCTGGTAGCCTCTCCCTCCTGTGTATATATATATGTGTGTGTGTGTGTGTGCATCTTGAGGGTTAGGTTCACACATGAAGCTGTATTATTAAAAAACAGCGGAAGGCTCTGCGTCCATCACCTGTCACTCTCACCTGCGTGCGTCAATCATGCTGGCTGTGCGTCGTTTTCCCTGACACGACAGTTCTATCTGATTGGCCCAGCCTTGCTTGAGGGGCGGGAGCTCCGCAGCCTCTGCTTAAATCCCATTGGGCAACAGGCGCCTCGGTTGACGTGACGCAGCCTGGAATTCCCAAAGTTCCCAAGTTCACGGGAAGAGAGGATCGTTATTCCTGCTGAAAAACAAAACGTTCAGAAGGGGGAAAAAAGACAGCGAGCGACTGAGGTGTAAGCAAGTGGGGTAAATAAACCGTCTTCATTTGTGTTTAATTTGATGGAGTCGAGCAGGTGTTTGAAGCGCTCGCCAACAGTCGTGCCTGAGTGAGAACGCGGAAGAGTGGGAATAATATACAACCTACCATCCTTTGTTTACCATTACGAGCGAACCTTAATGTGTTGCTGCAATAACCATAACCCCTTCATTTTGTTGACTATATGTGCCAAACAGAAGCTTAGTGTTGTCGACAAGTGAGTATGAATCGCTGTTTGCTCGTTTCTGGATCAATGAACTGCTCGTATCTGAGGTTTGACCATTTTTGGTAATTTAACTGCCACACAGACTGAATGAGCGGATGGATCTGAACGAGTAGTTGGCTGGAAACAGCAGCGGTGTTGAATCTAACCAAGAGATTCCTGTGTCTCCTGACTGAACCCTTTGTTTAACTGCGCAGCAGTATATTATGGATGCCACCACGCGTTACATAATTTGTATCAACGACGATCTGGGCTTTATCCAGTGCTTGCGGTGAATTAGGTCCCAAACTGTAACGATTTGTATCCTCTTAGGCTACTGTTTACATAATCAGCATCAACATACTGCAGACAATGAGACCTAGACTGTCATTTTGTGTGTGCATACTTTATAATTTAGGCTATAGCATGCCTATATCTATACTAATAACCAAGTTACAGTCAAATGATTACATAGTTCTGTTAACTCCCACAAGGCGTATACTGTATGCATCAGGCATGTTCAATGAAGACACGTTGTTTCTGTCGTCGTCCGCAGAATAGCATAAAGCTGATTCTGCACCGTGCTGTGCCAAGTTGAGGCTGCAGAGGGCGATGTCTGACAACAGCCACAGCACAGGCAGCAGTGGCTCCTCAGCCAACAGCTGGACCCTCCTCTCCCCCGAGGTGAGCCCGAGAACCAGCCCCCGGAAACTCTGCTCCATGCTCAGTGAGCCTGGATGTCATTTGGAGGATTGTTAATTTCCTTGCTCGTGAATACGAGTTCATTTAAAATACGACATGTCTGTCTGTACTTGCACCCCTGAGCTTCCCATAATGAAGTACCAAACAGTGGTGGGAGAAGTACTCAGAGCTTCTACTTAAGTAAAAGTACAAAAGTATTTGCATCAAAATGTACTTTAAAGTAAAAAACAATACTCATGATGCAGAATGGCCCATTTCAGAATAATATCTATTATATTATTGCAGCTGGTAAAGAAATGCCTTGTTTATATATATATATAGATAGATAGATAGAGACAGACACAGACACACTTCCAGGTAGCTTGTGAAGTTCACCATGGGATTAATATAGTCTTAACATATTATAATACATCATAATATATGTGTTGGTTAATATTTTGAAATATTAATCTGAATCTGCAAAGTAACTGTACGTATCAAATAAATGTAGCGGAGTAACAGTACTTCAGTAAATGTACTTAGTTACTTTCCAGGACTGGGGGGAAAAAAAGATCCATTAGTTGTATACTAGTTGTACTGATATGTCCAGTTTGAATGTACGATTGTGTAAGGCAGTGACTTCTCTCTTCCTCCACAACCATTGTCTGTTATTTTGTTTGTTTTGTATTTCAACGTTATGTGCAAGTATTTGTGCATGACTGTATGTCTGTGTTTAAGCAGGTCATTGAGGACAAAAATATTTACATTGTAATAACCAGAAGATCCTCCTCAGATATCAATACACACTCAATTGCCAGTTTATTAGGTACACATAACTGAATCTAATACAACAACCCTGAAGTAAATCCTGTCTTTATGAAGGTTATAGTGTTCAGTTTTTGTTGAAACTGTTCTAGAGAGGTGTTGCTTCAACTTTATGGTCATTTTGGAGTCTGTAGTATTTTGTGCTGTTAAATTGTATTGCGTTATACTCAGCGGTAATATTTTGTTCACCACGTTTATATCAATGCATGTAGACAGCTGAGTATACTTGTATAACAATCACATTTGATGATAATGGATGTTAAATATAAGTCTGCCTGTAATTTGTAGATGCTATTATCAAGTATTTCAGAAATCATTATAGGAGAAATCTGACTGAGTATCTACTTTTATTGTTAATTAAGACAACAAAATGGCACATCACAAGTTCAAAATAAAACCCCACGATTCAATCACAGCGATGCATGGAAAAACAAGAAATACTGATATGTCCTAGCCCAGGCTTGTGTGCATGCCTGTACTGGGTGTGCTGTAAATGTCAAGAGCAGTGTTATCAATGAGGGTACCACAGGTAGTGAAGCCTGATCTTCTGGGATCTTCTCTCTCCACAGGAAGCTGCTGTTGAGAACGTCGGGCCGGTAGACGACGGCACTGAGAGCTTGGGTGACGTCCCGAGTCTCTCTGAGGAGGTGACGGGTAAGTCCAGATCTGTGGCTACTGGCTGGGGTTGGGACATACATTAGAATAAACATTTAAGGCAGAAAAGGTTGCTTTTATGCCAGTTCTTTGGTTTCATATTTTACTTTTGACATCATGTGAATGTTATTTCAGGAGCTGTTGTGGAGTTCAAACCAAGGGACATTTCAATAGAAACTGTCCTGTCTGAAGAAGGCCATCAGGTTGGTACACAATAAACAGCAATAATCCAATCAAGGCATAAGTTACACAATGAAACAATGTCATATTAAGAGGACAAAAATCCCCCTACAGCATAATAAATTGTTATAACCAGCTATTGATAATGTATTGTTGTAGCTAATTTCTTGTTTGTCGTGTATTTTTTTTCTTATAGACCTCATGTTCTTACTTACTGCCCACACGTAGGCAATGCGGCGATATTCATTTCCAGCATACAGTAGGTGCAGTTGAGTTTGATCTATAACATTGACTTTATATCCCTGCCTTTGTTGCAATTACCTGAGAATCAGGAAGCAGCTCTCCTTCTACAGTTACCGTTTTGCACCCATGTTTAAGAACCATACAGGCCACACAAGTTGTATTTCAGTGAGATGCACTGAAAGTACCCTCAGTAGAGTGTGATGCTTTTAGCCACATCAGTTGTTGTGTTTTCAGTAAGGTGAGTGGGGGTGGGAAGGTGGGCTACAACTAAAAAAACAAAATCATAGCACACAAAATAACTCCACAAAATACTGCCCTTATTTCTAGGTGTGTCAAGAGACCTCTCCAGAGTCCAGTGAGGGTCCCATCCCTTCTAGTCCAGCCCGGATGAGTCCTCTTCCACCCAGCTCTCTTGACCCTCCAGACGTCGACTTGGAGAGTCAGGCTCCAGTCATCCATGACATTGTAACCAGCTCCCCCAGTGACAATGAGCCCCTAGGAGCCACACCCTTCGTCACCAACATTGATTTGGGGGCTCCACTTGATATTCCTGCTGCTGAACTCCTGCCAGCTGAGCCCGAGGAGTCCTGCTCTGCACCTCCCCTGACTGAGGTCCTGGTCTATACGGAACAAGCGCACGACACGCCTGCTGATATCGGGCTGATTTCTTCTAGCCCTGCTGGAGAGAATCCTGTCTTCACTGCTGAACCTGAGGTCAGCGTGCCCACAGAGACCCTTACAGCACCTGATCCTCCCTCTCGTGTTGAAGCTGATATCAGCTTCGCCCCAAAGAGTACAGAGCCGCCAATCCAAGTCCTGGAGAGCCTGGTGACAGAAAGCCCCATCAGTGATAGTCCTGCACCAGAGACTGTTGGTTCAGGAGAGGCAGATGAGGAGGCAGCTGTGGAAGAGGAGGGGATGGAGCCATCTGAGACAGGGACCCAGGATGAGAGAGGAGGAGGAGAAGAAGAAGAAGAAGAAGGAGGAGGTATGGATCAATCTAGATCATCAGTGGGGATTAGGGATTTGTTTTCTTTAATTTTTGCTATTTTCTTATAAAAAACTGGTGGAAAAACGAGATGAAAAAATCACCGTTTGGTTGTGCTGCTCAAAACTCACGTCAACCCCAAAGGCTGTAATCTGTGACAATAGTTTTAGGGGTCTCCTAAATTTATAAATACGTTCGTCTAACAAGACTAAAAGTCTGTTCCTTCTGTTAGCTGCCACTATGCCCCCAGAGACAGCCATGTTCGTTATAGTGGACACCCCTGGCAATTTGGCCAGGAGTTAGTTGCTCTGCACCAAAGCATTGGAGAAGTCAACGTCACCATCCTCACACTTTGCTACTAGCTGGACAAAAGCCATAAAAAGAACCTCAATAGTATGCCAGACAGGAAGGTTATACATCAATGAAACAAGAAAATGACATAGAACAAAATAAGTTAAGCAAATTATCGGTAATTTCTGACCACCTGATCTTTCAGTTAATCTTTGGGAAATTGGCAGCAGAGTTCCTTCTGAACTAAAATCATGGCTAGAATAACCTGCAGAGTAAAAATGAGTTGCTGGGCTTCTATTAAACCCCCTTCTATTGCTATGTGGTCATTTGATTAAACTCAAACTAATGTAAGCATAATATCAGCTGAAATATTGAGGTCTTAAAGCTATATTTTGGCACAGGCCCCCTGTTCAAGGCAGGGCCTCTATCAGTTAATAAAGCGGGATCCATTTGAAGGCCCTAATGATGTCAGTTAATATTGTGCTGTATTTGCGCATATTCCCAGACAAAGTTACAATTGATATTTTTCCCTTAAACCACATGAAGAACATGGGGCTTTTGTGGCCCCTGGGGGTGGGCTGAGGCCCCGCAGCATTTAACTGCTTTGCCCGGTTGGTAACTCAGTACTGAGCAAAGTGGTTTATGGCTCTCTGTAATTGGCACTAGTCGATAGAAGCAGAAAACAAGAATCCTCTTGCAGAAGAATTGGTTAGCATGTTTCTTATCTGTGTCACGCTAGCAGCTGGAAAGTGATTTATCAGAATGACTGGGAGGCGTACACCCCACTGAGAAAATGAAGAAACCCCCATGCATGAAATTACTGTTGTTGTAATTTAGTGATAAAATGTCATCCATTTCCGCGAGCAGCACTGACTGTCTGTCAGCCTGTTTTCACATGCTGTTTACACACTGTTGTGTTTTGGAGTTCATGTATTCACTTAGATTTGTGGTATTTTGTGTGAGGCAGTCTGCCAGTAGATAATTATGATTTTGGCAATAACTCCAGTTCTGACACTTTTGTAGCCAAAGATGTCTCGATGATTTGTTGACGTGACTCAGGGCCACATTTGAATATATGTGGTTTAACTTAAGTCTCAGTGGCATCAGCTTTCACAAAAAAACATTATGAAATGTGACAACTCGGCTGTCTTGCCATTGCTTTTTCATGTTCAGGATGTCTCTTTCCTCCTGTCATATTTCTTCCTCCTTCAGAGCCATCCAGTAGTTTTGTTTTGGGCGACTCAAGCAGCTTTGATGATGGACTGAGGAGGAGGAATGCCCCCTCCTTCGAGGCACCAAGACCGAGAACATCAGATGAGGAAGATGAGGAAGAGGAAGTGGAGTTCAAGCTGGCAGAGAAGAAAAAGGAAAAGCCATGGCTCTCCTTGAACAAATGCATTGTGGGCGCTTTGATCCTGCTCTTCTTAGGTTCCCTCTTCCTCTCCGGTAAGTTCCTCTAACACCTGACTAAGCCTGCTAGCTTGCTTCTGCTTTTCATGGTCAGTACAGTAAGATTAAAGTCATGTTTAGAATATTTATGACCAAATAAAGGTGCTTATGTTAGAAATACCTTGGGATGAACGTTTGTTCTTAGTGCACATCACCTTTTAGAAATGATCAGAATATGTGCACCTGTTTATACCTGTTACATCAGAGGTCTGACAGTTTTTAGAGTTTATTGTAAATATTGTCCAAAAATTAGTTATTACACATTAGATTTTTTGACAATGCCAGTATTTGGAAATGGCATAAGCACATTTATTCGCAGTTCTCAGCAATAGGCAGATGTCTGTTTTTAGATCATGTCGACTAAGCTGTACTATGTCAACAGGTTTCCTCTCTGACCTGGATAATGGTAGGTCCAGTACTAAACAGAAGACAGCAGTGTAAGCTTGTGCGCTAGCTGGCTAACGCTCAATAGCTTGTCCAAGTGCTTATATGACACTTCATGCAGTGGCAGCAGAAAATGGCACATAACACGCATTCTGAATTGTACAATAACACTCTCACTGTTTCGAAGGACTCACTGGATGTTGAGGGGGAAATTATCTATTGGCAATTTGCTTGTTTAGGCAAAATATATCTTTATACCTTCTTTAATGGAATAAAAAAAAATTCTGCCTAAATAAATTGTTTCTATGTAGTGCATAGGTGGTGCCTGAGCTTACAGAATGCACTTCACAACAAAATGTCAATGAAAGTGCCTGTTGTAAGACTTGAGTGAAAGATGTGGTGTTTTCGTATCTGACAGGTGACTTTGAACTGAGTGATGGAGAACATAGCCAGGTCTGTTCCTACTGTCTCTCACGGCACTTCTCATTTAATCTCAGTGTTATAATGTTGTCCATACAATAGTATTTAAAGAAAACTTGAGTTTTAAAACAAGAAATATGTGCGTTTTATTCATTTGCCAACAATTGTCAATCCAGGACTGGCTTAGCAGTGATCCACAGGATATGAAAGAGCTATTGGATAAACTGACACAGGAAAACCAACAAATAGCTCAGCTAGAGGCTCAACTACAGGTCTGTATACCAGATATATTGATGCTGTAAATAAATAGTTTTGAATATTGTCCAAATTGTGCAGACTACGTGTTTGACTACAGCCCTGGTCTGCATTGTGAACGTCACTATTTTTCTTTATTTCTTAGTCTCAGAAAGAAGAACTCGACTCAGCACTGAAGGCAGTAGCAGCAAGCGGTGACGAAAAGGGTCAAGCAGATATGGAAAAAGAAAATGCAAAGCTGAAGGAGGAACTGTCCTCTCTACCTGAGCTGAAAAAAGAGCTGGAGAGTCTGAGGGCCAGGGTGACTGAACTCAGCCAGCTCACAGGTATGATGTGGCAAACATGAATGAACTCTGTGCTGCTACATATTGATTTCAGATAATATTTAATAAAATAATGCATATGAATTTGTCCTGTGATATAAAAATGGATTCCTTCGTGTGCTAATCTTTTGAACATTTTGATATAATCAACTACCAAACCCATTATACAAACTTTGATATCTTGAATCCTTCACAGGTGATGGGGAAATGCCTCCAGCTACCTCAAGCTCAGCCCCTCAGCCTGGTGACAAAGATGGTCAGAGTATCCACAAAGCAGCTGAACCTGAGAGGAGGAAGGAGGGAGGAAGGCTGAAGGCAGAACTCCAGAGGCAGAAAGGTCTTTTGGAGGAGAGCAGGAAGCGACTAGAAGGGATGAAAAAAGATGGAGGCGGCAGGAAACGAGTGAGGGATAGTTTGGAGGAGATCCAGAAGAAGCTTTCTGAACAAGTTGAGAGGTGGGGTCGGAAGAAACCACAGGAGTCCAAATGGAAAGGGAACAAGGGCAAAACCAATGAGCGGGACCACTGGAAGAAAGAAGAAAAGAGAGAGTGGAGAGGAGAGAAAGATTGGAAGCACAGCAAAGAGGGAGGGTGGGGGGACAAAGAAGAGAAGAAGGAGAAGGAGCGGAAGCCTCAGAAGCAAAACTCCCACAAAGAGGCGTGGAGGAAACACCAGGACGAGTGGGAGAGGAAGAAGGTGGAGCGCAGAATGGACAGAGAGGAGAGGAGGAAGGAGAAACCGTGGCACAGCGGGCCTGGTAAGAACTCCCGAAACCATCATCAGCACCCGCATCACCATCAGCAGCCCCGTCAGCCTCCTCAGCACAACCAAAACGGCTTCTGGAGAGACCAGGAGCAGAAGCTCAGGCACAACGTCCGCCCCCAGCTGGGCTGCAGCTCTGTGGAGGACTGCGCCAGCAAGGAGGGGCTCTACCCAGTGGAGCTGTCCGAGTTTGAGGAGCTGCTGGAGGGCTACCTGAGCAAGCTTGAAGGATCTTCATCTGAGAGCAAGGACAAGATCAGGAAGCTGGCCACCGAGTTCTTTGAGGACGGCGTGTTTATACACGACAGGGTTCTTTTCAGTGACTTTGCAGAGGATGTGGCCGACATTCTGGAGGACATGGTGGACATTTTAGAGGGCGGTGGGCAGAAGGACGACGACTCCCTGGAGGAGGAGATGGAGGAGTTTGAACGAGAAGCCCTGTGGAAGTTTGCTGCCACAGCTTAAATAGACAAAGAGGGGAAAAGGAGTCAAATAACACTAAGATACAGCATGATGGTGGTTTTATAGGACATTTCTTGCCTACATTCTCCTCTTCAGAGCTGTAATTGTAGTAGCTTCTGGTATAGAGTGGTTGTGCCTCTCATATGTCCCTCTTGAGTCTTTAATTATAAGCTAGACTTGTACTTGTCATTTTGGACATAGTTATTGTTACCTACCTCTGTCAGGTCATGCCTCCTAACGCAAAATCCTTCAGTATTGTGTTGTGTGGATTTTCCTCTGCTGTATAGTGTTTTCTCAATACGTAGTGCATGTTGCAGTTCATAATGTAAATTCAAACTGATAATATTCAGATCACACAAATAAACTAGGCTTTAAGGAGATGGTATTTGCAAATAATTCTGTTGAGCACCAGTGCAATGGTCAAATATATTCATATAGTATTAGATAAGTTGTCACTTACAGAAAGACATGTTAAATTGACTGTTTGTTTAATAATTTTTGAATTTCTGCCTTCGGTGTGAAAACAACCTGCCGCTACTCCAAAAAGGTTAAAACAAACGCTGAGAATTTTTTTGCAGATACCATTTGCCCCAAGTCAGGTGTGACTGTCCAATCCCAGAGGATGAGATCCCGGTTCTTTCAGTGATAAGAATCAGATCAGGTCAGACCAGTTTTGTGTCAGAAGCGTTTTAGTAGATTTGGGCAAACGCAAACAGAGTGCTGTTTGAGAGCCCTGAGCGTTTGGTTTGTAGACTTGACGGACGTTTCGTCCTCAGACTGCCAACTGTCAGTTGACGGTAGATGTGTGGAACAACCAGGAACCGGTTTGTGAAATGTCAGTGCTGCTCAAAAAAAGCAATAGGACAAAGTGATAGCCATAGCTAAATTTATGACCGCTAAACCACTTTAGCACTTTTCACTTAGCACATTCACATTTACAGTCATTTTCCTCACTTTTGACTTCTATTATGGTGTTTTAGCCCATTCTCTTTCTTTTTAGTTAATTTTTTTTACAATGTAGCCATGGGGACCTCAGCACACGATCTATGTATGCTGGGTAGCCCAGAGCATTCAAAGCAAAGAGTATAGTGTCGTGATCTGTAGTAATCCCTCAAGTGTTTCAATTAGCGAATTTGTTAAATTGCCATGAATGAGATTGGCAACCAAACCAGTATTTATTTTTTTCTATTGTCCTTTTATTTTGTTAGCAGGTGGATGTTAACTGACATGCACACAAGTGATATAGTAATAGAAAATGGCAAAATGAGGAAGCTGCTGCATTTTGTTTTTCAAGTTGAATGAGCCAGGCAAAAGGTGAAATAAGCCACGGCCATTAAGTAATACAGAACTGCTTTCTAGCATTGGGTACTTCTTTGACACACAATAATTATTTGGAGTTTTAGTGTTTGATTCTAGTCACATTTGATCATGACGTTTTCCTTCTTTAGGTGGATGTGAAGTTAAAATCGACAGTGTGTTTGTTCTCATTCTTCAACGATTGAAAGAACCTTTGAAGTGTTTCATGTTTATTTATTCTGTCCATACACTGCAACTCTTTTCCTTATTTGTAACGAGAAGAACCACAGACTGTGTCCAGGGCCATACACATTGAATGTGTGAAATTGGTGATATTTTGGTTTTCAGAAATTTAGTTTGCCAGCTGCTGCTTACGTGCCTTTATTATTATAAATATGTTAGATTGGACAAGAGGTCTTAGATTTAATTTACTTCTGCAAGATTAGGAAGAAAACAAGTTTAAGGATTGCACTACTTGCAATTTTACTGCTGTTTATAGGGCAGAGTGTGAATGTCATAGGGTTTACACATGAAGTGTTCAATGGATTTTTCCTAAACGTTTTCTGCTGTTTGTTCTGAGCAACCTTTTTTTTTTGTGTGAAATTTTTTAGACCAAAGGGATCAGAAGAAAGCTTAGTTTCAGCAGATTAATCCTTTTAATGAAACACATTTGTGAAAATGTAATCAATGTTTGAGAGATATTTTTGTCTTTGTGGGACAGCAGTAGGGCTCTGTGCTTATACTGATAATGTAGGAACGAGCTTGGTTGTGCATGTAATTGATCTCTGGACAAACGTATTGATACATTTCGATCATGTTGAAATTTGTTCCATCATCAGTTACGTCCTCTTTTAGGAAGTCAGTGTTAAGTTCAATACATTTTTCACCATTAAATATGTGAAGATTGTCTTTATTTAAACGTTTCAGGTGATACATTCATTATATGGTGGAAATTCAAAAAAGGTATCACGGAACATATCCCCTGCTTCAGTGATAAGTATCAGGATGGGATGTGTTAATGGAGCTATTGTAGTACTGAAAAATGTACAATGATACCCAGCCATGTGTGACTTGCTGTTTCTTACTCACACTCTGGTAGGAAGTGTTGGCATGACAGGCATCTACCGCTATTATCACAGCTATGATGCCGAACTGAAATATTTACATCCAGATTAAATGCTCAGAGCAGGAGCTTACACATTCGCGAACTCCCTTTCAGCCCATGCATGATACATGAACCAACCAGGGTGGCAGTCAGCCACTGACCTGTTATGCAGATGAACGAGAATGTAAGCAATGACTGAGAACAGTCCGTCACTGTAAAACTGCAGAGAGAGCTTGTCATTCTTTGAATTCTACAAACAGGTCGCCATGCAAGCATTTCTGTATGTTTTTGTACTTTGTTTCTACATTGAAAGATCAGCAACTACAAAATATCCAACAGACAATCTTGAAATGAGAGAAAGATAAAATACTCAAAAACTTTGCTAGAAAATTAAACGTTTTCTTTTAAGATCTTTCTACAAGTATTTATTTATTCCTGCAATTAGACAGACTTAAATAATAAACTGTGTGTGTTGTCCTGAATGCCGTATTATTTGAGTCATGTTTTGAATAAACTAATTACTGCTCAGACAGGCAGGATTTAGTCACTTGATTAGAAAGGCCTGATAAAGATGCCGTCAGTAAATCCCTTGCTCTGCAAACAGACTGAAATGGGTTTTGTGCTATCATCAGTACAAATTTGCCCTTGGTGGGACAGAATGGCAGTTAGGCTGTTTTGTGTGTGTGTTTATGAAGCTGTGTATGTGTGCAGTTTTTTGATGTGTCCCCCCAGCGCAGTGGAAATCAGGCAGAGATAAGGTCAGCCTGCTGGATGGGGGAGAAGAGGGCAGGTTAAGTGTTTTCCGCTGATGTGTGCATCAGTGAACGGAGATGAAGCATATATATTTGGAGAGGTGATGGTCAGAGTGGAGGGACACTGTTCTTGGTAGCTGCTGTGACACACCACACAGCATCTCAACACAAAAGGTAAGACCACAGCCTCAGAGAGCCCTTTTCAGTGCAATTCTATCTTTGACTAATTTCTTGTGTGAAAGATGTTTGCAGCTTTGTTGAGGCTTTTGTTGATCCACTCATTTACCATCCAGCTCTCGGCACAAACCATCATGGAAGCTGCTATCTGCACCCTTGTCACCCAGTTCAAAATGTACGCTGGGAGCGAAGGATCCTCCAGCACCCTGAGCAAAGATGAATTCCACAAGCTGGTGAGCACTCAGCTACCCAACTACGTCAAGGTAAATCTCAGATGTTGTTCTTAACCACTTTGCTTGCTGATTGCTATAGACGTTGCATCATGACCTCCTACAGGTTAGCATTATGGAATCTGTGGGGTGTTATGCACCATTAAGGTGATATTGCTTTTACATATATCTCCACAGTTATTTTAGCACGATGTCACACACATCATCATGTTTATGCCTGGGTAGCCCATATGAAAAGATTTACATCATCGTCCTGTAAAATGTACAATTTTTTCCCTCTGTATATGAAAATAGAATATATGTTTATTTTGTGTTGAATAATTATGTGCACTTTCATACAGGTTTTACACATTATTGTAATGATATGCTTTATATATTCCAGTTTAGTACCATATTTTTATTCTGTGTGTTGGTGTATGACACATCATTACGTGGTCTCCTGCTGCAACATACAAAACAATATACTAGGGCTGCAGTCAAAGCTAATTTTCCATGTTAATCAACTAAATGTGTTTTAATGTACATTAATGTGTATGAAATGTAATGTCCCGACTTAAATTAGCATTGTATGATGTCCAGCATAAGGTCTCAAAATGACTTAGTTTGTCAAGGAAATTATTACATTTAAAGTGGTATAAGGAAAGCAAGCAATACCATATTTGATCAGCTATAACCTCTGAATGTTCAAAGGTTTTACTTGGCAAATCACTGAAATGATTAACAGATTATCAAATGTCTCACTAGTTAATTTAAAAATTGTAAGTTTAATGTTGAATTGCCAATGATCATGTATGACAAATAAGTTAGATACTGTATATACATATAGAAAATATATTAATTGCACATTAAACAGGATATATTAATTTAATAAATGTTTTATAATGGCCATTGTAAGTGATAGGGGTTTGAGTTCTATGTACCTACTGTTGTCCACCAATATACTGTATATATAATATATAATCAAACAGATTAAATATGTGCTTTTGAAGGATTTCATCATCTGGAAACTTTGTTTGGCTGTAAATTAATTTGTACTTCAGTTCTATTTATCACTACACTCAACCATTAGATGGCAGGGCAGTCTTGCAGAGTAGTTGATGTCGCAGTGATCTTGTAATGATCAGGGCCTCCTCTCTGTGATCACCCACAGAACGCCAGCGATCCTGGGGCGATCGACCAGCTCATGGGCTCGCTGGATGAAAACAACGATGGGGAGCTGACTTTCTCCGAGTTCTGGCAGCTGATTGGAAAACTGGCGAGCAAACAGGGAGGCTTCAGTCAGTAGAGCTCGCTGTCTTCTGTCAACTGTGGCTTTGGAGCAGATTGTGTAACACCAATCAGATCAATTTAAGCCGCCCAACTCTGAGCTCAAAGGCATCATTTTATCACTCCACCACTGCCACATGTGTAACTCTTTAGTTAACCATTTGTTGAATGCAGGGAACTCTGAATTAAAGGCTTCATTGTCATGAACCCTCAATCACTAATACTCTGTCTCCTGTCATTCATTCACCACATTATATGATGTCCAGCCACCCACATTTGAGCGGGAGTGTATTACAGCCTTGATTTATGGGCCTGTAATCCTATATATGCTGCTGCTGCCACAACTACCCTATCCAGACCATATCTTGTTCCATAGAGCATCATAATGCTGGTACAAAGCTGTCTGTCCAAGCGTTAAGCATGCGGTGATGCAAAAACATGGTCTGGTCTTCGCTGTCAATGAGGCCTCAGTGGACTGTGTCATGGGAATATGTGGACCAAATACATCCCATTATGTTTGGGAGGACTTATTGTTTTTGGAGCTTTGTAGTTTAATTGCATCGTGCTTGTTTGGCTGGTAATTCTTGGTGTAACAGTCACTTTGTGTTAAGTCTGATGTCTAGACAGAGTTATGTGTGCTGGCATGTTCCCCAGCTGTTTTATAGCCTATAGGCCTGTTTTAATTTTGTAAAAGAGACAAAGTTCTGCTAACTGATGTTGACAATGGGGATCTTTCAACAGATAAGAAAATGTGACCTTTGTATCCAAATTACACGTGCTAAAGGTGCCAGTGTGGGAGGTGTGATGATGGCCAAATGAGTCAGCAGCAACAAAGTGAGAGAAGATGAAGAGCAAGGTAACCATCTAGTGTAGTCTGTGTGTACATTGTCTGTATGGGGAAGTCTCCCTAGATGGCCATTTCCCAGACAACCTCAATGTGGAGGCTTGTATCTCACCTATCCATAGAGAGGAGTATCAGTAGTGAGATTTAATCAGTGAAGGGAATTTAAAGACTACAAAGAATCTGGCAAGACTGCTTTGCCTCTTGCACCACGTTTGCTACCCACACTGGCTTTCCTGTAGTCTTTTCATTGAAGATTCCTTCAGTCTCAAATTTCCAAAGCGTCAGTTGGGGAAAAGATCGATCCTTTAAAAGTCTTTTACCTGTACCTTGGTAGTTAAAAACTATGGTTTTGTTTACGTTTGTTACTCTTGTCGACGCAAAACACAGGTTTATGTTGAATCTGTGTCGCTTTAACATATATGTGTTGTCCCGAGACATACAGATAGGCCTATGTATTAAAAAAAAAGACACATCCTCCCTAAAAAGGATTTTAAGATTATGGATGAGCTATCTAGGCCTACCTTCAGTTTCAACGTTTTTTTTCTACGTGTACATTTAATAAGTAAAATACTTTTGAAAGTGACGGAGCCTTGTGCAGATGAAGTAATCCCACCCGCCCTGTCCCCGCAGATGAAGCCGCTCCAAGCCACAAGCCTGGCTAGTTGGCGTGAAACTGTGAAATCACACATGACGCGAAACAGCTGGCCCTCGAGCCAAAGATAATTCCAATAAAAATCAAGTGTAAGTGTTTCGATACATTTTCACTCCCTTTTCCTGAGACTTAGAGCCTCGCTCTTCCACATTCCCAGTTCTCCCTCTCATTCTTCCAGGTACACGCCCTTTGACTTGTCAGGGGGAAAAGTTTTAAGGAAAGAAAAAAAAAAAAAGAGCCTAAATCACGGAAGAGATTCTGCTGTCCTACCAGTTTGGCAAGTTCTCTAGGCTCAAAGCAGCGTAGAAAGGCGGAGAACAGGGCATAAACTCAAATTTGCGCACATTTCTACACTACTCTTGTCCCGCAGACGGTATACGGTGAGTTGAATGCGCCTTTCTGGATCCTTTTACGTTTCTCCTGCGTCTAAGCATTGCATTTGTTCATCGTTTTTGCCACGTTTCGATATAGGCTACTCTTGCAAGAGCCGTCCCATGAAACTTGGCCGCGGTCTGACTGCGGGACGATTTCAATGACTCCAGCCCTCAGACGTTTTTAGGCTTACGTTGCACTTTTACAAAAGAGTAAATGATCGTAGTTGTTGGCTATTTTGCTTTTATTTACGTTATTCACTTATTCGGTTTTATTGGCCGTGTTTAATTACCATATGCTCTCTCTTTCTTTCTCTAGGAAAGATATTTGATATTTTGATGTAGATCAGTTGTCAAGTTGCCGATCAATTGCAAACAGCCCATCAAAAATTGAAGTGACTTGAGGTGACAGAGTATTTAGCTTAAATGTTGTATATCCAGTGGGCATCCGGGTCGCGCGTTAAAGCGCAATTTTGCGCAAATCAACATTTTGCGCACGATGCGCTCTATAAAGAGGCCCGCATGAGTGACAGCTTGGGTTGCTGAGTGGATTTTTGTGGAGCTGTGTAGTTTATGACAAAGTCTCTCAATAGTGTTTTTCAACATTTGAAATTGCTTGTGGTGTTAATGATGATGAGTCCTGGCAAACCCGATGCTTGTTAACAGTGCTGCGCACGCGTCTCAACCTTCAGCTGTATTTTCAAACCTAACTGAGGAATTGGATGAAAGACAGCCGCTGTACGTCTGCTCACCGTAATTTACAGCCACAACCTAACTTGTTCCTCCGTTAATATTTTATGCCACACGAGCGGTAGTATTGTCATTACTCTGCGCACATACCGTATCACATTCGCCCATTTGGAAACGCAACACTCAATCTCCTTTGGGCTCTGGAGGGAAACGGGAGACCTCTGGTTGTAGGCCTGTATATTTAATTATTTGCGCAGTTGGTTTTTTTTTTTGGCATTTTAAGACAAATAACGAGGATTAGTTCGTCTCCTGAGTGGGGCATGTTGAAACTCTGACGTGGGACGTGTGATGCAAGTCTTGAAATGCATTTGTCGAAATTAGGGCACGTGTTGGGACTCTGTCCAAGCAGGCAACACCACCTAAAGAAAGGTTACTAGGTAAATAATGAATGTGTGAATGGACAGAAATGTCCATCCAAGAATAGAAGAAATGTCTTTCCTGAGTATCTTTGGACCGGACACACTGAGGGCAGTTAAGGCCTATGTGTACTTAGGCTAAGGAGGGTGTGTCACCTTGCAGGAAGAAGTCCCCTAAATTCCTACAAACATGGGCTGTGTCTATAATGTAAAAAAAAACCTAACATTTTTAAAAAGATATGGCAAATAAACTTGGTTTTTGAATCCATGCTCATAACATTATTACTATTCTTCAATGACAGCTGCGTTGACAGTCAGATAAAATATGCTTACTGTACTAAATGCAAAGTTGTGGTTGTTTTGTGCTCATGTGGTGGCAGAATGGGTCAGAGCAAAATGACAATTAGAGATCCGTAGGTCAGTGAGTAAAACCTGAAAGGGGTCGAGTGAAATCTTAGGTTTTAATGACCCTATGCCACAGTGTCAGAGCTCTCTCCTCTTGCGGTATTATGAGACTAAAAGCCACAAGACCTAATTGGCCATATATGCTTGTGCTGACAGCTGTAGAGGAATTGCTTGGCTGGAGGGTGTTAAGAGTATGACATGCACTTCAGTAATTGAGATATTAGTTCGCCATCTACAACTGACCACTCAGCTGACACGAGCAAGATGGCACCTTGTTGAGACAAGGAGTCTACAGTGTGTTGCATCAGTACAAACTGTTGTTTGCTCTGCAGCATTTGACTACTGAAGCTGACAGACGAGAATGGTCGCCTTGAACATATCCTCTCACTGCTTTGGGATCAAACTAGTTCAGAGTTGGCCTGTAAATTCCTGTCTAAGTGATCTCTGCAGACAGCAATGAATGGAATTCCTGCGAAGATGTGTCATCTACTGGGCAACGTCTGTTGCTTATCTATACATCTGTCAAGATCTAAATTTATGATTTTCTCTATCTCTAAATCATGTAACGTCAAGGTAGACTTTTAAATATTTGTGCATGTTTTAAACCTATAGGTATCCACTGCTGGTGTGTAACGAAATCCTTAAAATCCTTATCAAGCCTCATTGTCAAATGTGTTATGTGTAGTTGTGTACGACAGCGTGAAGGCAGTGGCTTGAGAAGAAGAAAGGGCAGCAAAGACAACCCGGATCAGACAGTGGCAGGCAAAGGAAGAGAGAGAGGCAATGAAAGAGAGAGGCAGGAACAGCTGGGGAGAGAGAAAGAAAGACTGAAAGAAAGCGAGAGAGAGGAACAGACAGGGACTAGGTAATCCCCTAGGTAATCTGAAGCCCCGTCCCCTCGGTAGCTTCAGTAGATCAGATGACCTATCAAAGATCAGAAATTCCATTGTGCATTACAGCTTGTCTCTCAATCAGACTCCCTCTCACCCTCTCCACTTATCTCACGTCACTGTCTCTCCCTTAATGCGGCTCTAGACTCAACACCTGAAACAAAAGGCCTCGCAGGGGCATGAGGAGATCCTCTGTTTCATTTTCCACTGGATGTGCCCTATCACATGAATGGGTTTTGAATCAGACCATCCTGGAACTTCCTCCCTTTCACTGCACGCACAGCAGCAATGAGTTGCATCACTTCTGCCATGGCATCTATCTACCTATCTATCACCACTATCTTGACCTCTTCCTTTCCCCAGAGAGAGGAGTCATGGAGGCTGCCATTCAGAGCATGGTGAAGGTCTTCCTGAAGTCAAGCAAGGGGAAGGAGAGTCTAGGAAAGAAAGAATTCCAGGGCCTTGTCAAGAACCAGCTCTCCAACATCCTTACGGTTAGGAAATCTTCATTAAACCTGTCACCAACACTTGCATAATGTAACCACCTCACAGAAAAGCACAGAGTTGTCTTGCATTAGCACTGACCAGTCTTAAACTGTCCAGATTTTGAACATGATCATTGTGACCAAATGGTGGCGTAATATACAGTAGGTGAATGGGGAAAAGTGATCCGATATGATAGAATAACATTCATCAGCATCATAATGTAAATAGAGTCACTGATAGAGGTTGACTTACTAATTGTGTATGGTGATTTCACCAGAGAGAGTCCAGGTAGAGTTACTCATCATCATGCTTGATTGTTTCATGGTTTTATGTGCCTATTACCCAGGACACAGACAGCAAGGAGGCAGTCAACAACATGGGCCAGGGACTGGATGCCAACCAGGATGGCAAGGTTGGTTTTGAGGAGTACATGAAGCTGGTCGGCTACCTGGCGGTCTCGCTCAGCGAGCAGCGTGTCCTCGCCAAAGAGGAGCCTGCCCAAAATGCTGCGTCCGGACAAGTGGCACAAAGTGTCCCGGACAAAGAGGAGGAGAAGCCAGAGGCAAAGCAGGATGCAAAGCCAGAGGCGAATGAAGAGGCAAAGGCAGAAGCAACTGCTGAAGTAAAAGCAGGAGCAAATGCAGACGCAAAGGTAGAAGTAAAGGTAGAAGCAAAGGCAGAGGGGAAGATGGAGCCTGAGGCAGCAAAGAAGGGGGAGAACCCAGCAGCAGTAAAGGCGGCAGCAGCGGCGGCAGTGGAAGTGGTCGTGAAAGAAGAGAAGAAGGCGGAGAAAACAGAAAAGGTGGAGGAAGCTGCAGAGAAGCTGGCTGCAGCTGTGGAGGAAGAATTGGAGAAGACAGAAGAGGCCACCTCATAGGGGACAATCCATTCCTTCACAAAAAAAAATCACACTACACGCTTACATTTAACACTACACAAAACACAGCATATAATGCCAAAATCATTTTTGTCAAATACACACAACTTTGAAATACAAAATAATACAAAAGTTCAAACACTACAAACCCAGCTCTGAAGAAACCTTATTTCTTATATATGATAAATAATACATGTACATGAAAGTAGCATTATTGCTTTGTACTACTAGTTACCACTATGTTCATATGTACAGCATGTGCATCCCACTATGTAGCACATTTACCTCAGTATGATCATATACTATGATAGCATGCAGATGTACACTATAATATGCATGCCATATCCCTGTGAAAACTTTACTGCAAAATATGATTTACCTGCAGCAGCGCACTGACACGACCAAAGTGTCACTGTATGTTAACACATCACTGCAGCCAAGATGTTTAGTTTAAATTCCGTCCTCTCCCCACTTTTGTCTTTATCTGGGTCTCTTTTTCCTATTGGTCTTTGGTAAAACATCAACAGTATACATCTTGCTAAGCACTAATGGTTTAAAGGAATAGCTTGACCATTTGGGAAATATGCTTATTAGCTTTCTTGCCAGGCGTTAGATGAGACTATTGACACCACCACTCTTATATGTGTCCATTGAATATAAAACTGCAGCCACTAATTCACATGTTATATCTGGGCAGTTGAATCTTGTTTACACTTTGGTTTTTCGTGCGGATTAAACAAACAAGATATAATGTGTTAATTAGTGAGGTTTAGATTTGCTGGTAGGTGGATTTTGTTTCCTTCAGACAGAGCCAAGCTGGCTGTTTCCCCCTGTTTATTGTCTTTATGCTAGGCTAAGCTAACCTGCTGCTTGCTGTAGCTATATTTTATGGACGTGAATGTGGTGTCAATCTTGTCATCTAACTCTTGGCAAGAAAGCGAATCATTTCCCAAAATGTCAAACTATTCCTATAATGGTTGCATGAAAATCTGTCATTAACACTATATAGAATTTTTACCATTTTGTCTTTTAACTCACAATGCTATAGAGCTGATTTGGCATGACAATAAACAAATTGTTTTGCTGAAGCTGTGCATTAATTCAGCTCATCTTAATTGTGTACTCAGTGTCCCATCACACCCTCTTCTCTCTATCTTTCTAGTCTAAATTATGGGCTCTCTTTCTCTTTTTTTTTTCTGTAATTCCCAGAGAGGTTCACTTCATGTGGATCCTACAGTATATTCTCTTCACTCGTAGTCAGTCATGGATTTGGAACTGGAAGATCAGTTGTGGCCCTTGGCTAAATAATTAAGCTTCAAGAATGGAATCCACACCAAAGGACACTTGCGGTCAAAAGGGAGCCCAAAATAGTCCCATGGGAGTGGGTTGGTGACTAGAGGAGCAGGTCAGAGAAGGTGTTCATGCAACCTAATCCACCTGGATTAGAATTGGTAGAGAAGAACAAGATAACAAACACCAAGGAATCAAGAAACCCATAGAAGGTGTCACTTGGTGGCAATTTTTATTTCAAGTACTTTACGATGCAATTAGTGCATTTTTATTTGGTGTGTGTCTTCCAAACCATATGTATTTAAATGGTCAGGTTCTACTTATTGATCCATAAAGGTAATGAACGGTACATTATCTCGAGTGACCACTGGTAGCACTGGATTGGAGTGAAAGAAACTTGACCTTTGTTTTGGAGGCTCTCTTTTAAATTGTTCATTGTTGCTTGTTGTTTTCTGCTGGTTTTAGCACCATTTGTTCAGGCTTGCGTGCGTGTTTTTCAGTCACACCCTCATACAGTTTAAAGACCCTGTTTGACCTGCAACTGGATCCTTAAGTCCCAGGCATTGGGAAACTACTGGATTAAGCATTTGATGGGTAACACACCCTGGGACACAAACAATTATGTGAAAGTAATCCTGGGCTCCTGCCCATCAGTTGAGGTGGTCGTGTCAGAGGGATCATTGCCAGAGGTTGTGCTTTTTTAAGCAAAAAAAATACTGAGCCATCAATATGAATCTATGTGGTGCGATCTTTTACAACAGGCTAATACGTAAGACATTGTATGCTATCAGAAATGTATTTGGTAGTATTACCATTGTATTGCAATTATTGTGGCCAAATATTTAAGTTCGACATGGCCTCTTCATATTTAACCTTTCAACCTAAATCTTGTTTGGACCACTATGGAGATCACTTGAAAACTTACTTTTTTGTCGCATTATATGCATTTTGTTAATTACAATTTAATGATTTGTAAATTGTCTCATCATCAATAATGCTGCCATGAGAAAAAGGCTCGTGTTTGCAGGCCTATGTTGTAGGTCTACCTGGCCAGCCACGTAGTGCTTAAGGCACACACATTTTGGGCATACTACCAAATGTGCACCTTATGCACTGTAACAGGCAGCACCTGGCACTTCAGACTGCTCAGCAGCGAAATGGGCAAAACAAATAAACCTGAGTCATGTGGTCACCCTGCTTCACTGCGACACTCCCATTGCAAATACTCTCATTTACACTCATTCTGCTCAACCTTGAACGTTGAATTTCCTGCATGCTCTATAACTAACAAACCTATTGGACATTTTGGGCTATTTACTATATAATTATTTTTTTTATTAAAACCTATATTCTTTTTATATCAAAACATTTTCTAATCATGGTACTGCCTATGAATAATGGAAACATATCACTCTCTTGCACCATCTACAGCCAGCTTTCTGTTCAACATGTGCATAGGCCTCAGGCGCTTGTATCTTGTATATATATACTGGCAAGCTGAATATCTTATTTCCTATTCCCCATAGGCCAGGTGTGTTTTGTGCATCTTTGTGTGTTTTGTATGCTCTCAACCAATCATCATAATCAAAAGTATGGTAAGAAGAAACTGGATAAAGTTTGATTAAAATTCCTTGACTTGCACTACCAAAAGATTTAGAGTGAACAGTCCTGGGTTAAACATTATCTGGGAATTATTTTATTCGAGCTAATGTTTTCTTTTAACCTATTTGGAATAGCAGATGGACAGAGTGAACTGTGAGAGCCAAGTTTACTTTCAAAAAGGTTGAACTGTCTGCACTGGCAGTTTTGTTACTGTCCCATAGTGTAAACCCCATCCAACCTTAACTCCATGTAGATTAACAACATGCTGGAACGAAGGACTGCAGATTTCCCGATTCTCATTGCCACACAATAAGTCTCATTCATTCCTTGACACATAGGATAAAGATAAAAGCCTGTGTTAAGAATCCTCCCAGTAGATATACTGTACTAAGTGTACATGTAAGTATATGGATGTGCTTGAAAGGCTCATTGGGTCAAACTTTTTGTGATTATGGGACCATTCCCAGGATATTGTGCAGTCTATCATCATTGTGCGTTGATGTACTCAGTTTATTTCTGTGTTACCACACACCCTCTAGTACACACCCTCTAGTACCCAGTAAACTTCCCTATGCTAGTATTTCAACTTCATATGTAACGCTGTATCATTTTTGCTTATGCCTATGTAATGTGTAATGGCTAGTATTGAATAAAACTGTGACGATAACGTATTTTTACTTGTGGCCTGCTGTGCTCAGTTATTTGCAAGAATACAGTTATCATGCATGTTTGTGTGTGGTGGAGAGAAGAAGGAAAAGTAAGCAACTGCAGAGGGAGAGTGGAGGATAGAGAAACAGAAGCAGGGAGTATGTAAGTGGGTGAATGAGTTTGAGGGGGAGGAGGAGGAGGGGGAGGAGGGAGACGGGCAGGTGATATTTAAACCACTGGCAAACTCTCTCCCCATCCATCTCTGCCTTGGCTCAGTCCCCTGCACCTCTTCAAAGACAAAGGAGGCCCTCCATCAGCACTCAGGTAAGACAGACAGCTTGGATTGGTTGCTTCACTGTACTTTCTCCTCTGTTTCTGCCGAAGGTTTCCTTGTAAAAATAAAAATAAATAAGCATTATAATAATAAAGCATTTTATCAGCTGTGCAACTGCAGTAAATAGCTGTAGACTCAAGAACCTTTGGAGAAGAAAAACACTGGGTAGTGTGCATTCAGCAGAAGACTTGAAAACAAAATTGTGGGAGTCATTTGAACATATTTTTTTCTTGTGACGGTACTGTTTCCTTTCTGTTGATGTGCGAGCTTTGAGAAGAGCTTGGCAGGAACTTTATACATCAATCAAGTGAAGCCAATAGGGATTTGTGGCAACGCAGTGTTAAGAAATGACAATATACTAGCATTAATGTAGAATTAAGTATGCAAAAGGTGTGAATAATAACTATAAGCATGCCATGGAGGTACTAAACCATTAGTACATCAATATTTTCTGCACTATAAAATTGATTTAGCCTTTTTTTAAAACACATTTTTGTGGATATTATTTCTTCATTAAGTTTGCATAGTACATATTCATTATAACCATACTCAATATTGTATTACTGACAGTATTTTTGTCTCCATGGTTTCCTATTGTATTGTCTCAGTCAGTGAGACAGATGACCCCTATAGATTTTCCAGTTAGTCAGCTTTGTTGTCCACTCGCCTCCTCATTTGTCTCTGTTGCCTACAGCTCTGACCTCTCTGGCACAATGCTCTGCAGCATGATGAGAGGCAATGACCGGTGACTGACATTAGCATACCTGTCTCCTTTTGTAATAGCTGATAGTTGTTAATCACGCACACAGAAACTGACTTGCGCGGTTATGGATTAGCCTCAAAATAATGCAGTAAACTTTTATTCTTATGTAGGTAGATCCCTAAACTTTAAACTTGAGCTTGAAAGTTGAATGTGACTGAGCAAATGTGGAAGTGAATGAGTGCCCTCATCTGTATGCACAAGTTAGTGTATAGGTTGCCAGGTTACTCGGCCCCTTAGCTTCTGAATGTGAGTCTTGTGTTTCACTTCTGGTTTCCACGTTGAATGATAGGGCTGTTACACAGCCGACAGATGACATGTTTTACATTGAAACCTCTTATACTGATACCACAGTGTTAATTTTTGCATTACCGATTCAGCTTACACAAGCGATAACCCAAGAGGTGGACTATCAAAGCAGCTCGAATATTCCTCAAACTACCTTTTTTATATGCAGCACATGAGGTGACATCAAGTGTGTATGTGTATTTTTCTTTACACATTGAGGTAGAAAGTCTTCACACTCTAACTCTGCATCATTGACAGTGACTTATCTGTGTCCTTGTGTGCACAGTCTCTCCACGAGTCCAGCACAAGAAGCGCCAAGATGCCGGACACAATGTGTGTAAGATTGTTCAAAAAGTTTTTCCAAAGCTATCCTTCATCTTTTCATCCAAACCTCTGAAATGTAAAACCCAGTAAGGTCACACACACGTGGTGACCACATTACTTTAATTAGGGTCAGTAATAGCCTCTGCACTACACGCAGAGCGCTATTCGATCCATTGTGTAGAAATGGGAAAACCTCTCACGCTTTGGTTTCCTTCCTTCCATCCGTCCATCTGCCTATCCAACTATCACTTTGTCTTGGAGGTGGCTTCACCCTAGATTGCTATGTGACCGCACATGCAGTTGGGGGCTGGAGCGGGCATTTTGTGGCAGAGTCTGACCTTATGACCTGGTACCTTTCCAGCATGTCCAAGGAGCCCAGTTCCAACCTGGAGAGTGCTATGCAGATGCTCATAAAGACCTTCCACAAGTACTCGGGGAAGGAGGGCGACAAGTACACGCTGAGCAGGGGCGAACTGAAGGAGCTGCTACTAGAGGAGCTGGGGACTTACTTAGGGGTAAGAGAAGGAGTGTGTGAAGAGGCAAATATGTGGTTGTACACCAACACACTAAAGCAGTTTGCAAATATGCGATACACAAGTGAAGGTATGCGCTCACATACTCAGACTCACAAGTTCAGACAAGCTTGTGCAGTGATGTATGTCCACACACACACATAACAGAGAACACATTCTTAACTCTCTCTCTCTCTATGTTCCCCACTGACAGACCTCCAAAGATAATGAAGCAGTTGAGAAGGTGATGAACGACTTGGACGCCAACAACGATGGGGAGGTGGACTTCACTGAGTTCATCATCCTGATGGGCGCCCTCACTGTCGCCTGCAACGACTTCTTCCTGGAGTTCAAGACAGACGACAAACCGCAAGACGAAAGCAAAGGCGTTTCAGCAGAGAAGAAAAATTGAATTAGTGCAAGAGGGAAGGGGGGAGAAAAGTGGGAGGGAGAGGTGGAAAGAGGGAGAAGGGGGAAGGTGGGGGGGGGGTAAGTAAATCAGGAGAGCTAGAGGACAGAGTTGCAATCGATTTTTGTCATGTGCAGTTTGTAAACACTACAACTACACATGAGGTGAGCGGTGCAGCACATAGTTTGTGGGTTCACAGAACACGAGGCATTCAGCAGGAGTAGTGTTTCCCCTCTACAACTATTTTTTCATACCGCAGCATATCTGGAGCTAGTTGCACTGTTCTCAAAGCAGTCAGTGACTTTACATTACAGAACAGGGTATATTTCAACTTCTTTCAACTCAAATATAGCCGTTTTGACAGTTTCTTGTATGTTATGATGTATGATTTAGGCACTGGAAGGGAAGGAAGTTAGAATTTTGCAGAACGCACACCAGAATGTTTGAGCATTTCTTGCACATGAATAATTTGTGCACGCATACTAAGTTACAGATTATCATATTATTGTTTTGTTTAACAATAGATTATGATTGCACCTATTTTGTAATCCTTTTTGCTAATAACCAATACATTCTTCAAAATATTAAATACTGGCATTTAACCTACTATGAATTGTGGTGTGTTTGGTTTCACATACTTCAAAACCCCTTCAAAAGTATTCATAGACATTTCAGCCATGAATTGCTTCACCTGGAAATCAAGTGGAATGCTGCAGAGAGAAACAATGTCAGCAAATTGTCAGTGTGTGTTGGTGTGTGAGCGTCCATGTCTCTCTCTCTCTCTCTCTCTCTCTCTCTCTCTCTCTCTGTGTCTGTTTGTGTGTGTGTGTGTGTGTGTGTGTTGGGGATTCCCACAGACTAAACTGCTCCAGCTCACACATCCTGCCAACAATATCCTGCAAGTCTTGTTCCACTAGATATAAGCTGACCCAGATGTTTGACTTGGATCTGCATGGATCTCTCTGTCTTTCTTCAAGAGTGAAAGACAGAGAGATGAGAAAGGAAGAGGGAGAGAAAGAAAGAGAAAGAGAGAGGGTGAGAGGGAAGATAAAGACTGTTTGTGTGCATGTGTGTGTCTGCGTGTGTTTGTGAATGAAGGAAGGGTAGCAAAGGCAGCGAGGAGTGACTCCAATTTATGGAGTACATTAGCCAAGTATGTAACTTGGAAAGCAGTGGTATAATCACAGAGGAATGTTCAAGTTGCTGTGACTCTTAGCACACTTACTGTCCCTCACACACACACACACACACAGATCAGTAAATCAACACGTCTTCTTCCACTTCATTGGCTTTTACAGATGCTCGTCAGTTTTAAAATATGACGGAGGAAGAAATGCTGAGCAGCTGAATCACAGATCACAGATCCTATCCTTGCTACTTCTGGGTGTAATTGTGCTTGGACACTGATGAGCTTAACCGCCTCCTCTTCTTACCTACAACAACATTAAGAAGCTGATTGCAGGTCAGCCAGCATCTATGGGCGGTGTTCACCATATCAACTCTCATTCCTCGGCCTGCCTCTAAAGGCGTCCTCTGATTGGGTGGTTTGAATATTTGAGCTGGACATGCTAGGCCTGCAGATAGGTAAACAATACAAAGTGAAACAGTGTCCATGACTGTTAACCCCGTTGTGGCCTGAAGGGAAACAAACAACCTGTTACGAGTGCTAACAGCCTTGGTTTTCTCATTCCAAAGGCCAAACAAGTCGGCAGTTTCCATGAAGGACAAAAGAGGGTAGACATAATAATATAAACACCTCATTGAAAAGGAGAAGGAAGATTAAATGCCAATTAGCAACATTTGTGACTTATAAAATGTTAGTTTTTAAGGCAACTGCAGGTGCATTGGTTAAAAAAACCATCATATGTCAAATACAACCAAACTGCAACATTGGTCATATGTAGCAGACGAAGAAGTATTCAGATCCTCTACCTATGTAAGTACCAATACAACAATGTAAAAACAAAAACACTCCATTAAGTGTTTGCAGCAAAATGTACTGAAAGTATCAAAAGTATTCGTTCTGCGGAAAAATGGCCCCTTGAGTTGTATATTATATTATATTTTTAGATTGTTAATACTGATGCATCAATGCATAAGTTTTATGCATTTTAATTTTGAAGCTGGTCGAGGTGGAGCTAAATTTAACTACTTTACTTAAAGTTAGGTATTTTAGTCCAGTGGTTCAGGCCCCTTCCAAAGGGTAACAAGGTAAGTCTGAGGGGTTGTGAGATGATTAATGGGAGAGGAAATCTTTGATTCTTTCTTTAAATGAAATCGTGTGAGACGTTTAGAGGGGAAATCTCTCTTTGGTGAATCTGCTAACAACTTATAGACATATCACAAATGTGACAAGGAGCTCAAATACACTGCTGTTTTGTGAGGGGTCACAAGCCAAAAAGGTTGGGAACCACTGTTTTAATCTTTAGCAATGCATTGTGTTTTATAAGCTTATCGTGTGTTTTTTTTTGAATGTAAAATCGTAAACTGTAAAGTAACTCGGAACTACAGTTGTCAAATAAATGTAATGCGGTAAAAAATATCAGTAGCTATTTCTCTCTGAAATGTAGTGGAGTGGAAGTATAAAGTAACATCAAATGGAAATACTCAAGTAAAGTACAACCACATACAAATTGTACTTAAGTACAGTACTAGACTAAATGCATTTATATTCCAGCACAGCGTACCTACATGAGCATTACAAATAGGCTAACTGGCCTGTGATTTAAAAGGAAACACCCCGCCCCCTTATGTGTATGTGAAAAGTCTATGTACTTTCACATGTAACAAGTGTTATTTTGTGCATATTTTAGACTGTAAATTTATTTTGGATTAAATTTTGTTTTAGTAAATGCCATGAAATTCCAGTGTGATTCTGTATGTAGAATAAGAGACGGGGCTGATGTTTGTTCAGTGAATTATGAGCTTGTAACTGAGGTGTTTCAGTTGTAAACCAGGGTGAGACAGACATCCTCCATGAGTTATGCTCTGGTGAAGTTACTTAATTCTCAGTCACATGGCCTTTTCAACCACTCAGGGACAAACAATAGCTGGAGGACATCCTGCAAACAGTATCTAAAAACACGCCTGACCTTACCAGGTGAGCTGACTCAAGCTAAAAGGCAAGAGTCTCTGCTGCTGGATCACACATAGCAGGTGCTGCCTGTGTGAGGAAAGGAGATGAGCAACACAAAGCCAGGACATTGGCACCAAGCCTGAAGCATCTGATAAGGATGGCAGGAACACTTCGCTTACCAACAGAGCAGGTCAAGCGACACCCAAATGTCAAGCCACCACGTCCATCAGACAGAGTCAGGCAGCAATCACATCAAGCTGTCATGCAATGCAAGCACAAGAGTGGGGCAGCGATTGGATGAGAGTTGGATGGCATACATGTGGGAACTAAATGAAATTGTTCATTCAAGTATACAGTAGCATAGGTAGCTCCAAGTATATATTGTGTGATGATTAATTCCTTTCCTGGTGTAGCTCGCTCTCTCTTGGGTAGAATTTGAGATGTCTCGATTTCCTCAGGTTCATGAAATCAATCTTGATAGAAGACCGCAGGGAGACTTTATGGCTGCAGCACACTGCCAGAAAAGTCATATGAGACATATGAACTACAAGGCCCGGGCTCTCCTGATTCATAAAGAATGTGCTTTTATATAACAGGCAGTAACTAATTACATACACAGTTTTGAGGTACTTGTTGTTTACTTGAGTATTTCCATTTTATGCTACTTTATACTTCTACTTCATTACATTTTAGAGTGAAATACTGTACTTTTTACTCCACTACATTTATCTGACAACTGTAGACCACTCAAAAAAATCATTGTGTACTTGGGGCCCCTTGTCACATTTCAGATGTCTATAAGTTGTTAGCAGTTCCTCCAAAGAGACATGTCCCCTCTAAACTTCTCACATGGTTTCATTTAGATCATTGTTCAAATGGTCCAATACCCCCCCCCCAAAAAAAAAGCAAATATTAGAGAAAAGTCTAAAAAAACGAAACAACATTAGTGTAGCAGAACTTTTTTAATATTTCTTCTTTCCACCCTATTAATCTTTTCACGGCTCCTCAGATTTATCTCATGACCCTTTGGAGGTGCTTGACCCCCAGGTTGGGAACCACTGGACTAAACTACTGAACAGTAAAATAGTTCAAACTTGCTCCACCTCAACCTGCTACAACACCAGTACTAAGAATCTAATAATGTCATATTTAATAATACATCAGCCACAGAAACCACTTTTCTGCTGAACAAATACTTGATACTTTCAGTAGCTATATTTTGCTGATAAAACTTTAAATGCAGGACTTTTACGAGTATTGTTACCTGTTTTGATGCTTTTACTTCTTCTAACACTGATGGTATGATTATTTTTGCACCTGCAACTAGTCAACTGCTTCAAAAGATTGCAGAAAACCAATCCATGAGATAACACAACAGACGTGAAAAGCCTGAAAGTTATCTCTGGTTTTAGAGTAATGATACCAGGTGTGTTACTTGCCTTCGTAAATTAAGGTTGACAGATCGGATAACAGAGTGAGGAAGGTCAAGGAGAGGAGCCAATGATACGTAAGAAAAGGAGGAAAGGATGGAGGGATGGTGTCGATTGCTTCTTTTTTCCTTCACATTACGCATCCTTGACACTAGTGTAATGATACTACTCTTACTCTTTGTCTGTTTTTAGTGCCGCATTTACCATAGATCTACACACGGCCCAGGCTGGGGTGCTCCTTACGGGTACTTAAGATGTTTGTCCTCAACACGATCCTCGGATTAACCTAATCGCCCCACTAGACCTTTCCTCCTAACCTTTTCACGCTAACTTGGCATAATAATCAATCACCTTTTAGCAAAATGGAGTACTAAACTTCCAGACAAATTACCAAACTGCAATCAAGCTCTCGCAAGTTAAAAGATTCATTATGCTCAAAAAATGCCCTCATTCAGTCATTCCAGCATCTGTGAAGAGGCTGGTTCCTCAGGGGTGATGAGACAGTTTGATGCTTTGATCATTCGCTTTCAGAGCACACATCACTGACACAAACACCCTCACATTTTGCTGTTAATGTTGTTGATTTATTGGGATCAGAGAGGGGATCTCAGGGGATCTCCAGCATTGAGATTCAGGACCTTTTTATTCTAATTTGTTTTACAATGTTTGAACATCCACATATCAAAAGACAACGGTGGAAAATGTATAGCAGGTGTGTCTCTTCGTCCAACTTCTGCTTCAGCGCCAAAAACTACAAACTTAAATCTTTGAAGAAGAGACATCGAAATGGCAGACATCCAAAAAATGCACAACATAATACAAAATGTAACCTCAGTTATAGGCCTACCATATTTTATTGTCATCCCAATGGCTAACATCAGGCTGTGTTGCAGATCCAAATTATTTCCAGTACATCTCTAAATTATGAGTAAACATACAATGTCAAAGGTTTTTGATACATTTAGAATACATGAAGAAAAATAAGACTATAATATAGTTACCGCTTCTCGATTTGGTGTTCTGCCTCTTAGCACCAGGGGGCATTAGACCCTGAGGGAGAACAGCATTACTTTTTAGCAACAGGGGTCTGAATAAACAATATTAAAAGAGAGAGAGGCTATGACAAATGGTGAATGCACTGTACTTGTATATTGCCTTTTTTGGTCTGTAGACAACGCAAAGCGCTTCACACTACATATCACATTTGCAGTGCTAACTGCCCATCAGTACAAAGGAACTAATCACACACCAAAGTTACATCCCTTGGGACGACCCGCTCTTCCACCATGCCACAGCTGCACTGACACTTTTTTATGCTGTTATTTAAACAATTTTTTTCTTGTTTATCTTATATCAACTTTTGTCATTCATTTCTCGCACCTTTATCTGTAAATGATCCCCATTTGTAGACCTAAATAATTTTTGACATAAGACATTCATTTTACAATTTTGTCTTAGCACAAATCAAAATAATTTGCAGGTTTATTTTACAGATATTAGCCAGAATGAACAGGCTTGTTTAGCTGAAAATTAAAGATGAAACGTAGTCTCGGTTCTTGTCGTGAAAAACACTAACTATTGTAAATCCATGGCCCTTCAAGCACATTGCATCAGGGTGAATCCCTCACTCTTCACAGTGCAGATAATACAGTAAAAACAACGCCATCATTCACAGTAAAACAGAGGAAATCCTCAAGGGACAGTGGTTAGAGATGATTAACAAGTACAAGAGCATAAATTAGAAATATGCTCCGAGCATAAACATAAAATAGCTGCTCTTTGTTCATATCTTGATAAGTAGAATGATATGCCCTGTGCATGGATTTGGACTATCAATTTTTAGGAAAGAATGAAATTCTTTGTGTTGGTGCAGTGTACCAGCACATCCACCAGAGGGAGAAAGAGAACCACAAACCAATGAGTTTCCCTCTGTAGCCAATGCACTTTCTGCTTCATAGTAAATTTCACTTAGTAACAATAACAAAAATATCATGTTTAGCTTCTGCCACATTGAATCATCACATCTGTGTATAGGTCTTGGTCAGAATCCAACTCCAAGTCACATTTAATCATTAAAAGTGTCCTGTAGGCTCCGCTTTGCTTCCCCCTTGTTTAAATGAAAAACAGCAGCCTAGATCTTTTGCATCAGCTGCACATCAAAGTAACATAAAGATAGAAGAAGACATCCAGAGTTTCTAGACACAGAGGGAGCTGCAAATATTTCCTAATGATCAAATAAAAATCATACAAATAACAGAAAGTCGGGTCAAATAGAGGCCTGCTTAAAAAGGGCAGAGAAGTAAAAGTACACGTTGATCAGAGGTGAGGTGACTTTTTGGAAACATTTGGTCCATGCTGGCCCAGAGCGGTGTTTGTTTTGTATACCTAAACTGGACTGGGGTGGAGTCAGTGGACGCGAGGTACTGGGTGCAGTAGAGTCATGTGCTCGGCGCCGTTGAAAGGCAGACGCTGAGTGCAGTAGTGGTGCACCACCTCCGGGATGCTGGGGAACACGCAGCTGGTCTGGTCCAGGGTGTAGCCATTTTCTTTGGTCTGGGCGACAATGATATGAACGCAGCCTTGGCTCGTCCTGAGTCACACAGAGGAGAGGGAAGGAAAGACAAGAATTAAACGATTTTACCCACAATCCAAAGTTGACACAAGACTGATATAAGTTCATATAGATGGGTCATAAAAACAGAATTTCTTTGTGAAATTAAAACATGAATTAGTTATAGTCATTAAGTCATTATTCTATATTTTTAAATAAATATCTATATTTTTCTTGTTGTCCAAAAGACCAAAACCAACAATGTGTTAGTCTGTCCATTGGGTAAAATTTGTCCCAAATATAAACTAAATAATTTCCTACAACAGCTGGGCACTGTAGTTTTTAGCAAACATTACTCAAACAGGAGTCAATATTTTTAAGATTGATACACGTGTTGTGCTCTAGTGAGTATTTACAACAGCAGGAGTGGAGATTGGAATTGTTTCAAAATAAACTACATATTATCATAATGAAAGTTATTTTAACCGGTGCAACAGTGTGTGTTTCTTATGTGTGAAATGTATTGTTGGTTCTGGTGCTTTAAAGGGATTTGTTGACAGTAAGAAAAATATTGAATATTAACAGCTTATCCTAAAAAAGGTTCTGGTAAATAGTAAAAAAAATAAAACAATAGTGAATTGTGACATAAACCACTTTCAACTGCTGAGTTTACAACAGGACCAATTACTTTTTAATAATTTCATACACCTTGACACACTAAAGATGCACCTTCAGGCTACACTCACTTGAGGGCGATGGAGTACTTGCTGTTGTCCGACTCGCTGTTCCTGACCAGGAAGCTGGCCTCTTTGCAGGACTGCAGCTGAAACTCTGCCTCCTGACGAGTCACACAGCCATGGTACCAGCTGAGACAGAGGGTGGGAGCGAGAAGGATTACACTTCATCTGCTATTGATCAAGTGTAGAACCTCATTTCATGCAAACCCCTTTGAAATGAGCATTACTCTTACGCAACACTGAAGTGTATTAACAGAGTGAGGTTTATTGCAGGAATAAGAAACATCTGCAGACACATTCTGAAATACATAATATTTGAATTCCTTTTAAAATAGTTTGAGCATTACAGCATTAACTATCCAAGTTGTATGTATCTACAGGGAAATCCCAACATTGAGGTACAATCATGATTTTTGCCTCACCTCTGTTTTTCCAGGGGCAGGGAGGGGTCAACACAGCAAGCCTCAGTTTCAGGGTTGCTGCCGGGGATGGAGGATGGCGACAGGGTCGGAGGAGAGGATCGCAGGATCTTCTGTGTCCAGCTTTTCTGCCTCAGATGCTGATGCTGATGCTGATGCTGCTGGGCTGGCGGATGTTGGGGCTGCCTGGTGAGTGTGGGGTGAGGCGTCTCGTCTTTGGCAGGGCTGTCAAACTGTGCTGGGGGGAGACGAGTGACGCGAGAAGATGTGAATTCATGTAAAGAAACAACTGACTCTATGCCCGAGTTTGAACTGGGTGCTGAAGCCGCTGGTAAATAAAAAATAAGGAGACGGCAGTTTGATGATTCATGCAAGATATTATTCTGTATGCTGTTGGTCTGTGCAGCATATAAAATATAAATGTGAGTGCAGGCCTGAGTTGTATTTTGAACAAATATACTTCATACTGATCCAAGGCAGGGAAGAAGTAGGGTTGGAATGGTATTACAGTATTACTGTATTAAAGTGTTGCTATTTGACGTATAAAGATAAGCATATGAACATTTTTCCTCACCTTCACTTTAGAGGTACTCCCAGAATTAGTGCTAAGCTTGTTCTCAGATATCATTGTGTCTGCGATCAAGTTGGACTTGGTGAAACAAACGTCTGATGTACCTGACAGTGTTCGGACAATGTGCTCCTTCTTCCACTCCCAGGGCAGCTCGTACTCAGTGGAGGGACGAGGATCCAGCTCGGGCCGTGGGACTGCCGTCTTGTCACTGTCACCGCCTCCCTCATACGGGACGTCGTATATTTGTAAGGGCACAGGCTGACCTTCCTCCACCATTCCCTCACTCGCCTCCATCACCACACACACCTTCAGCAGGTCCTTCGACCCCCGACGTCTGATCTCTTGCAGGTAGAAAACAAGATTAAAGATTAGTGGACGGCCAGAGAAATATCAAGATGGACATTCTCATCCGATAGCAAAGA
Organism: Coreoperca whiteheadi; assembly: GCA_011952105.1. NCBI lineage: Eukaryota > Metazoa > Chordata > Actinopteri > Centrarchiformes > Sinipercidae > Coreoperca > Coreoperca whiteheadi. Next base: position 10,055,288 of record CM022477.1, read on the forward strand.
CCATCCTAGAGGGATTAGGATCTTTAATCGACTAAATGAGGAATAAAGGTGGATGGCTGTGCTAACACTGTAAAATAAATCTCCCCCCAGAAAGAGAAAAGCAAATCTTATTGAGTGATCGTACAGATTAGCAATATTTTTGCACTTTAGGCTTTATAAAGTTGCACTACTGCTGCACATCGTAAACTTATTGTACAGTTTTTAAATTAGTATTTATTCTAATACTTTTTTAATTACTTAGTTTTTCTGTTTGCATTCTATCGTTGGTTCTGTTCTGTTCTGTTCTGTTCTAAGTATTTTTGTTTGTAATCAGAGAGGACTAGCAAACTAAGAATTTTATTGTACAGTGCAACTGTTATCACTGAATCATGGTTAAACTATGGTATAAATGGACATGTTATTCCACCTAAAATACAGAGTTTGATTCTGGTAAGTGATGTCAGCTGCTATATAGAGTGTTAATAATAATGCTGCCCTGTTCTCATGGCCTTGCTTATTGAGTCACAGTGACATCAGAGTCTTGCTTACTTCCTCAGTACAATTTAAGCCTCATAAAATTGACTCAGTCACATAATCACATCCTCTGTAGACTTTTCTGAGGAGGCCTGGAAGTAGCACAGGCACTGATTGAAGGAAAATCTACTAGATAGCAAAACAGGTTCACATTCACAGCAGGCTATTGTTTAACCTTTTTAGTTAAAACAATGGAGTGATGGAATGAAAGGTCAGGAGAGCATGTGATTGGACGACGGACCACCAGTCTTCCTAGATGATGGGAAGTTTTGATAAATGGCCAGACAGGTCCATATACGGGGTTACACAGAGCTGTGTCCGAGAGGAGGTGGGGGGCACTGAGGGCCAACTTCCTTTCTAGAGAATAGTACCAGGAAACAGAGACAGGAAAGAGGAAGCAGGAGCAGGAAACTGCACCCATTGTCCGAACGCAACACAGTTGCCATGGCAACCCAATGGGGTACAGAAAGCACTAGGGGAGTAAGTTCATGTTCTCACTGCTCGGCCTGCAGAGACTGAAAATGGGAATCCTATTGTTTACACTGGGACTACATGAATATGCAGCTGTACAGATTCAGTGAACAGGGACTGAGTGAAATATCACAGCATTTATTGTAACAGCTGAAAGCTACAAGAGAAGGTATGAGAGTATATTGATAAAATCCTACCAGTAATCATCTGCTGGGCATCGTAAGGCTCCATGTAACCATCGTTCTCCCCAACCCTCTCTGCCTCCCTTTGCTCTCTGGTCTTCTGAGCATCAAAGGGATCTGCATAATCCTCAAGGATGATCACCTGGAGCAAAAAATACAGGGAAATCAATATTTTTTTCATGCATAATTTGATACTTTAAACTCTGAAAAAATAAGCAAAGTTTTGGAGTGTTTAGGGAGGAAATAAACACAGAAATACAATTGCAAATTGTAGTGAGACTAATATATTGTATGTTGTGGTCACAAAAACCATCAATCTACAGCTACCGCAGGCTGACTGCGCAGGACACACTTTTCACCAGTAGTAACACATTGATACCACGTTGTGCGACTGAAACTGCATGGAAACTAGTCAGCAAGCAAACAGAAAACATGACATATAGTTAACGATAATGGATAAATGGTTGAATTGTCCTGCTTCTGCCAGTTGGTAAACAGTGAAAAAGCAACAGTGTTTGCATGTTTGTTTATTGGTAGTAGTTCGAATATCTAAAAAAACCTACTGAAAAAAAAAAGAAAAAGACCATGGACAGTTCCAGGATCACTGTCTGGTACAAAAAAACTATTGCAACATTATCCACCTTTGTATAATTTATAGTGATAAATATCCTCCAGTTTAGGGCTGCAACTAACGATTATTTTAATTATGGAATCAATGAATCACTTTGTCAATAAAATGGCAGAAAATTGTGAAAAATGCCCATTATGTTTAGCCAAATGTCTTGTTTGTCTGAACAACACTCACTAAATCCCAAAGATATTCAATTTACTATCATATATAGCAAAGAAATCCAGCAAATACTCACATTTGAGAAGCTGAAACCTGCAAAAGTTTGGCTTTTTTGCTTGAAAAATGATTGAAACAATCAGAATAGTTGCTGATTCATTTTCGATTGACTCATCAATGAATTGTTTCAGCATTAGTTTAAAATCCTATCAAATGATCACAGTTGGAACATGATGGGTGGCGTCGATGCAGGGGTACGTCAGATAAAAAAAGATGGTAAACTAACTGCAGTAAACTACAAGGCAGTCTTCAGCTAATCAGAAGAATGCCCGACACCTCATACATCCTCTCTAAAGAGGCACTCTTTGTTGTAAAGCCTATTCTCTTCACATTCATATCTCTCCATTAACAAGCTACACAAGTCATGCCTGACTATCTTGTCATCTTATCAGTGGCACATAATTTCTTGTTTATTTTACAAGCCGCTGCCCAAGAGACAATAGGCCGTAAAATGAAGTTGTATCTTTCTAATAACTTCCAGTTGTGTTCGCCAAAGATTTGTTGGTGTTTGAATAAAGTAGCAGAGGTTTGACACGCTGTTAAGGTGTTTAGTTTAGAGAGGTTTAGTGGGACAGATACAGACAACAACACAGACAAACAGACACGTTTTCTAGTAAAGTACAAGAAACCTTTAAAGCATATTCTAGTGTATTCTAGATAATACACAACATACTGCAGCCAGTGACATTTTTTAAAGATCTTAATCACAATCACACTTACAGCATTTTACACTTTCACCTCCTGTGGAAAAACTTCATTTTCTTTATTAATAGGGAAACTAAGAGTTAGGCATATAACACACAGCAACTCGACCAATCCTAGTGGCTACTGCAAACATGAAGATGAGATCAAGAATGGGGATTTACTCTCTTTCTTTAAAACTCCCATTTTATTTGTCCTCTCTTTTATCATTCTTTTTTCTCACCATCTCTCCACTATCACTATCCCTGACTTCCTACTTTTTTTTCAAAGCTAGGCTGGAGGGGACTTAGGTTAGCGCCTGAGTGTCAAATAACTCGATGCTTTTTATAACATGATAGCCTTCACCAGGGGGCCCTGAGTCTAGTGAAAGAGAGGGATGAGGCGGAGGGAGGGGGGTGAGAGAAGGGGAATACTGAGCCAGATTAAATACAGGAGAGGAAGGTAAGGCCTCATGACTGACCACTTCTTTGTATTCACGGCAGGGAAGGTGGGTGTAAGGGCGAGGGGTGGAGAGGAAGAGAAAGACAGACTGGGAGGAGTGGACACAATGGGAATAGCGGAGAAAAAAGGGAAGGGAGAAACTGATACAATAATATCAATTTTCAGAGCTTGGCCTGGGTCATTGCTACCTTATTGTCAACAGTATTGATGACACCAGATGTTATTTTTGCTGGAGTAGAGTGTGTTGCATTTCTGCTAGAATTAGAGAAAGCTGCCACAGATGAATGATTGATGATTCATTATGTTAAATGTCACATCCCAACACCAAAGACCAATCAGAAGTGGTTTACTTAAGTAAAAGTAGCAATACCACACTGTAGAAATACTCAGCTAAAAGTAAAAGTTATATATATGAATTAATCACGACAAAATGTACATAAAAGGTATAAAAATTAAAAGCACTCATCAGGCGACAAAATGATTATTGTTATGTTACAGTATCATTTATATTATATTATCAGATTATGATTGCCAATGGTGGAAGAAGTATTCAGATCTTTTACTTAAGTACAAGTAGCAACACAACAATCTAAAATAATCCGAATGAATGCTAGAGAGAGGCCCTTCTCAGAATAATACATATTATATTATAATTAGTGATGCATTAATGTGTATATCACTTTATATAGTATAGTGTAATACAGGATATAAAACTCAAGAAACTCTCTCTTGTGAGTCCCAACTACAACATCACAATGTTACAAGTTAAATGGATCTTTAATTGTATTGGTTACTCACGGTTTCTGTTTTGCACTGGACTGGTAGCTCTGCTTCGGATGCCACTTGATTGGTGATGGTGCCGCTGTTGAAGTTGGGGCTTTTGTCCTGTTTGTCCACTCTAATCAGCCGGTTGATGAAAGCGTTGGCGGATGGAGAGCTTTTCGGAGGTCTGTGCTGCTCCTCAAACACCGGCTCCGCTTTGGAGTTCTTGCGACCTTTCCCAGACAGGAGGTTGTCCCAAACTTTTCCATCTTTCGGGTGGCTCGAACCGTTTCTACTCAACTCTATAGCGGAGTTCTTTCGGTTTCTTCCGGACAAGAGCGACCCAACTCCCCCGCCTGTGCTGTCAGCAGAGGAGTTTTTGCGATGGCCCGTTTTGGAGCCTGTTGTTTTGGTACCACTGCTGGCCACTAGCCCGGCTTTACTGGGTCTTGGTTGTGAGCCTGATTCGGAGGCTGAGCGGATCCTGTCGGTACCATTCTTCAGATTAATGGGGAACTCCTTGAACCACTTTGCCATTGTAAGTCAGACGGAAACCAGTAAACCTCTGTGCCTGCACTGACACCTTTTAGCGCCATGCACCAGGGCCCCAGAGACGCACCTTTAGAAATCAAAGCCTTTCTAACAAAAGACTCCCGTTGCTTTATTCTAGGACAGAGCCTGTGTGGTTTACAGGATCTCCACACCTCAGTTTAAAGCATGTCATAAATGTTTTCAAAAGTCAATGGCTCTATTCTTAAACCTCCAACTATCAAAACTGTTTGTAAGTAAAAACTTACAGGGTGCATGGCCTATTTGGCAAGAAAACAAACAAACAAATAGTCTAACTCTACTTTATCCCATTTGTCGTTTTCTTACACCTGTTCCTTCTTCTGCTCAGAGGAAAAGTTTATTCCCTTTGGATGAAAAGATGTCTTCGGAGTGGGAAGACCCGAAAGAAGGCAAAGTTCTTCTTGCTTCTGATTTGTGGTCCCATTCCCAGAGTGGGTTATCTGGTCTTTCACAGCCTTAGTGTCGCAGTGAGGCTCCCGACTGCGCCTGGAGGATATAGGAAGGGGGTATCTGAAGTTAAGAGGGGGGAGGCAGGACCGGGTGGGCGGTGATAAGCTTTTAATTGTAGACACCATGGTAGAATAACCATTTTGTGAGTTCAATATTCTAGTTCAGACTGGCCTATGCCCAGGTAACAGACCAAGGTCAGGGGCACCTCTATTAATCATTGCTTTTAATTAATGCAGCCTCTATTTAAACTGTAATATACAATAGGCCTATAATATTTATATAAGAATAAAAATGACTATCTTGAAAAAACAGTATATAGGGCTCCTAAAATCCTGGCATCCTGACGCATGAATAACAAGCCTCAACACAGTTGCCTACCTCCATTCATGCGAAAGTTTTTTTCAGATAATGACTTAAATTGAAGTTGACAGCTATATTAATATTTTGATGTTGGATGTTAACCCAGTATTACTCATAATGTCACTTGATAATGTGCATAATTAGGTATCTAATTAATCTCCACCCCTTATTTAATTGTGCAGCGTATCGTTGGGAAATGGTTCGCACTGAGCTGCTCCACATATACCAGCAAAAGGTATGACACTAAATCTTTAAATTGCCAAAAAATAGAGTGAACGACGGTGGTGCTGGTAGCTTTTAAAAATATATTATTATAATGTTATGTATTACACAAAACAAGCTGTGTTTTAATCATTATCCTTAAAAGCTATTTTCATATTCATGAAGTATACTTATCGCACCCCCGTGTTTGCGGTCAGATGTAACCTTCCATGGTGCGCGATACTCCTGCTTGTCCCTCTTTGTCCGGTGGCGATAGAAGGCCATGATAATTATGGCAAAATTTGCGTTTTTGAATGAATTATAGTTGAATGGTGGATCAACAAGCATACACCGAGTGAGGACTGGTTTGCTGGCAATGACACACCAGAGAGTTTCAATTTAAAGGACAGCAGAGCAAGCAACGGAGAAAGGGTACAGTTTGCTTCCAAGACAGTCTGCAAGATGGCTAGCTATCTTCAGTGGCATGCTAACGTTAGCTAGCAAGCTAATGTTAGCATAGTAAACAACAGTTTTCAAAACATGATCGATTGCTTTATTTTATAAATGCTGTGACAAGTGAAATCAAATGCACATTTTCACAAATGAATGTAGACAGATAAATCCCAGTTTCGGTTAATGTTCCGGTGTTGCGGCTACTGTGTTAAATCTCAACGCTGCTAGCTAGCCACATTGAGTAACGTGGCTATCTAGTTAGCCAAGGTAGTAGCTAACTAGCTTGCGTTAGCTAGCTGGTCTAGTTCTTTGCTACACATCTGTAAGTGATCATTTTTAGAGAGGGAGGTTGGTTGCGCTGTAACTTGCTTGTGCTGGCAGTCAAGCCAGGTAGCAAGCAACCAGTTTCACTCCGCTAGTAGAAACTGGCTTGCAACAGGGCGAACTTATGCTAAATAACGTGAACTAGCTCAGTTTTATATGACGTTTATTTGGTGACCAAATCCCGGCGTGACAGATACCGTGGCGAAAGATTTGCAGCTGGAAAGGACTTTGCAGACCTGGGCCGGCGTTTTAATATAATCTAGTTTCCAATACGTGTTAGTTACTGCTCTGATGATAACCATTGTAGCGTTATTGACATGACCTGAAGGCAGATTCCACCTACTCGGCTCATAGCCTTCAAGACGTCGTCATTTTTAACTTTTTTTTTCTTGCATATGAACGGTGATATGCCACTTCACCGACAGTCATATTAGCTAATGGCTGCCGAATCGGGGAGACTACTGGCGGGACAAGGAAAAAGAAGCAAAGGTAGGAATTAATTTCACCCATCTCCCAATCAGATCGGAATCATCCATTACTGCGCTGCAATGGGCTGCACTGGTGCTGTTAGCAAATCCCTTCTCGCCTCCCCCATATGTAAACTTCACGACTGTCTCCGGTGGTGGCTGTTTCTCACAGAGTGGATCTGTGAACGGGGCTCATGTCTATCTTGCTATCAATGTACCTTCAACTCCGTTTCCTCGTTCTCATGTCTTCGTCTTTTCCTGTCTCCCTCATTGACCTTACCTCTTCTGGCTCTGTTTGCGGCCTCTCTCCCTCTCGCCTGGGTCATTTGGTCTGCCTGGGTCATTTGCAATTCAGGGCTTCATAACCTTGGTGATGATAACGCCTGGATGTTCAGCATCTTGTCCTCATGCCAGTCTATGTCCCATCATTGAACCCATCCCGACTGTTGGACTTGAAAAAGAGGCCCTAGGTCTAAAGCTGCTGCACTCTGTCACTAAGGGGTATTGGCCAATCCAAATGTGATGCTGCACTTGATTGGTGGTGGACCAATTGTGAGACACGGAGGCCTACTTTTGTTGTGGCTAATATTATATTTCCCCCTTTCAACCCCATCTCTATATTTCACTATTTCAGCTTCACAGATGAAGAGCCCGGAGAAGAAGAAGGCAAGGAAATCCACCTCTCAGGTAATAGTTGTTTTTGGAAATCTCATTACTTTTCTATATGAAGGAAACACTCTCAGTATGTGATAAGTGGACCTCAAAGACTACTAAAGGAATTTTAAATGCAGAATAAGTAGGATTTTCCTAGAAAAACAATGTATACACCCATACAAAATAACCCCTCTCATTCATCACTTATGACCCACTAGAAGTGTGTGGCGGTGTCTGCAGAGACGCTGTCCTCTGCCCGTATTTTCATAGTTTATTATGATTTTGCTGTGTTCAGGATGCTTCTGGGTGTCAGCCTTTGGGGAGTGTTGTGTAGCCTCCAGCCTATAACCGCACACAGGCTGTGAGGTCGGGACTCTAGAAAAGCGTAGTGAGCAGGTTACATCGCTGTCTCCGTCTCTCTCCTCTGCTCTTTGCCTGTGTCATAGCTGTATTTCCAGGGCTGACACAGCGCTAACACGAAGTTTGGAGATATGTCTGGTCTGAGCTACACACACAGGCAGAGAGCAGTGGACAGGATGAAGCTGGCTTCTTCTCACAGGGTTGTGTGGCGGTTTGGGCAATTTTATTTGCGCTTTAGAACGTCACTGCTGTGAAACAATCAGAAAATAACATTGTATTTCCCAGATTCACTGCTTTGTTCTCACTGACGCCACTCCCTCTCTTCATTCATTCTCTAGCTCGCTCTGAGCTGGGGAGGAGGGGCCAACTTTGAATTGTGTGTTTTACAAAGAGCAACCGACAAATCCTACTTATTCTGCCTTGAAATGATCTGGTCTCGTAGAAGCAACATTTATTATGTATTTTCTTCTCCTTTGTTTTAGGCGGCTGGTTTCTCCCACCTCACTGAGTTTGCACCCCCTCCAACCCCCATGGTGGACCACCTGGTTGCCTCCAACCCCTTTGACGATGACTTTGGGCCCCCATCACGACCTAGTGGGGCAGGTGGACCTGGTAGTGCTCCATTTCTTCCCAGCCCAGGCGCAGGTGGAGGAGGTGGGTATGGAGGTGGAAGCAGAATGGGTGGAGGCATGGGCTTTATGGGAGGACCAGGAGGACCAGGCGGCGGCCAGCCTGGACGAAGGCCACCGTTCGGCCCTCCATCCAACACTGGACCTCACCACCAGCTAGGCTTTGGAGGAATGCCTGGCTTTGGAGGTGGCGGTGGGGGGGGCAGTGGGGGAGGAGGAGGCGGTGGTGGATTCCCACCTGGTGGCCCTTCTCAGTTCAATATGCCACCAAACTTCAGTCCACCGATGCACCCCGGGCCAGGATTCAATCCCATGTTGTCTCCAGGGGGTATGGGAGGGCCTGGTGGAGGAGGACCACCCCACCCTCGGTTTGGCATGCCTCCACAGCAGCAGCATGGACAGGGTGGACACCCATTCAACAGCCCACCATTACCTGGTGGTGGAGGCCCCAGAGGGCCCCCACATGGCCCCCTGCCTCCCATCGGAGGAGGCATGGGTCCTGGGATGAACATGATGGGTGGCATGGGTGGTGGCCCTGGAGGAAATATGGTGGGAGGGTTGCCAGGTATGCCCCCTCAAGGACAGTTCCCTCCCTCACAAGATGGCCCCTACCCTGGCCCCAGTCCGCCAGGACCAGGCAACGAGGATGGAAAGAACTTTGGTGGAGGAGGGGCACCACCTGGGCCTCAGCAGCAGCAACAACAACAACAACAGCAGCAGCAGCAGCAGCAGCAACAGCAGCTTAACCTAAATCCCAACGGCCCCCCTCCTAATAATACCACTCCTGGCCCTCCATCTAACTCTGGCCCACCACAGCCAGGAGGAGGCTTCCCTGGCCACCCTGACGTCCAGCAGCCCAACGCCAATACACCTGGTCAGCCTCCCTCAGCACCACCCCAGCCTAACCCCAACTCTTCTCCTACTGGTCCCCTGAATGGTTCAGGCCAGCTTCCACCACCCAGTCAGCTACAACCCCCCAACAATACAAACACCCCCAACTCTAACAACTCTAACCAGCAGCAGCAGCAGCAACAATCCACTCCACCTAACTCTGCCCCCGGCTCCACCCCTTACAACCAGCAGAACAACACTCCTGGTGGTCCCATGCCAAATGCAGCCCCCAATTCAGGTCAGAACAACATGACAAACAACAACGGAGGCAACACTCCTGGCAGCAACCCCAATCCCCCCTCTAACTCCACTTCCACCCCGAACACCCAGTCTCCCCTGCCCCCTGGCCCTGCTGCCCCCTTGACTGGGCCTGGTTCTGGCCCTGGAAAACTCGGTGGCCCCGGGATGGTCTTCCCATGTGGCCTCTGTATGGCGGAGGTGCATGACGATCAGGACGCCATCCTATGCGAGGCGTCGTGCCAACGCTGGTTCCACCGTGACTGCACAGGCCTGACAGAGCCAGCATACGGGCTGCTGACTCGAGAGAGCTCTGCTGTTTGGGCCTGTGACTTCTGCATCAAGACCAAGGACATCCAGGCTGTGTTTGTGCGCCAGGGATTAGGCCAGCTGGTGGCAGCTAATGAGAGTTGAGGAGTGGATGACAAAGGAGTAGCGTGGAGGTGCGACGCGTAAGGACATATAAAGACATTCTTTGCTCTGATCTAATTGAATGACCTCTGTGTCATGTCAGCTACTTGCCCAACCTTCTCTTGACTAGCCCTTTACTTGTTCACCATACAGAGAAACACACTCATTGACATTCATATGCTTATATATAGCACTTTGAGTGACTCTAGGCAAATGCCCCCCCCCCCCCCCCCCCCCCCACCCCAAAAACCCCCCCCCCCCCTCCACACCACATTTGTTTAAGAAAGAAAAGGGTTTTATTTTACAACAAAAACAAAGTTTTTACTTATTTTT
>CM022477.1:10065570-10137691 GCA_011952105.1 Coreoperca whiteheadi
AAAAGAACAGCTTTTTGTAATTCTAATGCTTAAATAAAGCCCTTTGAGTGATCCTAGTCAAATGCCCCCCCCCCCCCCCACACACACACACACACACACTCAAAAAAAGGAGTCAAATCATGATGAATGTTAAACTACACAGTCCTTCAGACATCTGTCCTGCCAACCAGCAAAGCACTGACACCAACACACTACCTCACACACTTTGTGACTGACTGGCATGGAGGCTCCCGCACTGACTGACTGTCATTGACTCGCCATACTCATGCACCACATGAGTATGAAGATATTTCAAACACACAAACCCACATTATGTTGGAATAAACCCCTACTGTGTATTGATACAGTGACTCAAAGCATCAACATTATTCTCTGATTTTCATGGCTTTAAATTAAAACGGACAAGCTATATCAGATCTTTCAAATTTAAAAAATAGTGCCTGAAAATCTAAAAGGGACATTGGTTTCATTCATTAATTGATGTACAGCCTTATTTGTCATCAAAATGCTTCACGTCAGCACTGCCCTATCACATTGTTAGCCTTTTTACTGCAAGCAAGTGAAAGAAAATGGGGGAAAATATATCAGTATATTGTGGAAAAATATCCGTTTAAGTTGTTTTGTCAGTTCCCCCACACATGCATACACACACTTTGACCCTGTAGTTGTATCGGTCATTATGTACCCAGTGCTGATTAATCCAAAGGATAACTTGGCTGAGATTTCATCCACACCTCACAGAGAGGATTTTACCACCAAAATAGTTGTAAATATTAGGACAAAACATTTGTCTAGAACTCCCATCAGTTGTGAACATGCCAGAGAGTTGACCAATGAACAAAATAATAATTTGAACTTATGTGTCTTGGTTGTATACAGTATGACGTTTTGGTTTTTATACAGTACGTTGGAGTCAAGAATTTCTTTTTATCTCTGCAGTACACATGAATTGTGAAATCAGTGCTTTTGGATGGTGTTGGCGTAGCAAGTAGTGACATCATGTCATATCAGATGTGCATAGTCCTTTCTTTTTTTTTGTTGTTTTATTTTTTTAACGAGGGGAGGGGGGTTGCATGTGAACCAATGCAGTAACTGTCTGATCTGTTTGTTTATATTCTGGCCTCTGTGCTGCAGCAGGCCTTGAAGTAGACCAAATAACTTAAGAGAGAAAAATACCCATTTTTCACACTTCTGTCAAGGTATACGGTGTTTTTAACTATTCTTCCTTCTCTCTTTCTTTATTTTTCTTTATTCAATGTCCGAGCTGCCTTTCTTTTCTTGCTCTCTCAGCTGTTCCTTTATGATTTTTGTACTGGTATTTGTGCTGTGCTCTTGCTCTGCTCTGGCGCCTCCTGGTGGAACCTGGAGGAACCAGTGAGTCTCACACCAGGTGGGGAAGGGAAAGGTACTGAACTCTGAAGTAAAGACAGACTTTTTTTTGTACTTGTCCATGTTTGTTTTTATTCACATTTTTTAATTTGTTTGCTAATTGTTGTATTAAAATAAGGGTAGGACAACCCAAAGAAACATAACAATGTAATTTCTTTGTCATAATGCTCAGTTACAGTATCTCTAACTGTATTTACAGTTAAAGTTTTCCTAGGTGATTGTGTTAAACTATAATCTGATTAGCTTTTCTTCTAAGCTTATCGTGAAATTCATATGAATTCATATTTTGTGAAACATTTATAAGTGGAATCATAGTTGATTATGGTGATTCTTAACCATACTATTGACTTAAAATAGATACAACTTTATTTTAGGGGTCTGTAAATTTTTATTGTCCTCATAATTTCCTAGGAAGAAGTAGAAATAAGTATCACAAATTAAGTTGAAAACAGGGTGTATTGCACAGTAGTTTAAGTACCGAATTGCAGAGATGTTCATGATCAGTGTCCAGTTTAGTGACTTAGGGTCATATCGACTAACACTTCGAGAGAGGAGTTATAGAGTTTGATGGCCACAGGCAGGAATGACCTGTGGCGCTCTGTGGTGCATTTTGGGAGTCTGAGAAACACCGTTAAATTGGTACATTTCAAATGATTTCCAATGAAAGATAACGTAACCGAGAGAATTTTAGTCAGAGCAAAAATATATAATTTGTCTAGAGGCAAACAAACTATTCAACACACGTGAATACAAAAGTTTGTGGTGATGAATTATTTATTTGGGTTTAAATGGAGTTCTGTCAAGGGAATTCCTCTGGAAATCAAAAACTGCTGTTAAACTCAACACACCTCAAAACGCTGTCTCTCTTTTGCCTATTATTAGGACCAAATGAAATATTTCTTTCCAGAAAACCTAGATACATTTTTGGGAGATTAAGTGTGTGAGGAACACATGAACAATGCCTCCATTTATCTTAACAGTCATATTATTCACTGATTAACCTATTGATGTATAAAGATGAGTTTAGATGTATCATAGGTCACTTGAAAGAAATATCTCAAAAGCTGTTTAAAAGAGTGAGTCACATTTTTTAGTATAAATATGTTTTACTACAGTGTAGCTATAGAAAGTAAATTCCCATTTGAACCAACTGGAATATTCCTTTTCTTGTCAATAGTTAATTAGTTTCACCCATAGACTGTATGGTTTTACCCCAGCAGTCATCAGTAGCCTATATCTCGTCATCTGCGTTTATATTATTTGATATGATTGCAGCCCACCATTTCAGTGCAAACATTTTTAAATTGACTAAGAAATTATTTAACACCGGCGTGGGAAAGGGTCACGCACCCCCTGTATTACCCCGTGTGTAGGCTACAGGGATGAAACTGAGCCCCGCAGCAGGCGCCGCCTCTCCGGGAGCCTCCCACCAATGAAGTCGGTCCTGAGGCGGGACGATGACTAGCCGATGTGCTGGCAACAGGTTGTGCTGGCAGCGGGGGACAATTTCCTCATGTCTACAGTTCATTGACTAACATCTTCTCATCCCACTAACACTGTGCAGAGCTGCTGCCTTTAAGACTGACACAGGAGCACTGACAGGAGGGAGGAATCTTTCGGGATTTGGATCATCTTAGCAGGTGTAGTAGAATAAGTATCCTAGTTTGAGGATTTACACAGCTGCTGCCTATTTACTGTTCATTGACTTTTGTGGGGAAAGTGCTGAGTGCCTAAGGCGAAGCGATACTGTAGGCCCAGTTTTGCTGAGCGGGCATTTTATAACATTTGGATAAGCAGAGATGGACACCTGTGGCTTTGAGATTTGGCAGCGGTCTTCCCATGCTCAGCTTTTCCTGCTCAGGATAATGACCGAAAACGCGCATCGGGGGGGGGCTTTTGTTGTCAAAGGTTTGGTTGCAGCTCTCTCTCTCTGTGTGTGTGTGTGTGTGCGCGCAGCGGTCTATAATTGGATCTGACTGCGCTGCGTAAAGAGGATGAGGGGTTATTGTAGAAGGTAAAGGCTTCAAATAGGATGCGACGGCGTCTCGTTGGGGATCAGGTGCGTCGGTTGTTTACCTTGTTGCTCTGCTCGTGGTCCCACTGGCTCGAGTAAACAACCCGCTGGTGGTTTCGACGCGCACCGATACCGACTGACCGGATAGGTGGGTGTGACGCAATTAATCCAGGAGCAGACAGGTGCTTAGGGGGTTACTCTGCTATAATGGTTTCTCCCGTCTGAAGCACCTTTATTTGACATATTGATGTGAACTTTAAAGTGATTATCATTTAATTTGATCAGTCAAGCTGTGTAAATAGTCTGACAAGAAAATACACTGTAGGCTTTGTGTTGGTTAGTGGCTGCCTCATATTATAGTTTACATCTGACCGCTCACCAGCTGTTGGAAGGTGTTGGTGTTCCCTGATCTTTTTCAGTTACATTTCAATATAAATTGCTCCGGACATAGTCCTGTCCTAAAACGGGGCCACACTTCAAGCTCACTTTCAGGTGTTTAGGTAAACATGTACCTTTTTAATGACAGGAGAAGCTGCACCTACCTGGCCAACACAGCCCACATTGGTTAGAATAACCTGGCTTTTCTGATGTAGAAAATGTACTGTACTCACACAAAAACAAATGCTAAGTATTGAAATGACATGTTTTGGGTATCAAATAGGGCTGGGTGATAGTTCGGTATTATCAGTCATTTACTCTTAATTGAATCTTATGGTCATATGTTCATATAACGTGATTGTTCTGTTACCTAAATGTTTTATTCCAAGCAAATTCTAGTTAAAAAACAAAAACAATAAGTCAATTAAGGTTTTGTTTTGCACATATGAAGAGTTACTAATGTATCTAATGTAAGTAATGTAGTTATCTAATGTAATGCATAACAGTCAAATGCAGTTTTTATGATTATTTTTTATTATAATATATGATTTATAAACTGATTTCAGAAATATTCATTAGGGTTGCAATTAACAATTATTTTCATTAATTGATCTATCAATAGGCGATAAAATGTCAGAAGATATTAAAAAATGCCCACCGCATCATGTCTCCTAATTGTTTGTTTTGTCCAACCAACTGTCCAAATGCCCAAAGATATTCAGTTTACATGGATATAAAACTGAGAAAAGCAGGAAATCCCCATTTTTAGAGGCTGGAACCAGCAAAGGTTTAGAGGTTTTGCTTGAAAAATGACATTAATGATGATATCACTTGTCAAAATTGAATTTATTGATTATTCAACTAATCTTTTCAGCTGACTTTAGTTGATTGAGTTAATCTAAATCATCCAGCCCTAGTATCAAAGTAGCTCGTCGTCTTGTTCAGACACCGAAGGGCAAGGGAAACTGTGGGAGAACGTTGAAGATTAGACGTGTGGTAGGAAGCAGAGGAGGGTGCAGAAACATGGCCAGAGGAAAATGAGAAGTGCCTGCTGGGTGAGGAGAAAGGGTGAGTGATGGCAGGTCGGCCCGTTTGGTGACATTCCTGTCCCTGTTGACACAGCCATTCCTTGTGACAAGAGAGAGAGACAGCACTCGAGAAAGGGAACCAGTTGTCACCAAACCGTGCTCGGCTAATGGTTGCTGAACGTGTAGAACAACTGAGCCTTTGTTGAAATTTAACCAAGGGACATATTTACACCTGGGAGCTTTTCTGTGTGACCAGTGATTAGTGGCTGAGGGCTGAGCACCTTGACAACAATTAGAAAAGACGATCGTATCATCCTTTTTTACAAAGAGTTTCCAACATAGCTCAGAAGTAGCCCATTTCTTAACCTTCAGATCGTTCTTTTGATGTCAAGTGTGCAACATGGTCAGGAAACCTGGTTGCTTGTTGTTATGTAAGGACAGGGGAATACATTTGGGGTTTTTTTGCTGTATTTTTAGTCTCCAGATTGTCGTCTTTTAATTAGCCTCTTCGCTTTTTATTTACTGCCTGTGTGGACAGTTTTCCGGCATGTGTAGGCTTTAGTTACCGCTGCCCTAGTTCTCAGTTTCCTCTTAATCTGTCCTTATTAATACAAATGCAAACCACGCGCAATGCTGAGTGTAAAGGGAACGTCTGGAATCCTAAGAATGTTTTTAGGAAAGACAAAGGCTGACTTTGATTCACCAATCTAACCACATTGCCAGTTGAGGTGCTTCTGTTACACTATAACCAGTGGCCAGTTAGAGTCGGTTATATTTTAACTCCTGTCAGAGTCACATCTGTAAGTGTTGTAGGTGTGGACAAAGGAAACAGACTGTGGTTGAAGAACGGTGGTGAAACAAAAATCAGCTTTAGCAGCACTTAAATGCAAGAGAATTAACACTTGCTTTCATGTGATAATGTGACAGCAGCAAGTGTTTTAACATAATTCCACATTACTTAGTACTTTCTTGCCAGAAACACTGAAAGGAGCAATGCTTATAAGATCAACTACCTGCTACCAGATGGGGAATGCACAGCAGGTTTCTGCATATGTCTGTGCACACCCTTGCTTGTGAGTGTGTGTGTGTGTGTGTGCATACGCTCGAGCCAGTGTGTGTACCCGCACAGCTCAAAGTAAACAGTCTACGCCTGAGTGACTCTACTCTGAAGTCTGGTGACTGGGGAGGCTCTGGCAAAGGCAGAGAGATAGAGAGAGGGGAGGCCCATTCCTGACATAGCCCCCAGAGTTTAATGCTCCACAGAGTCTGGACAATAGGAGGAGTATTCACCTTCTCATAGTGTTCACCAACAAGTTCATTTTCAGAGCATACAAGGTGGACGCGCTTAGGTTCTACTACTAACGTTGTAGCTGACTGAGTTGTTTAAAGTTAGTTTATAAACCAAAAATGAGTCTGCAAATATTTTGATAATTAATTATTCAGTCATTTTTCAAGCAAAAATGCAACAACTATACTGGTTCCAGGTTCTCAAATGTAAGGATTTGATGGTTTTCTTTGTCATATATAATAAAATAAAATAGCTTTGGGTTTTGGACTGATGCTTAGAAAGAAAAGAAAAGGAATTTGAATGTGTCTCCTTGGACTTTTTGACTATTTTCTGACATTTTATAACTGAACAACTAAGAAAATAATGGACAGATTAATCGATAATGAAAATGTCAATTGCAGCCATATTTAAATTTAAAACAGTAAAGATTCAATGTAATTTAAAGAGTTACTACAGTGATTTAGTATTGCACTTTGATATAGTTGGATATTCAAAGGTTTTTCTGTAGTAGTAAAACACAGCAAAAACTGTCCGTATCAGGGATTAATTTGCTACTGTGCCACCAGTACTACAAATACATCCACTCATGTCAAGTCAAACACCTACACACTTATACAGTAGGACCATGTTCCTCTGTTTCTCAATATCAAAATCAAAAAGACATTTACATCTCTCTCTTGCTTTGAATATATAGAAAATACCAAAAACTCAACCAAACAACTATATAAGCACACCCTCTGGATAAAGAAGGCCTCGACCTGTACAAAGAGGTTGTTATTGCCCCAGTGGCATATTTGACATGAATACAATTCATTCTGGTTGCGAAGGAATTAAACCTGTAGAGCAGCAAGAGATGATGTCAGCGTCATCAAGATATACCAGCAATCTGATATGTTAGCCAAGTCAGAGTAACTCCACTTGGGAAGAAGTGGGACATTTAAACAAAAGCCAAGAAACCTGTAGTAAGAAGGAGTGGCACATGCAGGTTAAAAGGAGGCATCTGCAGGAGTAATTAAATGTTGCAAAGCCCTTTTTTTTTTTTTAAACACAGCACCGTCACATTCAGTGTTCTCATTTCTTTCGTAACTTGTTCCACTGATTCACCTGATTTGCATTTCTGCTGTTTTGCCCTCCCTGTCTGCCCAGGCTGCATGCACAGAAACCAGGAGGTCAACATGAGCACTCTCTCCAATGACAGGAAGCCTCTTGTGGATTACGGCGTTCAGATCCGCTTCATCAAGGACCTCGATGACACAGGCGGAGGTTATCCTGATAAATCCAGAGGAAGCAACAGTGCAACTCCACCTTCTAATAAGTATGGGGTGGCAGTGCGGGTTCAGGGGATCTCTGGACAGCCGTATGTGGTCCTGAAAGATGGCGAGAAAGGTGACTCTTATGGAGTTCAGCTAAACACTCCTACCCCCAGCTCAGGGCCACCTTCACCTTGCAACAGCCTCCCCAAAATAAATAAAGAACCAGCAGAATTAACAAACCCTTATAGCTCTGCTGTAATAACAGCTCGCTCCCCTGTTTCTGCTGCAGAGGATGAGGATGGGGAGATTTTTGGGAGTCCTCTTAAAAGACCTCCAGGGGACGGTCAAGCAGGAACCCAAGGGGAAGAGGAGGGTAGAGCTGGCAGAGAAGGACATGCAAGGAAAGCTGAACCCCAACTCAAAGCAACAGTAGGTGAAGCAGAGAAAAGCAGAGATTGGACCAATAAGGAGGAGTATAATGAAGCAGGGCTGAAACCTGTCAAATTAAATGTTGTGGGGCCCAGAAGGGTCAAGCAAACTGGCTCTGGTTTCACCGGCAGTAGGAAAAAACTGAGTAAAGATTCCTCATCAGAGACATTCCCAGAACCTCCAGCATCAACCAATGAGGAGTCTCTCCCAGCAATTGACACCAACTCCCTGGCCCCCATCAACAAGCTCATCAGTAAGTTCAACAGTGGAACGCCAGGCAGCGCCCCACAGACGAGAGGCCGCTCCGGAGTGAGGCAGCAGCTCAGGGTTGAGGAGCGGAGGCGCTCCAGAAGTCTTGATGCTAGAAAAGATGTTGAGCCTGAGGTTTCCCTTCCCTCTTCTAGCTCTCCGACTTTGAATCCCTACGCTCTTCCACTGCCTACCTCCTCCAATTTGTTGACATCATCTACCCCAGCGAGCGCTAGCCTGGGAAGGAGCCCGGCATCTGTTTCCAAGGTGACAGCACTCGAGGCTCCGAAGCCGAGCTTTAAGTCACCAGAGAAGTTTGTTGCCAAGGACACCACTCCGGCTGTAGCAATAAAGCCTGTAAGTACGAGCGATTGTTAAGTTTTGAGTTATTTGCAGGTATTAAATAGTCTCTGTCTGTTTTCTTAATTTGCTCACTCTCTATTTAAAGGAGATACCTCTGAAGAGCCAAACCCGTCAGAGCACAGAGGTCATCAATGAGGAGGAAGCTCAAGTTAAGCAAGCTATTTACAACATCCTTAAAGATGGGTAAATATACTAAATGCATGACATAATGAATTGCTAGAGTCACTGTTACTGTATATGGATACATGTGTTTTTCCAATCTAATCCTCTGCCCACTGTTTCCTGATCAGCACCAGTGAAAGCGAGGGATCCCTCAAAAGAAAGGTCAACCTCGTCTATGAGACAACAGGCAGTTTTAAGGTACAACCAATCAGTACGCCCAGTAAATGTGAGGTATTTTTACATGCATATACACATAGAGTTTTACTTATAGATTGGGGGAAAAAATAGCATTAGCAAACATGTGTTTTGTGTGTTACTGATACAAACAATTCTTTAAATGGTAATAATATAAACATGGAAGTTCAT
This sequence comes from Coreoperca whiteheadi, assembly GCA_011952105.1. Lineage (NCBI taxonomy): Eukaryota > Metazoa > Chordata > Actinopteri > Centrarchiformes > Sinipercidae > Coreoperca > Coreoperca whiteheadi. Next base: position 10,074,490 of record CM022477.1, read on the forward strand.
TCTTTACCCTGAGAACACTTTGTGTGACAAATAATGTCAACTCCAAGGTGCACTTGCTAGCCTTTTCGTAGCTTTCAACTGCATCTCACCATCTTCATTTTGGGATTTATATCAACTTCCAGTCTTGAATTTGGAATTTTGTGCAACACTCATTTGCATTTGGTTTACAGATTGTGCCTTTTAAAGACACAACATTTTGGGATATCTGCTTTTCTTCATTCTTGCCGAGAGTTATATAAAAAGATTGCTACAACTCTAACGGCTGTGAGGTAAATATTTAGCTACATCCAGCAGCCTGTTCAACTAGCTTAGCATAAAGCATAAAACGATTGTAAACATACATAAAATTAAGACATTGCATATATTTATAATAGCACATTATCCAATTAGCATTTGTAGTGTGTAGGTTCAGCATGTTGGTCAAACAAAAAGTTGGAAAGTAGTGGTGTCAGGGTTGGGGCCCCTTCTTCTCAACAGACCAGTTCCTGTAATGAAGCTAACAGATGGTTGGCGGCCTGTCCTCTTTTCTGAGGATATGAAGTTTCTATTTCAATCACTTTGTCTCCAAGGATCCTCATTTGGCAGGCCAAAAAATGCGAAAATTAAGGAGCATGCTGAGTATTCCTCTGCTCTGTCAATTTTGGTGCCATCTTTGCTCCTTTGTGCTCCTGTGACACTTTATTAAAATAGATTGTGCCATGGTTTTTATGAGCACGAGCACACCACTTATTTTACATTTGCAAAATTTTGCATAAATCTACATACAGAAGTTATTCCTTTGTGTCCTTAGCTTCTTATCTTACATCCACTTGATTATGTATGATCCCTTGTTATGTACTTGTGACCATCGCTCCCAGTGAATGATTTGCCCGTCTTGTCTCTTGGCAACGATGCACCTGCAGAGGAAAGCTGTTGAGGGCTCAGTCATTGAGAGCCATCAATAATTGAGTTGGACTGGAACCCTGCACCAGCTGGGGGTTGGCTTGCCGGATGGGACAGCTCCTCCTCTGAGAGGTCTTGTTGTACAAAACCTCTGTGTTTTTCCTGGCGGTAACCATGCTGTCCTCTTTAGTAGATTTAGTGGCTGATTTCTCGTCCAGCAGTCATATAAGGCTCTTCAGAAGTGCTAATTGCTACTGAAACATCCACAGCCAGCATCAAACTGCAGAATGAAGTGGTTTACACTGTGTGTTTAGTTTGTTTTTTTTTGCCCCAGGCTATTTCTTCTTCAGCTCTGCCTCTAAACCAAAACTTTGCTGGATCAGACAAGTGTGTGTGTTGTACATAAAGGGCTCATTTGAAGACTGTTTTGAAGCATTTGTGATCTTTGTGTTCTTTGCATTTCAAAGCGTATCGAGTCACGAGTGTAATGTAAAGCAGGGTTCACATTCCCTCTATACCACTAATGTCTGTGGTTCTTTCCTAGTGCTTCTGGTGTGTTTTGACTGGTTTAATGCAGTGTTACCAGTTAATGTGTATCAGTGGGAGAGTGATGGAGTCAATACACCGACACCCTGTTTGTTCCCGTGGTTAATTTAGAATCAGACACTGGTGTGTTGGGTTACCTTAGACCAAGACACTGATGTATGTGTGTGTTTGTGTCAAGAGTGGACACTGATCGCTGTTATTTGTTCAAAATTACAAAGGACTAGAGCACTGGCTCACCCCTTTAAAAATGAAGCTATGTCTTCTTGCAACCTCTCATCACGTTGCAAATGTTTACAGGTTGTGGCCATTTCAACCATTCCTTCTCAGGCTGGACACTTGAATAGATTTGCGAAGTAGGATGAGCTATTTTTAGCATTCCTGGTTCCATAAGTAAAAGTCCTATTCATTTTTCCCATAGACAATGTTATGTGACTCACAGTTGGAGCTCTTCCACAGCTTAGATCAGATCAGCAGTTCTGATCAACAATTGCGTGAGAAAATAGCTGGTTGTTTGATAAAATATTTACAGTACAAGTCTGTGTACAGACATAATACTTCAGGGGATAAGTTAATTACGACTCCCAAGGTGCATTTCGGCAAGATACAGCGAATCATCTATCTTAATATGAAGTCGCATCTGCCACTAACGGTGAGTGGAAGCTAACGACTACGAGAAAGCTGATTTTGGAAACTGCAGCTTAAATCAATTTGCTTTTGGATTTTGGGTCTATGTTAGATTAATTCAGCAAATCTGGTCCCGTGTTTTGTTCACAATTTCAACGATAAAGCAAATTTTCAATTTGCTACGAATTGATTCAGGACTCTGATTGGTATTATAGTATTTAGACCCGGTCGCCATGCCAAATTGACAAACAAAACATGATTTCTCAGAAACAAAGTTGAGATAATGAAAATTTAAGGCCATAACATAATTCTATAGGATTAAATTAAATGATCCGGGATGCTCCTGTGTTTCTATGTTAAATTACATTGAGGATATAAAAAACACTTGTGGAGTGTTCTCAAACTCTATGCTTTTTTTAGTGGCCTAAAGTGGTCAAATTATCCAGTAATTTATTAGGGCGAAAAAAGTGAAAAGGTAAGAAAGATATTAAACGTAATCTTGCGTAACCAGAACTTGTTTTTCCTTTCTGCTAAGTTACTCTTTTAAGCATCTCATGACCCTTCAGATTTCTCTATTGACCCCTTGGGTGGGACCCAACCCCCATGTTGGGAACCACTGGACTAGAGGCTATCAAGACCAAACCAGCTGTTTGGACTTTAATTGAATCTCCTTTACATTATGTAATCACATCATCCTCATGTATTTCACTGAGACTCTCTTTTATTGTAGATGATTAATACACATAAAGATACAGCTGATGCAATTCACTCAAAGTGCTCAAAAGAACTTGCGCATTTTCTCAATTATGTTATCTTAGTTATCTTTTTGTGTGAGGACAGAGAGACGCCGAAATATCCCAGAACGGGATAATCTACAAACTGTCCTGCAGGGAACGAGAAGAAAATCGAAAAAAATCTGTACAAAACACATCTTCATAATCCATCACTGATAAGTAACCAAAATGTGAGGTCCCCTTAGGAGCACAACCGTCTGTGATCCTCCCTTTGTCTCTCGCTTCTGTTTCTGTGTGTGCTTCCCTGTAATGAGTGTGTAGGAGGATAAGAGAGGTTTCATGGGCAGGCTGCGCTTATACCTCCTTTTCAGAGAGAGGGAGCCTGAGTGGGCGACGTCGCTCCGGCTCTGCTCCCCTGCAGCCTGTCAGAAAGACTTGTTAATGTGGTCTTTTCTGACGATGTCTGAGCACACTGGCAGGCCCTGTTTTCCCAAAGATGTTTTGACTGTCAGAAACTAGGGCAAGGCACGTTTTTTTTTTTTTTTTTTCTTTTTTAAAGTTTTAGACAATACAGAGCGCATAATGTATTTGGAATTTCGACAGTAACACTCTGTTGCAAGGTTTCCAGTCCTGCTCTCCATGTCTTTGTCCTCTCTCTTTGTCCTCTTTTTCTCTGCCTCACCCTTAATCTCTGTCACACACTTTCTGTGTGTGTGTTTTCTATTTTGTACAGAAGGGAGGATCCGATGTGAGTTTCAAAAAGGGGAACCTCGAGGAGCTTCAGAAGCAACTCAATCGCTGCAAAACAGAACTACAGCAGGCTCATGATGAGTAAGGACGTGTGTGTGTGTGTGTGGGTGTGTGTGTGTGGTTTTGCATGTACAGTGTGTGCACTTAACAGCCAACAAAAAGCTTCCAGTTATTGCTCCTGTGGCTTTTTCATCAAAGGATAATTTCACTAATGCCTGACTGATGGGCTTGTTAATGAGTCTGGTGTTTGCAATATTGATTGTGTGTGTGCGCAGGCTGGCCGTGGAGCGTATGGCCAGAGTGGGGGTGGAGTCTCGCCTGCGCCTACAGGAAGATCAGCTGGCTGAGCTTCAGGAGGAGCTGAGGAGGGTTTCAGAAAACTTACCTCACTCAGACTCAGTGCAGATGGTAATTACACACATATAGCCTACACACACACAGGCAGAATAAAACATTACTGCACTTTGTGTATCAGACTCTCTTTGTCTGTCTTTCTGTAGGATGTGATGATTCTGCAGGCCGAGCTGGCAGAGGCTGCCATGTTACGTCAGCGCCAGGAGGAGATTCTACGCCAGCGGGAGCGGGAACTGACAGCCCTGAAGGGGGTGCTAAAGGAGGAGGTGGAGTGCCATGACAGAGAGATGGAGGATCTGAGGGAGCAGTACAGCCAGGACATGGAGAACCTGAGAAGAACCATGGAGCAGGTCACACAGGTGGATGGCACTGTTATTTGCAGTTTGTGCATAGAGTGTATCACACTTTACTGTGTTGTACCCCATAAATTAGATTAGATTTTTGGGATTTGAACTCTAGTGCAGCAGTGGTTTATCGACCATATAACAAAAAATAGGATTATTTAAAATGGATTAATCTTCAGAAAGTTCAGGCTTAACTTTAACTAGTGAAAATGATTTAAAAAAAACACTGTGACAAAAAAACCTGACTTTGATAACTGTGTCCTCCAATATCAGACTAATGATACACAACAAGAATATTAAAAGTAAAATAAATACAACACCATAAAATGCTTCGGTTGTTTGATGTGAGTTCTGTGATCTCTGTGTGATTATCAGCTGCCTTATAAATGCTTCTGAATTCGGACTTTTTTTTCCACATTCTGCATGTGCAGTTACTTGGATGTAGGATGAGGGAGTAACTGGTTCAATAAAACAAAAAATGTTGGTTTAGTAACTCTGATGTCACTGAACCAACACAAGTGATTCAATAAACTGAACAAAGAACAAGCAAGACATTAATAAATACCACTTTAAAAGAATGCGTCAGCTACCGCTCCATTTTATGTGTGTCTTTAACAAAATCTATTACAACATTTCTTTCTTTCTCTTTACTACAAAGTTCTTGCGCTCCAGGCAGTCTTATAGACCGGTGCTTCGGATCATAAACTCACCAGACAATTCTGCACACTGTCAACTCTTTGTACTCACTTTACAAATAAAGAAAGTGAGTATAAGTGATCGACAGTGTGCTGGATGTTTTTTCTTTCGTTTTCAGCGTTTATTTCTTAATAATTTTGGTGAAAAGTAGGAGGTGACCTGAAATGTGTGAGATGTGTGCAAGTTAATGTTGAATACTAACACACATTTTCACTTTTTTTCATGTGATTATGCTCATAATGTTATATCAGTGTCAAACTCAGTTTGCAGATACAGGGCAATTAACCAGGAAGGCTTTGAATCGTCGTTGACCTGCAATGCAGCAATATTTCTCAATTTCTGAACACTGAAATGATTTTTTTTTGTTATATTACAGTCTGCTAGTACATTCCGAAGATAGAACATTTTTTTATTTTACCTGTCAAGCAGTGCATCCTGCATGCGTTATAAAGGCTATATTAAATTGTGCTTTAATGTTGCATCCGCCCTATTATACATCCAGGCTTTGCCTTGTCATTCTGTTTTATGTGTCAGTTAGCAGTCAGTTTTCAAACACTGAGTCAGGGTAGCATAAGGTCAGGCTAAGCCCAGAGTGCAGAGTTTTGCTATTTGTGACTGCAATGTAAAACTTTTCCAGTTGAATTTCTATTAAAAAGTTTCGTTTTGTGCCAGTTGACTATATTTGGAGCGCTGTACTGTAGGATGGGGTGAAGAGGAAGTTTGAAGCATATATGTATATACAGGAATAGATCATTATGCAGATTTGCGAAACCGTAACAGCAGTGTCAGGGAAAAAAGTAACATTCAGCCAGAGAGTAGGAAATAAGCAGGCAGGTTGGCAGCTGCTTTTGATGTGGTGATTTATTTGGCGAGTGGAGGATTAAAGTAGACGGATCGCTGTTTGTGACGACTGTATCGTGCTCTATCTTTTCTGATATTTTCTGATGTTATTTATTATGTAGAAGAAGAGGTTTTCTTTCTGTTCCCTCATGCTGAACATTTGTTTGAAAAAGAAATGGACCTTAAAGAAAATGTGATAGATTTGGGTGTGTGAACTCCTTTTGAACCCCTGCTCTCACATGTCCTAGTAATGAGAAGGATACAGTAATTGAATAAATGAGGAATAAATCGGTGTTAAACACTGACGCCCATGACTCGTAATATGATGTTTTGTGTGTTGCCTTGTTTCAGTCGCAGGAGCAGATAGAAGAGGAGAGGGAGAAGGTGAACGCCTCCATGTTGTCCCTGGAGGAAGAACTGGAGAGCTACAGACATCAGGGAGAGCAGTGGAAGACTCAGCTGGAGGCCACCACACAGGAGTTAGTGTCTATAAGTCATGTGTTTGTGTAATTATGTTCTTTGTTTATGTATAAAATATAAAATGATGACCTTAACAAATATCAACAACGACCACATGTCTGCGCCAGTACAGTCAGCAGAAATGACATGATGTCAGCAAAAAACAGAAGTATTTTATACTCCAGATAAAGCACCATTTACTGCAATATTTTATGACTTTTTGTATTGCTGCAACTCACATCAGAAGCCTCTCTAAATTGTATGAATCAATTGTGAGCCTGGAATACACGTGCTGTATCTTTTTTTCAGTAACTACCTTCAAAGGATTTTTTTATTTAAAACACTGCATAAGAATGAATTAACGTTCAAAGACCATGATTATGTGGATAAATCAATGTTTGGTTGAGCATGTGAGCTTAGAAATGTAAGCTTCGACCTGAGCTTTAAAACAGACAGATTATGGAGCCATACTATTACTTTGGATCCATAGAAAGAAAAACTTACACACACACATCAGCAGCAAGGCTACTGTATCTCTGGAAAGGGGTTTATATTCGCAGCTATTTTTTTTATTGCTTTGATTTGGCAGCTGTAACACACTCCGGCCTTAGTAAAGCATCATACACATTTTTATATCGTATTAGATCTTTTTCCAATCAGGAGAATTATTATAAAGAATTCAAAGTGCTCACTGAGGTTCTGTAAAACTAAACTTGCGGATATACTGAAGATACTGTTTTTGGTTCAGACCTGCAATATTACATTTCTCTTGAGTTATTTTTATTGCATGCACTCTTTCACTTGACTTTTCATTTGGCAGGAGCGGGGAGCACGTCAGCAGTCAAACGTGAGAGAGAAAATCCATCTCACTGTGTTTGGTTTGAGTAGGTTTAGCCTAGTTTCAAATCAGCAACTCCGAACTTGAGATATTTTCTCAAAAATTCTCTTGAAAAGTTCAAACTGAGTGGATTTTGTATCTGATGACATCTGTCGATCATTAGATCGGTGAACCCCTTACTAACAGTAATCCAGTGATAATAAACCCAATCGTGTCGATCATTCAAACAAATCAACATTCAGAAATGGGCTTAATTGATTTTGTCTTAATGAAGTTATATTGCTCAATCGTTGTTTAGTTGTTTCCTGATTTAATTGCTAACAAACATAAATGATTTTGAGTAAATAAGTGAGCGATGCATCTCTATTTAAGGTAAAATCTTACAATGAAAGTCCTTTTTGTCGAACAAAAGACAGTTTGTGGATGTGGTGATGTTTATATGGTTTAGCGCAGTAGTTTTACTCCCTTGTGCTTTGCTTGTCGCTTGTCTTTGCTATCTTTGGTGTGTGCACTTGCGTGCTTATGGCCGTGCAGTGTGTGTGTGTGTGTGTGTGGTTTATAAAGCTACTGTGTGTTGTTTAAATCTACTTTCTCACCGCAGGCTTCTGAAATCCCGTTTGGAGAACAAAACATTTGAGGGTGAGCTGAAGGATCTTCAGGATTCACTGCTCACCATGAAGAAACAAATGCCTGCGTCTGATGATAACCGTTCTTCAGCAGAGGTAATTCATGTGTCAGTCACGAGACAGAACATAGATTATACTCACTGTGTGGGTGAAATGCAGAGGCTCATCTCCTCTGTTTTACACTATTTTAATCTCTCAGAGCAGTTCGGTTTTCTTGTGGCTGAAGCTTCAATTATTTCATTCATTTTCCTGCATACACACAAATGCACACTTGCGTGTCATATTAACACATTATTATGCGCCCTAGCACACTCCCTCTTACTCACACACGCATTTTTCATCTCTGATTGCTTATCTCAAGGAGCTTCAGTGTTGCCATGATGATCTGAAGCGGGCTCGCACTGATCTGGAAAAACAAAAGGGCGAGTTAGACGAGAGGAGGGAGGCACTTCAAGCCCTGAAGAAAGCGAGTGATGAGAAAGAAGCTGAGCTTCTGTCTGAGATCAGCAGGTTGAAGGAGCAGTCGCAGAAAGACAAAGCTGAGCTGGAAAAGGCGCTCGAAAAGGCAAATGAGGTGAAACATCATCTGGATTCTATAGAAAAGAAGTGAAGGGGATTAGAGCTTGAATGTCACCATTTTAGAGGAAACTTTATAATATTGTATGCACAGACAGTAAATTCTGCATGTTTCTCTCTTGATGCACTCCTCTCTACAGTCGTCACCTGGGTCTTTGGGAAACACTGTGGTGGACCACGGCACCAACCTAGAGCTCCATAGCATCAACCTGGAGCTCCAGGAAGCAAACACTCGTCTCAGAGAGCGGCTGGCCCGCATGGTACTGCACAAAAAAGACACACAGCTGTACACACACATGCATGCAAAATTATGTAAACAGACATACTGTACAACAACAAAAGAAATGGCCTCCCACACAGACTCTATTTTCAACCGAGAGATGGGAAGTAAATTTGGTCCAAAGAAGAACTCAAACATGTAAGCTCAGAAAATAATCCCTCCAAGATACATTTGTATAAGATGCACATTGTGCTCCATGTGCGTTGGAACAGCGACACATTACAGCTGTTTTAAGCGCTATAATCTTGTTGCTTTTGATGTGAAATGACCATGTGAAGAGCATAGTCATACACAAATCGGTGTAGGTGCAAAACCAAATCAAATCAACATCCATTTTGGACTGGACATTGTATGCAGTGATCAGGGCAATGAAGTTTAAAGTACCAACTCTCTGTTGTAATTGTACTTTGAATATGAAAAGGCATATTATGAAATACTGGCAAAATACAAATTGTTTGCAGTGTGGTAAATATTATCCTCTTCTTAACGTGGCCTAATAAGATTTAAGACACATAAATACCCACATTAAATGCCTTTTGCCCGACAGCATGATTTAAAAAAATACAAATTAGTCCACATGCTATAGACCCATGTTTATCAGTGTATATTTTCTCATTCTCCAGACGAGGCTTCACTCCAGCGTGCCCCGGAGCTCGGACGCCGAGGAGGTGGTGGAAGCTCTGGAAGATGAGAACCGCTCCCTGAAGTCACAACTGGAGGAGGCCAAAAGAGGAACCAGCCGCCTGAGCAAGGAGAGGGACGAACTGACCCGACGGCTGGAGGAGAGAGAGCTGGAGAGGGAGGCACTGAGGAGGGGCAAGAGCGATCTGGAGGAGCAGAAGAGGCTGCTGGACCGAGCCCTGGAGAAGATTAACAAAGAGGTTTGTGAGTTTGTTAGGATTAGAACAATGTCTTGGTGTGCTGGTGTGTAGAAATATTGTCATTCACTGTACATTTCCCTCTTTCAGATGGAGCTGATGATGGGAGACTCCCGTCAGTCGGTGGCCGCCCTGCAAACACAACTTGACGACTACAGGGAGCGCTCGAGGAAGGAAATGCAAGAAGCCCAGCGTAACAGCAAGGACAGGCTGGCTGAGCTGCAGAGGGCTCAGGGTAACCTCAAAGCTCAGCAGGAAGAGGTGAGGACAAATGGGTGGAAAAATAAAAAAGGTTAAGTGAAGGAAGGGAAGCTGCGTGTGTAGGACAAAACCCAGAATATTATACATGTTTTGTGAAATACTTGACCACTCCAACAAATGAAAACTGAACTGTCAGCCTGTGGCTCTAGGCATGACAATGCCGTTCTGTCAGTTGGCTATGGGTCCACTCCAGACTGAAATATCTCAACAACCACTAGATTAATTCCTGTGACATTTTGTACAGACATTCATGTTCCCCAGATGATGAATCCTAGTGAGTTTCGTGACTTTTCAACATTTTAATTTGTCCAGTATATTTTTTTTTGACCATCCATCCATCTTCTTTCGCTTTGTTTTTTGACCAAATACCTGCTAATTTGCATGCTAACAGGCTAAACTAAGATGGTGAACCTGCTAAATATTTACTGCTAAACATCAGCATGTTAGCATTGTCACTGTGAGCACGTTAGCATGCTGATATTAGCCGTTACCTTAAGCACGGTCTCACAGAGCCGCCAGTAACGTCTGTAAACTCTTAGTCTTATTATATTACCACATATTGTCTAGAATTTACTTTTTATAGCCCTTTAAAATGATTTTGTTGCCATTTTTAGACTATATAGTATATGGTGACAAACAGTTTTGCTGAAGCAGATGACAAAACCAATCCCACCAAAGGTCCACTCAGTAGCTTTTATGGAGTTTAGTTGTATCACACCACCCTCCTCAGCAGATGCAGTTTGCCCAGTTGTTATGGAATTGTAGATTCTGAGCACTTTAAGGACTTCTCATCCATGTTGACTTAAATTTGAAAGATAATGGATTGTAAAAAAGAAGTTTCAGGAATGAACGGTAGACGAAAATCTGGGCTAAAACTTTATCAAGTAATAGAATTCGTTAAGACTTGTATGTAAATACATATTCCTCATTTATTCTGAGAGTTCATGTAACTTTGTCAGTGTTCAGTATGGGAAAAGATCATGTATTCCCAGTAAACTATAAGTTAAGGTTGGGGGCATTTTGAAAATAGAAACTGCAGAAAATTTAAAAATCCATCCATTATGGTCCCCTCCATCTTGTCTTCAATCAAATAAATCAAATCAAATCAAATCAAATCAACGTTATTGTCACATACACAATACATCCCCTAGTGAAATTCATTCTCTGTAATTAACGTATTGCAGTGAGTAGCAACTGCGCAGCGCCCAGGAACCAACTCCATTTCTAAGCCAGTGCCTTGGTCAAGGGCACTGACAGGAGAATTAACCTAGCATACATGTTTACAGGTTTCCCGTCTGAAGAAGGAGCTGCTGGTGTGCAGCGAGGAGAGAGACAGCGCCCAGTTGGAGAGAGACCTCCTCAACAACCGTCTCAAACACTTAGAGAGCGAACTAGAATCAGAGAAGAGCACCTACACTGACCGCACCAGGGAGATCCGGGGCCTGGAGGTGAGACTTCGAGGTCAAAGGTCATGAACTGGAGAATCTAAAGTTGGGTGGGAATAAATCGGATACAGTGATGTGTCAGCAAATGGAGTTTAGGAGTAAGAAATGGTTAGGGAGTCGTGCATTTGAGGTTGAGGTGTCAAGCAGCTTTGATGACAGGCAGATTGACAAGATAAGTAAAAAAAAAAGGAAGAAATATGTAACAGTATGTATTTATCTGTATGTTCACAGGATAAAATTAAGACTTTGGAGATTGAACTGGATGAGGAGAGGAACAGCATGGAGCTTCTGAACGACCGCATCACTCGTAGCAGAGATCAGGTGCCACATAGAAATATTTGAATACACATGCAAATAAGCAGGAGGCATTTCTATGTCACTGTATATCTGATGACAGGTTTATTAACACTGCCTCTTCCTTCTGTTCTCCTATCTCACGGTCTCCTCTCAGGTGGACCAGCTTCGTTCAGAGCTGATGCAAGAGCGTTCGGCGAGACATGACCTGGAAATGGACAAGAGCGCACTTGAGAGACAGGTACTGTTCATTCCCCCAGTGCCCTCACATGCGCACAAATTCACACACACTGTTACTGTTACAGCTTTTTGCAAAATCAGTAGGGTATTCACCTTCACTGTACCACTCCCCTCCCAGCTGAAGGAGTTGAAGTCTCGTGTGGCAGACATGGAGGGACAGACTCGGCCCCCAGCTGGACTCACCCTGCTAGAAAACAAAATTCAAGAGTTAGAGGAGAGACTACGCAGTGAAGAAAGGTATGGATGAACACACATGACAGGCAAAAAAGAAACAATCACACTATGAAATGCTCCTTTTTGGTAAAGCAACCCTTATCAGGCATTGTATATAATAAATGATAAACAGCCTGCATCTACTGTATACAGACATAGTCACAAGGAACAACAATCCATAAAAGAAAACACCTGTAAAACGATAGGAGAGGAAAAGAAAATGTTTTACCCAATAAAAAAATGTATTTTGTGTCAGTGTTGCGGTGCTGTTATATTGTGTGAACTCTGAATTTCTCCATACAGAGAGAAAGCCAGCATCCAGGCTTCTCAGCGACGAATGGAGAGGAAACTAAAGGAGCTAAACGCCACGTTAGACCAGGAGAGAAGCCAGCATGTTGAGCAGAGAGATCAGGTAAATAACAACATTTGGATCTAACTGGATCTAACTAATTAAAGGAATAGTTTGACATTTAGTCGCCTTCTTGCTGAGAGTTAGATGTGTCTCAATAAGTGCATTCAAACCATGTAGGAACGAGAGTCTCCCATTTTAAATAAATAACTATAATTAAATAATTATGCTCAGTGCTACATGTGCTTAGAGATAGAGATTTTTTTTAAGAAATGAGACCATAAGTAAATGCAAGCAGGGGTTGCTGAGATGTCTTCTGAAAAGGAAAATTTGAAGCTATTGTCCAATAGCTGGTTAGCTTGGCTAAGCATAAAGACTGGAAACAGAGGGAAACGGCTAGCCTGGCTCACTATCACATTATATCTGGTGTTTGTATGGATTAGACAAACAAGATATAATGTGCTATCTAGTGAGCTTTAGAGATCCTGGTAAGTGGATTCGGTTTCCTTTGGAGCCATTCTAGCTGCTTCCTCGTGTTTGTGTGAAGCTAAGCTAACCAGCAGCTGGCTCTTGCTTCATATTTACCATGCAGACACAATAGTGATTTCAATCTTCTCATCAAGCTCTTGGCACTAAAGCCACATAAGTGCATTTTCCAAAACATTTCTTTGTATCTTAAATATGGATACTGTTTGATCTACGTGTGCTGTTTAGTAATTAACACAGTTTAAACAAAGCTTAACTGCTTATTTTACAAAAGACTAATCTCATCTGTACTCCTCCTGACCCAAACCCAACCTCACTCGGTCACCAGAATGCTTCCTAAGCTCCCTTTCCCTATCATCTTTCTGCTGCCTCAGCCTTTTTGTACGTAGCTGTAGCTGCCCCCTCACAAACCCACACACCCGTCAAACCCCCTGCCTTTAACCCCTGCCCGTCTCGCTTCTTCCCCTCCACTCCCTCGCGGCCCACGTCTTCACCTGTGACCTCCTCTGTTCCCCTCTAACCCCCTGCCTATCCCTCTCTCCATCCCAAGCTGTCTCTGCGCGTGAAGTCCTTGAAACGGCAGGTGGACGAGAGCGAGGGAGAGGTGGAGCGCTTGGAGGGAGTCCGCCGGAAGGTTCTCCGAGACTTGGAGGAGCAGCAGGAGCTCCAGGAAGCACTGCATGCCAAAGTCACAGCCCTGGAGACCGAACTAAAGTACGACTTAAGTTGTTGTCCCAACACTATGAAATAATGTCACCAAAAAAATGTCAAGACATCTTATATTTGAGAATTTTAATGCACAATGGAAGCTGACTTCCCTAACTTTCAGTATTTTACAAGTAGCCATATCAATACGATGTGTCTTCTTTACACTAGGTGGCACTCTATAGTAACTAGCTGGACACATGCCTGTATTCACTGAGCTGCAATGAAAGTAGAAGGACTGAGTCAGTGTTTTTTGGATTTTCTGTTGTTTGCTTTATCTCAGGTGGAAGTCATTGCAGACACATCGTGCAGCTCTGGGCTCCTCCACTTTGAGCTCTGAGGATGAGGACGGTTTCTATGACCCCAACAGCACCTCCCTCCTGAACGAGAGCCACCTACAGACCTCCAACTGCTAAAGGAAGATGGCAGCATGAATAAAAAGATTTTTTGTTTTTTTGCTCTCCAGTGCAAACACTTATAAGATTTTGTCAGAGGAAGGTACTCAGGGCATCAGCGACTCGCTCGTGTGAAAAACTTGGTTGCCATGCACAACAAATTTGCCTTGCAGTTGTTCCTGGATTTATTTTTAGTACAGCAGTCCAACAGAGAAAGGTTGTCAGGATAATTAGATTTCATTTTTTTTGAGCCTTCAGCTATGATTAGGATTGCTTCAGTACTGTTATGTTGAAGAGAAGAATAACACTTACTCCAAAATACAAGGTTTTACTTCATGTACTTCAACTTGAAACATGTTTTCAAAAAAGGTCTTTACTGTGTGTTCTCTGTAAAAACTATATTTACTGTACACTACTGTAGTAGCACATTACTGTGGTATGGTTTATGTTCCGACGTCATACGGTAGACTTGAAAATTCAGACCACTCTTAAACCAAAATATAACTTACATATTTTTCCAGTCTTATAGCTGTGTTTGCTTTTGCATGAGAAGATACATCTGTCAGTGTTGTTAGCAGCAACAAGTGTTTCTTTGTGTATTGAAAATTATGTTATGTTTTCTCATTTAAATGTGACAATGATGTGCTGTTTAAACTGAGCCTATATTTTTAGCTGTGCATACCCGTTATTCAAGACAATCAAATATCCATACTGTAGCAATGTGTGTCCTCAGAGATGAATCCTCTCCCAGTAGAATTTTCTACTTTAACCACCATATTTCTGATGTGGTTTAATATACTGTTATGTATTAAGGTTGATTCATGTGCATGTTTTTACTTAAATGCCTTAAAAATCAGCTTCATATGTTTCTCCGCATGTGTTCTGTTTATATTCTGCCGCTGTAATGGTTTAAATAGTATTTCATATGCTTGCCTGTGCTTGCATCTCCTGTACATTCCTACTGAAAGAATGATTAGCTTAGATTTGGAAGCATTTCACGTTTCTGTTAGTTTCACCTGACTGTTATGAATGATGATTATAATCTCCGAATTACATTTTGATGGTGTTCTTGCATATTAAACATGTCACTTTTTAAATTTATATTTGGGCAATTACAAGCAAGGATGCTACTAAATGTAGAGTATGTTTATTAAGCTGCTGGTAACATTTGATATGCGGTGCAGAGCTTTGTAAGCTTTCCCCAAATTTGTGACCGATATTTTAAGTAAATTGTTGACCGTGTTTACAACAAATAGAGGTATATTGTATTTTTCCTGGTTTTCTGATCTGAATTTTCTGATTTGATCTCTTAATATTTGATACCTTGCATATTTGATACATTTTAAAAGTGTTTTAGTATTTTAATTATGGGGCACCCCATCATACACATTTATATACAAGTTTATATATCTAGGCTATGCAAGCCTAATAGGAGTAGTGTAAATCTTAAATATGACTACTTTTTTCCCCTCTTTTATTTCACAAAGGGTTCCGTGTAAATGTGATATTTTATGAAACCGTGAGAGATTATCTGTTTCCATGCTCCTGTAAAAGGAGGTCAGATGTTAAGTGCAGCACACCAATTGGGATAATTTAGTGATGAGCTAGTCTTACAGTCTTACAGAGCTGTTAAGGAAGCAAGAGCTTTTGGCCTGTTCTTTTGGTTTTATTGTTCCAGGGGCTACCAGGTGCTGCAGGAGACACAGCATCTTGTGCGTTTTTGGCATATATGTGTGTATATATATTAATAGTGTTGGAAAAGAGAATTTTCTCTTGTACAGAGGTAAAGGCAACATGTCTGTACATGTTGCATCTGGATGTTGGATTTCAAAGGCACAGAGATTGACAGCAGACCTAACATATACTTTTAAACCTGAGGCAAGTTTCTACCTTTACAGGGAAACAGAGAATACAAGATCAAGGCCTGCTGCGGTCCTGCTGTTCTGTCTATGCTGCAGGTTTCACAGCTCTTTCTCTTACCACCTCTAACCAAGTCAGTCGGCCTGATGGTTTACTGTCAAAGGGAATTTCATGCTGATTGTGAGGCAGGATGGTGTCATGGTTCACTAATAGTACTATCAGAAGACAAACAAAACAAATGTAACGGTGCCAAATGTAAACTGGATGAGCTATGTTTAACTACTTTAAGTATAACTTTGTCATACTGTGTATTTTTCCAATCGCCTACAAAGTGAATAGTGTATCTTTAGTGTTACTTTTCACCTTATTGTATCACAGTATAACCCTCATAGATGTTTTGGTGGCGTATTACTGTCAATTGTTAGTATACTGAGCAGGAATAATACACTATCCAAATGCAGCATCAAGCAGTCCTTAAGTCACAAACTGACACAAAGAAGAACAAATCCAATGTTGCTCTCTATACAAGAGAGGGAATATATTCAGTAAGTCACAAAAACTGGAGGGGATTGTTGTTTCATATTCCGTAACAAACTCAAACTGTCCCCCAAAAACAATTTGACATTAAGAATGAGTGTTCTGAAGATTTGGTTCAATTAAAAAAAAAATGTCCTGCCTCAGTATTCCTGTTTCAGATCTGTTTTCTCTCTTTTAGTGCAACTCAGTAACAAGTCAGCAACATGTTAGTTCTGGCTGAGTTCCCCCCTCAGAGACACAGAGTCTGTAATCCTTGGTTGGTTTACTGTAATTACTGAAGACGTCAAGCTGTAATCATGACTCCACCTCATCCAAGCTCCCTGTCGTTCTCTTTACCTCACCTTTTCTTATGTCTTCCCATGGTCAAGACTTTCCTTTTCCTTAAAGTTTCTGTTCTCGTTCCTTTTTAAAATAGTGCAATACTCAATGACAAGTCCATGAATATGTATTTAATGTGATGTCGGCAAATTTCCATCAAGTCAGACGTGTCTAATTAGTTTCAAATTTGTAGTTTAGTGGAGGCAATGAATGATGGAGCATTTCTGCAGCACATCATATAATTTGCAGCTCAAAGTATTAGTAGTATGAAAATACAGCCATGATGCGTGAGAAAGTGAGCAGGGAATTTTACAGCTTGTACAGCTTGGGTGATCAGCATTCTTCAAGCTGCTGGTTGTGAATTACATTAACAGTGCTGTCATGGTTTTCTACACCAGCAGTGTTCTAACATGTACGCGAATAAGCTTAAATTTCTATGTTAGCTCAGTACCAAACACACAGAATACATTAGCCGCACCAATTTCCTCACTACTATGTTAAACTGAGGAATTTTGCATGATGGGATTACCACAACTTCATGACATTCAACCCTTTCAATGGAAAAAAGAGGTTTAAAATAACATGCACACTTCACATTGTACAGCATACGAAGATGATGTCTGGTCTAACAAAGGCTAAAGCATTAATCTATAAAGCCAGTGCATGTTTACTTTGGGCAGGGTTTTTCAAAATGAGCTTCCTTTTAAATTTGTGTCATTCTAACCATTTGGTGCCTCACACAAAGCAGATGTGCTATATTTACAGTAGGTTATTGTATTTCAGTGATGTGTACAAAGGGACTACTTTTATCACGGAACAAATAGCTCTTTGAATAATGTAAGTTATGTCTGAAACCAACATAATTACACAATGTCAAACAGCGGAAAGAACATTGTAGAAAAATAATACAGTAGGCTTATATGGTTAAACCTGATTTGGGGATTAAAGTCTGGTCTTTATCTCTGGTAACAGCCTTTCATTTCCTTTTATGCCACACCTGGTCTAAAACTATAAAGCAAGTAACAACAAGAAAATACAGTCTGTCGTCACTAAGGTTGAGTTAAACCTACGTGGTAGGAAGTTTCTTTAACAGCTTTATGCTCATAACATATTGATGGATAACTGTTAAATAAAATCAATAAATTATAATTAAAGTATTATGTTTTTACTCTACCAGAACTCTGTTTACTGCACTACTTATTTCTTCCTGGTTTGATCCATTATTCACTAAGGATCACGATGTTCTCACACTGTCACAGCAACATTGTCAAATGCTGAAAGTAGGACATTTTCTCTGGGCTGATGTGCTAGACTTCATGTCACTAAAAGTTTCAAACCATATGCCACCAAAGGTAAATGAGTTCAGCCATGAGCCTAGCAGGAAAATACGTAAGTGTATAAGTGGCACCAGACAGGACTGTTATCAAACAGGACTATATCCTATTTGCAGGTCTGACACAGAATTAGCTGCAGCGCATGGGAAGCAGATCGTAGTTCCTGGAGGTTCCTGGGGCTGCACTGTTACTGACAGAGATATTACTGTAAATTTTAATAAACTGTAATTACGGAAAATGGTTGAAGAAAATTTGTTGAAACAAGACAGATGAAGAGAGACAGCATATGGGATCAATATGGAAGAAGATCAGGCAGGTGACTGAGGACAAAATGCTGTGGTTCGGCAGCACTCACACCAAATGTCTGCCGGATGGAGCTGTCATCAACTTCTCTGAGGTCAGACATGGTTTATTTCAGCCACGTGTGTTTTTGACTAAATCAGTCACTATCATCTCTATAGATCCCCAGGATAAATACGATTGTTTGATTTTGATTCATCTTGCTCTCTGCCCTTAATTTAGGACTATACAGATGCAGTAAGAGAGAAAAAAACAATGGTGGAAGAAGTACTCAGATCTTAAGTTACAGTACCACAGTGTGTAAATGTTACTAGTAAAAGTCCTGCATTCAACGTGTTACTTAAGTAAAAGCATCAAAATATACTTAAAGTAGAAAAAGTAAAAGTACTCATTCAGAATAATGCACAGTATATTATATTAATGCAGCTGGTCAACATAGGGCTTATTTATATACTATGTACTGTATACTGCTGGGCAGGGATCAATATAGTCTTATCTTAACCTATAATAATACATAATACTTTATTTGTTGGTTGTATTTTGTATTTTCAATCTGAATCTGTAATAAGTAACTAGTACCTATAGGTATCAAATGAATGTAGTGGATTGAGAAGTATAATATTTCCCTCTGAGTTGTAGAGGAGTAGAGGTATAATTTAGCATACTTAAGTACAGTCATTGAGTAAATGTACTTAGTTACTTTCCAAAAAAACAGGTAAATCACACATCTATACGTTAACCTAGACCAGTGTGTAGAAATGTTTTGGCTTATATTCCAGATCACAGTGACATAATAGATACAGTATATGAAATACATTTTATATATAAACGTGTGAATTAATAGGGAGATTAAGAAGATTTATGTCAGTATCAGAACGGATACAAGATATGAAAATGATTGAAGAAGACAACAAAATTAAAGAATGAAAACACCACTAAAAAATGGTTTTATGTGACCTACATCTAAAATAATGCAAAATGTCCACAATGACTTCTGCTTCCTACATCCTGATTTATGATTCAGCACATTCCGCATTGAAGCGCTGCAGGGTTCAACTTTACTACCTGAGAGAGAGAGAGAGAGAGAGAGAGAGAGAGAGAGAGAGAGAGAGAGAGAAATTGACAGAGAGAGAGAGAGAGAGAGAGAGAGAGAGAGAGAGACTGCCTTCAGGTGTCTCGTCACTCGGGGAGTTTTTGTTGAAGTATCTCCAACAGTTATTTGCGGGGAAGATGAGATGTAAAGTTTCAAACACTGACGTACAGGAAAGATAAACTGTCGACACCTATAGTTTCTTGTTTATGTTCATGTCTTGGCTTCACTGTCCTCTGAGAAGATGAGCGGCGGGGTGACGCAGACTGTGGAAAATGGAGAAGAGGATAACAAGGCTAACGTGAGTGCTAATTAGAAATAACGTTAGCTTGAATGTTTTAATGCTGAGACGTAAGTCGAATCCCTGTCACGTAAAACGTAATATAAATGTATTTGTGTTCCTCAATAATACTCTCATACTTTGTATTTCCTCTGGACTAACTTTATTACAATAGGAAACTGTGCCACAACTTGTCATCGATAACGTTAACGTTATTTGGCTAATTTACAGACGTTTTGGGCACATGTTCAGTTTTCCATAAGGCCACCTGAAAGTGAAAACTCCAGAGAAATGTGTACCTGTAAAGAAAGATGTAGGTCTATATGTATATGAAATAAGACAGGAACATGTGACAGGAACCTTTCATCAAACACATGATGTCTGAATGCATTGTGAAAAAAAAATCTCTTTAGGCTTACATTTAAAGAGAACATAATGTGAATGCAGATACAACACACAGTCTTGAAGAGGTGGCTGAATTTAAGTCAAAAGGAAAGTGATTTACACGTAATAAAATACTCATGCAGGTCAAATAGCAGCTCATCCTGCTACTTGTTGCATACATTGAACGTCACTTCCGTGTGTTTATCATTAACTTGTGTACAGAGTGACTGCATGTGTCACTGTGTACACGACGCTTTCACTGGAACTTTAACCTGCTTTTTGTCATTGGAGAATTAAGTTGGAGTTCCTATCAGATCATGTTTAATGTGTTTACACAGAAAAGAAGAGCCAGTATGCAGCAGTGGTTGCTCTTTCACAGAATACTGTAACTTGTTATAAGAGTGAATTGATAAGTTGAACCAGCTGAGGTCTGAACGCCCTACTTCAAACATCATAAGAAAATGAATTAACTGTACCCTCCAGCCACGTTTCTTTTTGCCTTTCTAGAACTTTGTTAACTATTACTTGAACTGAGTTCATCCTTTGTGAAGGCGCCATTGTGAAAACAATTCACCTGACATTTCGGAATGTAGCATTTACAAAGAACTCCTTCAGAAAGTGCCAAGACTTGATGTGTGGGTAGTTAAATAGAAGTTTCCTCTTTTCATTGCCAGTCAAAGAATGTTTTTTGTTCTGCCCTGTTCTTATTCCTGTAACATTTATCTGACTCAAGATCCAGTTTTTACAAACATATTTCACAATTTGTTGCACAGTGTTGTCATTACCCACTTTGTAGATATCAACATGGAATGGCTATTTACCAGAGGGACATAAATAAGAATTTTTCAAATGAAAGATTAAAAATTACGTAACTTTTCATAGTGAATAAAGTAGCCTAATTCTTTGGCCTAAACCACTTAATAAGATAATAAGTGTTATGGCTCATCATAATGTGAACATGTGCGCCAGGATGGTGGCATGAGTGAACAGATCATTTGTTTGTACAGATATCTGGCAGGAAGAGGAGACATATGTAGTCATGCCTAGACTAATACCCACTTTGCAAGTGAATGTATGGCAGCTGCCAGCCTTAATTGGCTCTAAATGTAATAAAACAACAAAAGATTTGTAACGCTGCGTAATAATCTGGACCCTAAAGCATAATTAAAGTTAATTATTAAAGACAGTGAAGAGTCTTTGAGAACGGGCCCAGGTTTTCGCAGAGGATTTTCAGATCTTTTCCTGGATTTAGAGTTTGGAGGGGATATTTCTTTTTATCGCTCAGTGACTGTAACAGTGAGTAAAGGCGCTATACAAATTAGCTTGACCAGTTTGATACTATTAATTCGCTGGTTTTTCTACACAGCAATGACACTCTTGGAGATGCTAATGAGCATTTTTTGGTCTGGTTGTTGTTGTTTTTTGTGAGTCCTGTGATCTCACTGTAATCATGAGCTTTGGCCACTTTTGCATCCTGTTTTTAAAAAACCCATTACTGGGAAACCTATTTCATCCCACTTAAGCACATGTAAGAGTTTAATTGTTTTCTTCTGACAAATGACATTTAAGTTAATGTGTGTTCTGTCATGGCGTGAGAACATGCTAGGAAGAGCAAGAACAGTCCATGCAAGGATATTAGTAAGATAGCTTAGCTGGACTGTTGTGGAGTTCTTTGTCAACTCTATAGTATGCTTACATGGCTACATAAGAGAGATCCACTCTAAGCCTTTTGTTTTGTGACGCCGACATTGTTAAATGGCTTGTTTGCATTGCTCACATAGCAACAAAAGGATAAGCAACTATACATATATATCCAAATCACTTGATAAATATCAGGGGATTTAGTACACAGCTGCAGAAATTGGAAGTCTGCTCTTTGTGTAAAAGATAAAGAAACACAAAAAATGTAAAGTACACTGTATGTGAGACGTAATGTCATACATTTAGAATATAATACTAGTGATGAAACTATTAGTCAATTGACAGAACGTAAGCAATTTTAAATATTAATTAAACGTTTAAGTCATTTATTAGTAAATATATAAAAAAAAATCAATGGTTCCAACCTCTCAAATGGCTTTTATCTGTTTTATATCATTATAAATTGAATATCTTTGGGTTTTGGACTGTTGGTCTAGCATTTTTCTCTCATCTTTAGGCAAAACAAGGGATGCAACTAAAGATTATTTTGTTATATATATTTCATTTTGTTATTAATCTGTTGATCATTTTCTTTATTAACTGTTTGGTCTATAAAATGCCAGAAATTGGTGAAAAATGCCCATTGCAATTTCCCAGAGCCCAAGGTGATGTCTTCAAATGCCTTGTTTAGTCTGAACAACAGTACAAAACACAAAGATATTCAGTTGACTATCATAAAATACTAAAGAAACCATGAAATATATGCATTTGAGAAGCTGGAACCAGAGAATTTTGGTATTTTTTCTTTAAAAATTATTCAAATCAATTGTCATAATAGTCAGTCATTTTCTACCGCTTGTTCCCGTTAGGGGTCGCGGGCGACTGAAGCCTATCCCAGTGGCTTTGGGCCTTAGGCAGGGTACATTCTGGACAGTGGCTGTCATAATAGTTGTCAAATAATTTTCTGTTTATTGGCTATTCGATTAGTCAACTAATTGTAGCAACTCTAGACAAAACAATGAATCGCTCATGTTTTATGTTGGGAAACAGGGAAAAGGACCCAAACGCAGACAGAGGTCGAAGGATGATGAGTGGAGATCTTTATTTGCTGATTTACAGGCTGTGAACGGGTAACAAGCAGGCTGGCAGATAACAGGTTGTAAACAGGCATTAAGCGAAAATCATACAGGCAGGCAAAACCAACACAGGAACGACAACAAACGAACAAAGAAAAACCTCAACTTAAATACACTCAGGTAGGGCAGGATCACAACACACAGGTGAACCAAATCAACACAGATGGAAACAATCAGGGCACTCAAAGTCAGGAAGCAAAACTAGAACACATGAGGGAAGGAGGACATTTTAAAATAAAACAGGAAATAATAGAACAAACCAAAAACCATGACAGAATCATTAATCGGAAAAAGAACAATAGATATAAGATAATTTCAGTAATGGAAGTTTAAAGTGTAAAGTTTAACATATAAAGTTTCAGATGGTTACTCATGGACATGAACAAACATGAACATATTTGGACTGTGGCATCTGACTTTTGTTTGCACAGTTTTGTTGACACTGCACACACTCACCGTGCCAGTGACCGTTATATAAAGACACTTCATTAATCTCTCTTATATAACTCGCACCACACATTCCTCAGAGTGCTGCTACCTATCTCTGACACCATGTGGCACATAACTGAAGCCATCTTCATTCCACAGCTTTATCTATTGGTCACTTATTGTCCCAGTAAGTTATATGTTAGTGTATATGTTCATACATTTAACTTAGTCACTAATTTACTCTGAATGATTGAGACTGTGTGATGAAGATAATAGCCTGGTTCCAGACCTCTGAATTGTTGTCCACATCTTCCATTTTCTTTAGCAATGCCATTAAAATGTGAAAAAAATGGCAACTCAGTCTAATTATCAAACTATAAAGATAATACATGGCTTTCAAACTATGCAATTTAGATTCGCCATCAACAAACGTATTTGTTCAGGACTGTGTATAATCTAATTTTTCTTCCAGTTCTTTCCATTGTGTATTTGGCATTGCAGTCCTGCAGGGGAGGCTAACAACTATGTGCCTCCTTGGACTGCCTCTCTGACTGGAGAACAATCTGGAGGGAAAAGGGCTGGGCAGCTGGTGGAGCCTCACCCAGCCATGTAAGGCAAGACAACCGCGGCTTCCCACGCACTTAGTCACACGCACACAGACGGTCTGTATCGCAGCTGCCTGAACGTCCTCGGGAAGAGTCCCAGACAGCCTCGTCTGCCCAGGTAGATATCGGAGTGATCCTATGTGAGATAAAGTAAAGGCTTTGCATTTGGGTTCGTACAGTGTGAGGTGCATGATGGCACTTGCAGTTGTAGATTTGTCTGCTTTATGAATTACAGTGTTTGGTTACATGAGTCATTTGGTTATATCTTCCTAGTGAACTTGTCATACTTGAAATTAAGGGCTAACACAGATTAAACCAATCAGAAAGGAGATACTTACAAATATTATATTCAAAAAGAGGCATCAATTTGCTACTGCCCTATCTGGGATTAGCATGGTTTATACAGCAGGCAAAGCACTAAAGACAAATATAATTCTGTTCAATCCAAATTTGTGTGAGTTTATCTTCATTATATTTAATTGGCACAGACCACCTGGATGCAAACATTGCCACTGAGTTTTTCAGACAAAAAGCAACTTTAAAACCTTTTAGAGTTACCTCCCATTTGTCAGTTTCTTCTTGCTATGAAAAAGTGACTCAGTTTTCTGTGTATTGGTGACACATACTGTTGGCATTAATCAGAAGGCAAGGGGTTTTATAATTAACATGTGTGACGTGTGATGGTTTGGACACAATTTGCTGATATCAACAAGTTAATAGTGTTTTATGGCTTTCCTTATCATTCATAGCGTGTGTAGGCATGTTGCTTTGTTTTGACTGCACTCAGAGATTCATGGATTTTACACTTTGCTTGATCTCTGTTGCTACTTGGAATGAAAATTTAGATACTGCTGTTGGTGCAAGTAGTGATCTACTATCTGTGAATATACACAAAGTTTCCTTTCTCAGCTGGTTAGAATCATTTAGTACATAGATTTATAGCTTTGGTCTGGTTGACCCTTTATTCATTCTTATTCTTCAGTATCAGTCAGCCTCTACAGCTGACTTGTTTTATCTTTCTTAATATTTCTACTCTGTTTATTGTTTTGCACCAGAAAACCAAAGCAAATCCCTTGTATGCGTAAACCTACTTGGCAATAAATAAATATATAATATATAAATAAATTCTGATTCTCAGTACAGCAGTGACGTCATCGCCACATCAGTAAACAGCAGTCATGGAGGAGATTGTAGCTCGATAGCTGGGATTGGATGGTCCTGTATTGATTGTGGGCGGTCACTGACAGTATGAGGATGCTCTTGTAGCCTGGACACTGATGTGAAGCAGTGATGTCACCTCCAAATCAATAAACATAAGTCATGTTGGGCAGATGTGTAACTTGCAGGTCTAATCCAATATGGGTGATCTGATCTACCTGATCGGAGCTACCCCATTCTTCTATTAGGCATCTACTCAACTCAGTTTTAAATCCCTGTACTTTAGTCGATTAATTGATTAGTCAGTCAACAGAAAATAAATAGACTTATTTTGAGAATTAGATTGATCATTTAGGTAATTTCTCAACCAAAATGCGAAACATTGCTTAGTTCAGTCAGTCGTGAAGATTTGCTGCTTTTCTTTGTCTTACGTGGTAATAAACTGAACATCTCTGGATTTTGGACCGTTGGTCGAGAAAAAACAAGACCTTGTGTTTTAGGAAATTATTATGGGCATTTCTCTCCATTGATGGCAATTTATAGATAAAACCATTAATCAGTTGATCAAGAAGTCAATCAGCAGATACCTTGACAATGAAAATAATAGGTAATTGAAGCCTTACTGTAGTCAACTCTGTACGTTATTGATTCGTCCTTCCACATCAGAACCAGTAAATAGGAGTTACAGAGGAGTAAAAATGTGTAAAGAATCTATTGCCCTGCTCTGTCCTCCTGCTCTGTTATCTGATAGGACAAAAGCAGGACACTAGAGTCAGAAAACAGACTCTCCCTCAAGGCTGGCTGCTGCTCAGCTAAAGAGCTGACCTGTGAAAAGATACACTGAATATGTGCCTCCAGTGGTAGATTATTTACCAGAATTTTTATTTTAACACTTCATATGCACCCCTGCATTGTTTTCCCCCTCTTTATAGTTTTACACCAGTATATGTAAATTATATGACTTTGGAGACACTCAGGACACACTTTTGTTAGGTGTGAGCACATTATGGAGGCTTGCAGTGATCTGGTAATAAGGCAAAGCTGTTTTGACCACCATACCTAAGGTTTAATGAAAACCGTTGATCATGGTGGTTACTGGCTGCATCATAGACTGTATATAAAGATGGACAACATGACAGCTCCCCAAAGGTGAAGCCAAAACATGTCGATCGTCCCCCGGTGGCTAGCTGTAGTATAGGTTATAAACCCCGCCCCCTCCACGTTAGCGGATGGGACATGAGTCAAACTGAAAACTCAAAGGACGTGTAAAATAAAATACCCCCAAAGATGGTTTCTGTCAGTTTAGGTAGTTCTTCTCATGCTGATGTATGTTCAAGTGTTCATCTTTCTGATAAGTTTGGTTCTAATTAGATTTTGGTTAAAATAGTTATTTGATGCTATAATAACGGGGTTTCACGCCATGATTGACTGCTGAGCTCTGCTCGTGATTGAGTCGGCCAGGTTAATGGGCGGGACCTCAATACCGCGGCACCAGCTCTGATCACTACTGCGCAGACTCTGGCTCAAAGGCGCAAGATGGCTGCTCCCGTATCCAGGATATTTTGACTTCATTTTTGTACAATGGGAGGAAGTGCAGACGCATCGCCCATCTATATTTAAAGTCTATGGGCTGCACAGAACATGAATGTTAAGACACTAATGACTCATCAAAGTTGGTTCATTGTCTTGATCAAATGCATTTTTTAATATAAATCATACCTAAAGTCCATTAAACACGGAAACAGTATAGATTATTAGCAGTGCCTACAAGTAAACAAATAACGTGCAGCTGACCATATTACCAGTTGTACTATTACTGTGCAAAATAGCAGTGCAAGTGGTTTCTTTGTAATATATTAATTTGATGCATGGTTTTCCCAGTAGAAAGCTTTCTGCAGTGGTATGCAAGGCATGTGGAGTATTTAACTATAAGTTTGTCTTTTGATCTTATCAAACTAATAAGAATCTGATTTACATACAGTACCAGTCAAAAGTTTGGGCACACTTTCTCATTCAGGTAAACATAGATTTACTGTAGTTTAGATCCATACTGCAGAGGGAGAATCAGTCAACTGTAATGGAACAACAGCTGAAACCTCAATTACTTGTATTGATATTATCTCCAAAGCCATTCTTAATAGATCCACTTAACCTGGAGATTGATTGGATTGTGAAATGAGTTTATATGTAAACATGACATGTCATATAGGAGATATAAAAAAACCCAGTGATACCACTGAACCTATCCCTTGTTTTATCTGTGCTCTCTAAGTGAATTTGAGGTTACTCCTCCTGGATGGGAAATTACATAGAAATGGAAATCAAGCGTTCCCTGATATGCACGGACAAGCCTAGTGGAGTTGCACTCAGAGGTTTCTCCCTCTTTGCCTCAACACTGGAGGCAGATTTTTATTGCACTGTAAATGCACAGAGCAGATAAACGCGCTGATTACATTATGCACATTAGGAACGTGAGTTTGCAAATGTTTCTGCAGCAGAGAAAGTATCAAGTTGAGGTGATATGGCAGGTTAACCTGTTTACTTAGAAAAATGCACATTTTCTGACTGAAGTCTCTTGTGTTTTTCTTGTCAATACATGAATGTAAGAGCTGTTCTGTCGGGTCTTGACAGCAGTTAACAGTTACTCATATGTTAATTGGACTCGTTAATTTCAACTTGGAACATGCTCACATGTACAGGCCATCTGGCCTGTAATGAAACCTAATAAGCATCTTTTGTAGGAGTGGTTTCTTATTAACCTCTCTTTCATCCATAATCATTGGTTAGGACTGTTGTCATGGCGCTCAGCAGTTGACCTCCGCAATATTTGTCGACTGCAACGTGAGCAATCAAGGATTTTGAGGTATCAATAAGACTCTTGTTTCTCTGACATTTGGTGACACATTTGATAATAAGCAGAGATTGCTTTGGTGTTCAGCATTCAGTGCCTGTACAACAACAATATGATCTTATAAGGGCAACATTGTAGTCCACAGTTTCCCACATTTCTTTTGTTTATCTCAAACATTCTGCTGTTGCTGCTTTTACACACATAAAATGCAACACAGGATTTTTCCATGGAAGGAGGAAAGTCTTCATAGGCATTCAGTACGGCACATAAAAAAGCTTGAACTTGGCATAAGCTGGGGCACTGTCAAGGATTCATTTGCAGCTGTTTACCTATAATTTACTTACAGTTTAGTCAGTCAGTCAGTCATCTTCTACCACTTGTTCCCGTTAGGGGTCGCGGGTGACTGGAGCCTATCCCAGTGGCTTTGGGCCTTAGGCGGGGTACACCCTGGACAGTGGCCAACTCGTCGCAGGGCTGACACAGAGACAGACAGACAAACCTTACAGTTTAGTTTTTGTTAAAAAGCAGATTATTATCTGTAACCTATTCTACAGTTGTACTTATTTTGAATATGTCTGTGGAGTGGCTTCCAAACACAGAGAAGAAAAGCTTGTGTTGAGGGGTAGAACATTGTGTTTTTGTGTACAGTAAGCACCTCCCAGGGCGTGTCTGTCCCACAATCCTCTGTGTATCCCTTCTTGAGAGAAGCCCTCAAGCTGTCCCTCCCTCAGACCACAGAGCGAAATATTGGCCTGCCTGTTACTGCCTCGGCTCTGATGGTTTTCAGACATAGCAATTACACCCAAAGAACTGTCATTCAAGCTGAAACGTTTTGTCTGTGTTTGACTTGCAAAGAATTGGTTTCTGACGTACATTACCAGTCAAAAGTTTTGGCACACTTTCCCGTTTACTTGAATGAGAAAGTGTGTCCATTTATTTATCATTTTACAAAACAAGGTTGTACAATGAAATAAGTATGTAGTTCCGTCATGCTACACACATAACGGATAATTACATTTATACTAGAAATTTAAGGACAACATGTAAAATAAATAAAACAATATATAAAGTTATTTTTATACCGAGGAAATAATTTTGCAGCGTATTTTTTAAATTTTCATCTGGTGGAATGTAAACAGCAGATAGATAGTGATGATAATATGGTTTTCAACTTCACATAAAAAGTTCGATATTTGGGAAACAGCGTCTGTCCACTTTGCCTGCGTTTGAGCACCAAGTGTCATCAATGTGAACAGAGTCCTCCTCCTTTCATCCACCAGGAGTATTGCGCTCCTTCAGCTCGGAACATGGTCCGCAAGTCGAGTGCTTGATCTGGGATGTTAATGGAGTAGGCCTCTGTGAAGATGTGGGCACAACAGTATCTGATTTCCCGTTGCTTGGCCAGACTGAGTTCCATTTCATCCAGATCAGACCTTAGACCATTAGACCAGAGCAGCCTTAAGTCCAAGCAGGGCCAGCATGACTTATATCCCAGCTGTCTTTCCTCTCCTCCTGGGGAAATCACAGGTCCAGTTGATCCGGCTGGATGGATCGTCCCAAGGTCCGCTGCTCTTTAATGCAAACCCCGGCTTCCTTTTCTGATGACGACGGCGATGTAATTCTGTCATACATGTTTCAGCAATAAAGCTGGGGAAAAAATAACATGAAAAAACAACAATATAGTTAGCAGAGTTTGAAGGAGCTACAGGCCACAGCATCTGCCACGCGCAGCCGTTGCCAAAGTCAAAATCTCCTGTTCCAGTCCATTTGAACTATTTTGGCTTAGCTCTTTAAAACAAATCCAATCAGACATCATTCAATGATGTTTCAGCTTTAAAGCCAAAAAAAATAACAAATTAAAACTAAACTGTAGCAAAGTCTGAAGGAGCTACCGGCCACTGCATCTACATGCACAGCCGCTGGTTATGGTAGGCATGTTCATACACACACAAACACACAAACCATGAGCTGTTCCCACCCATTCACATGCAGGTTTATTTTATGTGTCACAGTGGCACACACACACAGACAAAGAATAAAACAATTAAAAGAATAATGTTCTAGCAGCATGTATCTAATGTGTTTTAGTCATTTTCTTGCCATTTGATAGGAATCCTACACTCAAACAAAACAAAGCTCTACTCAAAGGAGATATCTCATATAGAGATATATACTTACAGCCTCATAGAGATATGCACAATATGTACACATGCGCACACACACAAATTAAAGCTCTGTGTGATTACATTTTCATAGTACAGTTTCATTTAGATTTTTAGCATTTGACTCCTACAAAATGTAACAAAGCATTTTTCTTAATCTTTTACCGTTCAGCATTGCTTATTCTGCTGCACAGGAAGTGGTGCTTTTATTTTCTCCTTATATTGAATGGAGATGATTAAAGCAATATCTTTCCCATTCTGCACATGTTTCAAGATGAATCATAATCTGATGACTGCAATGCCATGGTGTTACATGTAAGCCAGATACAACACAGGGCTTTTCCCAGGAAAGGATTGGTTCACAGGTTGACATGTGGTGTCACTAAGTCATGTGCATCCGGAAGTCATTATTGCAGCATTATCTTCTTACTTAAAGCTGACAACAGACTGTGATATGTAGAGTCATTGCCTCTTTATCATTCCTACACTGTAACCGCAGGTGTCATTCGCACAGGGTGCAATCAAGGGGTGTGTAAAGTGGCTTTATGACACTTAAACATGTGATGTTACAGAGCAAGTTCTTAACGGGTGTGACTGTGAATTATGCAGGTGAAATGAATAAGATGAAGAAGATTCCTGACACGATTAAAGACAGGGAAGTATCATCTGTTTCTCTTGCATTTTATGTACCTTGCAAGAGTATCACCAACCTGTGAAAAGCCAGGCATGGAAAACACATTTTCAGCAAGTTTCACCTTCCACCAGTGTGACACCATTAGCTGTAAACACCTTACATGCAACATCATAATCACTAACTGTGTATGTATTGGTATAATGTTACTATATTTTGGTTCAGCCACGTTATCATAATAATAGTTTGGGTGTTTCACTGAGGATTCCCTCTCATTCCCTTTTAAGTCTATAGACTACAACTAACAAATGCAATCAACAAAGAATTTAAGATAGTTACAATCCAAATAACTACAGGACATTTTGATCATGTTTCGTTTGGCTTTTGGCTATTAAATAAATATAAAATTATGACAGCTTGGCTTTTGGTCTGATTGCTATCTAAGTCTCTCTGTAGCTGACGCCAACACAAAGTTTAATTAAGGCCACTGATGATAGCACCCACAGCCACGCCACAAAGTTTTTAAAGGCATCCGCCCCGAATAATGTGATAAGTGATAATATCAATTCAGTCTTTCCCTCTTGTACTGTTGCCCAGTAGGATTATGTATAGTCAAAGCAAGTATGTGTTTGCTTTGGGGAAAGATTGTACTTTGTTATGTAAAAAATATCTAGTCAACTGAGATTAAGGGAACTTAATTTGAGGTTTTTCGACTGTCATCTCATTTTTTCAATTGCCCAGACATTTTTTACCTTCCTATTCCATCGTCTAATTATTCACTATCTATTAAATTATTTGTTCATCTCTAAAACATAAAGTGTGAATAACCGCAGTGTTTTGTCTCGCAGTTCAAGACAGTTTGTCTTGAAATTATAGAAATGTATTTTACGATTTAAAAAAAAGTTATGTACTCTGTTAATGTCTACATTAGGCCATTTTCAGTATATGATCTTACAAGCTTTAGATAGATAAAGACCTGCAACACGAAACAAATAAAAAGCAGTGGATTATGATGTTAACTTTGACTAAATAGCTACAATCAATACAGGAGAAGCTGGCGCTCCATCCAAACAAAGGGCACACGTGAAGACCAACTTTACAAAATGAAAAGCCATGACTACCGTCATAGTGGATCTGGAAGAATTAACCTCTAATATTAAAGCTAAGGCTGCTGAAACAGCGTCAAAGTCTACTGTAAAAAAACTTTAAATAAAAAGAAACATCGCTCATTCTCTTCCAACGTGAATCTCACTGTCACATGCCCGCAGAGTAAAACAGAATAGGATTCACAGACATATATATTATATATATTTTTATGGCATAAATATACCTACAGAATAGATTATAAAAAAAATAGAATACACATACCTACAAAAAGGTATAGTACACAAATGCCTTTTGAATAGAATATAATACAACTAGAAAAGAATAAACACTCAATCCTGTGGGCCAAAAGAAAGTCACACCATCTGTTTATATTTGTGAAGTTGTTGACCAAACTATTTTCTAGAAATACTCGATTACAAAGTGAAGTTGTCAAAGATACATGAGAGACAAATCTCACATGATCTGTTATTGTTGCTAAAGCGACAAAGTTGAGTTGAGAGTGACTCAGCAGTCACATATGTTTTGAGTGTTAGTATTTTTGGCCCCCACTGGACTGGACTGGTTTAATTTTCTCCAGTGAGTAGAGTAGAGTGGAGTGTTGTGGTTATAATCACCAGACTTTGCCCAAAGGGTGCAATGGAAATGTCTCCTCAGTGTCGGTTGCTAGGCTTTACAATCTAACTGTGGCATCTACGGAGAAACCTCAGTATGGGGACGTTTTATGGCAAAAAGTACCGCTTTCTATCCCTGCTCCACCCTCTTTCTCACAGTTGACTTTCATTTTGAGCCCCTCTCCTTTCTCTTCATTGGTTGTTTTTCTCATAATCCCCACAGCTCCATTTAGTCATCTAGTTCCTCTTGTGCGCTCATCTTTCATTTAGTCTAAGCCGCCTTAGACTCACTCTACAAGATCAGGATCAGTCAGGCAGAAAGGTACAAAATCAAAGTGAAAACCTGTTTTTTCATGTCGTTTTTTGGATTAATGGGGGAAATAAAGTATTGGATGGGACATTTACTAAACTTTTTTCTTTTTGACTGAATTTAGGCAGTAGTGCTGCCAAATAAACCAGAGGAGCAGGAAGAAATACTTAAGCTCATCACTCCCACAGAAGAAACAGTTGAAGTCATTAAGGTATGTGAGCTTGATTTGGTGTACCTGTGTTTGTTTGTATAGTTATTAATATGTACGAGCCAGTCCACCCTTCGTGCTTAACTGAGGTATTTGTGTGCTCACCTGTGTTATCTAACACTCCCAGCGTTGTGTTATTCAGGTTTACCTTGAAGCCCGTCCAGTGACAGCAGAGAGTGTCAGGATGCTGACGGACGAGGTGTCGCAGATTCAGGAGGTCAGTGTGTGACAGACAGAGCTGAGTAACACTTCCTCCAGCCGCATTTAGACAATGAGTCAACATTCAACCGCTAGTGGAGAGCTTGAGAGTGTGTGTGTTTCCTTCAGAATAATGTGGATGGGTTGAATAGGGTGATCCATAGTAGTGTTTCTGCATAGCACCTTTGTTTTTAATGCATTATGTGTTTTTGTTGATAGGTGCGGTATTGTCTGAAGACACTGAGAGAGCAGATGGCAGCCAGGCAGAACCGTAGCAGCATCAAGGTACACACCCCTCTACGTCGAGGTTAAGGATGTTTTTCTGAATGTAGTGCTGAAACAATTAGACAAGTAATTGTTTGGTCAATCAACAGAAAATTAATTGACCGCACTTATGATACTTAGTTTATCTTTTCAGTTTGATTGCAAAAATGTCAAACATTTCCTGGTTCTAGCTTCTCCAATGTGAGGATTTTCTGCTTTTCTCTTGTATATATATGACTGCAAATGTAATGTATGTAGGTTGTGGACTGGTCAGACAAAACAAGCAATTTGAAGAAGTTGCCTGAGGCTTTGGGAAATTGTAATTGGTATTTTTTTTATGCTGAGAGACCTCAACACACAACAACTTAAGAAAACATAAGCAACATATACACAAAACACAAAGCAGATGAGGAAAATATCTTCACCGCTTTGGCAAGGCATACATTACATTTAGAAAAAACAATCTGAGGACACATGCAAGGCATAAAGACACGCTGCAAATACAGAGACATTGCAAATTGAACATTTAGTAAGATTTTGAGTGACACTAAAAACTGAGTTTTACAAGTTCTAACATTCTGATTTTATGATCCAAATATTATTAAAGATACTGGTTATAGCTTACATTAGCCTTTAATTGATTACTAGCTTGTTCATCTGTTTTAGTGCCCCCTGGAAATTTTTATTGAGGTGTAACTCCGTTCCATTGTTGTAAGTAAGTAAAAACTTTATTTATACACTACACTTTTTAAAACCAGGTTCTTCACAGTTACAAAAAGGATTTAAATCAAAGACGTGCAAAAATGGTTAAAGAATAAGAGCAAATCAGGGCATGGAAGCATCAATAAAAAATGCCTTTAATATGCCTTTTATAATTCCTTTAGTATATAGGTTTGAGATTAGATTTAAAACACTCAAAATAAATTTAACAGGAAGGCAGTGTAACATAACCAGCACCACAATAATCGTGCAGCAAAACTTTTAACTAATTGTAGACATCCTACAATATGTGGCTTAAAAAATAATACAATGGATTTCAATAGTAGCTGTGTAGAACTTGAAGTGTTTCTCAATGTGTGTGTTGTCAAAGTGATGAAGATCCATTCCTTCATCTGCTTGTGTTTTCTTAAGTCGCTGTGCAGGGATCTCTCTCTAATATTTGTACATTTTACAAGTAAAAGGAGAAATAAAGCACTAACTCCACTAACCAGACGCTGCTCTCTTCTTCAGTATCCCGTCAATGGCTTCAGAGTCAACCTGCCCAGCAGCCAATCAGCTGTCACCAATGGCAACACTGTTGTCATCGAGTCAGACGCTCATGTAAGCTAACCACAATTCAGCCTTCTCTAATGTCTTCAGAAGAGTGTTTGCTGTGGCTTTTATGATCAGATTATTCATCAGTTTAATATGATTTTAACATTTAACTATATTATAAAAAGCACAGTCTACACCTGCTCTATAGGAAAACCTCTGTTATGAATTGGTGCTATACAAATAAAATTGAACTGAATGAACCATGGAAAACGGCAGAAGCCAATTTCAACTGAAACTAGTTTGAATGCATTCAAATTTGTATTTAAATGACAGGCATAACATTCATAATAAAAAATATCTGGCCCTCCAGCTGTTTCACACTGACACCAGCCAACTGCCTGCTGTTCCAAAGAAAATGGTGCCAGGCTCTCTGAAGCTGACTACAAAGCTTACCACACACAGCTCAATTACATTCAGACTAATAGCGCACACACACAAACACACTGCCCACACACACAATATTGTATTTCCCATGCATTATCCTAGACTCAGCACATCATAACATCTGCTGTAACACAACACCATTATCTACCAAGTAGGTAGTGTCAGAGCAGGGAGGTTTTGTGGCTATCTATACCCACTAACCAGTCAGTATGGTATGTCAATAACCTAGGGTCAATTTACACTGCCCTCCATTCTGAGTGGTATCAGATTATACAACAAGTATTTTTTTCCACCTGAAGGAGAGCCCCGAGGTAAAAGATTATCTCTGCACTATGTAACAGACATCCTGCTTCTTGTCTAAATGCTTTTGTTACCTCAGGTTAGACCAGACAACCTTTTAAACATGTAGCAAAAGGCAGCAGCAGCCTCTTTTATCTGTTTGTTAGCTCCTGCCTTGCCCTCGGGTTTAAGTAGTTTGCCAGATTAAGCCTAATTGAGCATGTCACTTTCTGTCTGCCTGCACTCTCAGGTCGGGGATAATCAGGAGGAGAGTGTGAGGCTCAGGGAGGCCACCAAGCGTCTGTATGCGCAGCTGAAGGAAATGGAGAAGAGGCATCAGGAGGAGAGGGAGAACCTCCAGGTCTGTCTCACGAGATGAGTAACATGACACGATTTCCTGTCTGCAGCTATGACTCACTCCTGTGCTGCTCTCTTGTTCCTTTAATCATCCTCATTATCTGTCAGTCTTATCTTTGGATTGCATCCCTCATCCTGTGATCCTCCACTGTTTGGGTCTTTGCTCTACAGTGCATTCAGCTGTCAGGTCATGTGGGGACACTGCACACAGACTTACATTTTACCATAGGCTGATCAGCTATGTACTATCCATATTGCCTTATACTTAAACCCTTAATATTGTGTTTGTAGAACCAACACAATTATATTGATACAACAGGCAGACACGTAGAAACATTTACATAGTTTGAATCCTAACTTCAGTCATTTTATTCATCTTCATTGCATGTCATCAACAAATAGATTTAGGTTGGGATTCAGACAAGATTAAGAAATCTGAACATTTCGGGAGCGCTCACTTTCAGTTTCAGCTCCAAATAAAGTGGTTTAGATAATCTGGCTAAACTGTTTTAAAACATTGTCTCTTACCCCATCTGATTTAGTAGAAGCGATAAAGCTGCATTCTGAGAACTCAGCAACTACTTAAGTGTGTAAAATGTTATTATAACCAATAGAAAAAAATGCCAAAACTATTCAAATTTAAAGCCCCTGCACATCAATAGTCACCTACACAGGTATTTTCACTTATGTTGTCTGAATAGACCTCTTCGCAGAACAATGTGGGCGTGTTCAAATTGCACCTGACTGTCATCTCCATCACCCTTCTGTTGGTTATTTTATACCTATTAAGCTGGGACAACGTCATATCGCAAAATGCTTAGCACAGCCCCAGACAACTTCCACCTGAGCAGAGGTCCAATCAGCCAGAGTATTGGAAAACACCTGTTTCGCTGCGCAGAGCCTTTAATGGTGTATACATACCTTCTTATTTAGTACTTAGTTCTTGCTCTGTGGCTCTCCTCACAGGCCAAGTCAAATGAGTATTGCGTTCGTCTGGCTGAGCAGTCTGAGCAGCTGCAGAAGGCAGAGGAGCAGTCGGAGAAGAGGGGTCAGCAGGTGGAGGAGCTGCAGAGGCTCCTGGGAAGCATGGAGATCGAAAGCGGCATCCTCAAAGACAAGATGGCGGCAGAGGAGGCAGAGCTGCTGCAGCTTAAAGCAGACAAGGAGGAAGGGGCAGAGAAGAATCAGAGGTGAGATGAGAAACAAATTGATGAGCCAAAGTACAATCAGCAGTGTGATGAAGAAGAAGTTGGGTTTTTTTGGTTTTTTTTAACAAGCCAAGTCATGAGGAAAAACTCACTGTTATGTCCTGCACATATAGGTTAATTCATCAACTTTTATATCCTCTAATATGAGAGAATATATCCCTAAATATGATTTTGTTACTTTGATTATCTAATTAACAACTGGCTTCCCAGGATGTAAAATTCAAATCATACAAATAACATGACCTCCTCTAGTCAAAATAACAAAATAACTTGTTCAGTAGTTTCCTTAGTGTATGGGTTTATACTTAATAGGCATCACATTTTTATCAGTTTTCTCATATATTTGTGTGTTTGCAGATGTGCAGAGCTGGAGAAAGAGGTGTCCGCCCTGAAGGAAAAGATTCATCACCTTGACGACATGTTAAAGAGTCAGCAGAGGAAAGTCCGCCACATGATCGAACAGGTATTTATGCACACAAGCAGGTGGACTAGTAATATACAGTTCACACAGAGACAAACACACACACAATGCAAATGAGCTCTCCAGTGCCCAGAAATTCACAGGAAGCCATTAATGAGGAAATTAGATTTTGAGGAGGTGGACACATAAAGCGTAATTGATTTGAGGGAGTGGAGCCAAGAGGAAACATGTGGTGAAACAAAACTCACTTGTCATGAATAAGTGATGGTGCATCTGCTCCTGTTGGAAAAGTGAGCTGTTTCTCCTGAGCATTTCACATTGTTTGTGTTTGTTTGTTTTGTCAATAATACAGCTGCAGAACTCCCGGACTGTCATCCAAGAGAGAGATCGAGTCATCAGGGATTTGGAGGAGAAGGTGGCTTTCCTGGAGGCTGAGGTCAGGAGCCTCATATAACTGCAGTTAGAATCTGAATGAATCCACTTGATCCTACTTAGAATTATTATAGCTATGACTGAATTTTCTTCTGATATTTTTATATAGTACTTTATATGTGTGTTTAGTTGTCCTTTCGGTGCTAAAGCTAAAAGCACCGCACTCCAATCAAAAGCTGAAAAGTTGTAAAACACAAGGACTCACAATTTTATGTCTTTAACCCCTTTCTGTCTGCAGAACAGAGAAATGCATGACCACATGGAGTACTTCCTGGCAGGCCAGGATCCTCCGCCCATGACGTCCACTGAGAACAAGCCAGAGGTTGTTTACAGGTGAGCAATCCCGTCCCAATTTCCATTTCTGCTCATGTTCTTACTCAGTAAGATGCTGATTTCTGTCTACCATTCATGCTATAGTCAAATGTCCAAGTATAACATTCATTTTTCAATTTTATTTTCCCCGTCTGTACAGTAAACCACTCACACCGATGACACAGACCAACAAGGCTCTCCCATTCATCAAAGTCATTGAGATCAAGTCCTGAATGGAGTGTCAACCAAAGGAATGGCCAGAAGTAAAATACAGTGTAACTACATATATTTAACCACCTACCAGTATATAACAGGTAGGTCTGCAGTGATTAAACAGGCTGGCTGAACAGCGCTCATGGTGACAAAGCACATTGGTCTTTTGTTAGTACCTCAGTTACTTTTGAGGCTGTTCTGTATACCTTTTTTGGCTTTCTCTGTGTCAAACTGAATCTTAAAAAGGAAAGTAAAGGGGAATTTAAAGTCAGATCCAATGGTAGGAGGAATTTGTTTAAAAACTGTTCTGTTATTATTGTAAATGTCTCTGTTACACGTCCACTTCGAGTGGTTTCAGCACTTCTTCATCCCACAGCCTACTTGATCACAAGCCTAAGCAGCAGGGTTAAGGGTCAGATTCCTCAGTGCTTTGCACCACATTGCCAATGGCAGGGATGCGGTTGGCTATGTCAACGTTGAAATATGATTTTATGTTTCACTTAAGCAGGTTGACTATAATAAGAGCGATAATGCCATTTTATATATTAGAATTTTGACAGTCTTTATTTTAGTTATGCTGGAAAATACGTATTAGAGGCTACTTATAGAAACAGAGGCTAGTTGATATCAAAATTTTAATTCTCATCTACGCTGCCAAGTGCTGCCTCAATACCCTTATTATATATATATATATATATATACATACATATGTATATATATTGTTTTGTGCTAAAAGGTTACATATTTAATAACAAGTCTAATTTAACTGATAAACTTGCTTACTTAGATAAGAATGCATTGTTTGTATGGACTTTGCTGGGTTTCTTTCTTGTAAAATACTTCGTTTCCAGGATGAACATTTTTATAAATTAAGTAACGATTCACTGTGAACATTGTAGATAGATTAATTGATGTTCAGTCTGTATCCTTTTATTGTAGACTTTGTCAAATATAATGTAATACTTGGTTTATCTGACACATTTGTTGTACTTTGAACACATTTGAAATTTTACAAGCCTAATGTTTATCATCTGTTATTGCATCTTTATTCCATAACCTTGTACTGCCACCTAGTGGAGATAGTAAAAGACACTGAACATGAAGAAGTGGGTTGTATGGCATTTATCTCAAACCACAAAAGGGTACAACCTCACAGAAATACAAGTCAAACCTTATCAATTAAATAAGTTATCATTGTTCAAATAAATATCTTACAGCTGTACAAATACACGATAAATCAAAAGGTACACTCATATTTACATTTGTAAAATGAAGCCAGGGGGTTTGCCATTAAGTTTTTTGTTTTACAAAACGACAATAAAAACCTTGCTGGGTTGGTCTACAATCATATTTGTCCTCATGCTCCAACTCGCTCATTAGGTCCATAATAAGAACACGTGTAACATGTTCACATAAAGGCGTCACCATAATGGCAGAAGAAATCTTGTGACTGCAAGATTTTAAAACTGCTATAAAATGAGACATTTCGTTTTCAACTCTTAAAATACTTGAAAAATATTGTGTATGGAAATGCTCACGATAGACATTGCCCTATCTGAACTTACTGTAAGGAGAGGTTTTCAAAAACTTAATTTGTGGCTGAATTTTAAAGCTCATCTTGAAAACAAAGCTACAACATGTTTCCCAGTGGACTGTAACCGTTGCACACACGCTCTCACACACCATCAAACGTTTTCTGACGGTCAGTCCGTAGCAGCAGTCTCTCACAGGGTGCTCTCCAGTGTGTTGTAGTTGTCTTTGAAACTTTTGAGCTCCAGAAAGTGTTTGGGCCTCTTGCTCCGCTGGCCAGTGGAGGGCAGGTAGGTGACCTGGATGGTGGAGGGAGTGCCCCGGACAGGAGAGCCTGTCAGGTCCTTGGCTGCGGACTGGTGATGCTGGTCCAGGCTGGTGGTGCTGGAATAGGCCTTCACCCTAAGGTAGGAGAGCCAGAGACAGGAAGGGGTTACTATGCGAAAACTTTACTAATATAAAATGGGTGGCATTGCAAAAATATATTATTAATATGTAATAATATACATAATATTACATGTAATAATATTCAATTATTCGCCAGCCTACTTGATTTCTTAGCAAATAATGTTTTCTACAATACAGAGGTCATTTTACAGAAATATACCGTTATGTATCATAAGGCACATTTACATCTACTTTTAAAATGAGTAAAATCAACAATGTCTGTTAAAAATGTCTGCTCTAAATCTGGACATGATCTTGTCATCACTTGATTTCTAGCAAAACTGCAGCATGCACTATGCCTTGCCCTGTCAGCGTGAGCAATGTAGACTGGAGCACTCCCAACAATGTCACAACAATTTCAGGTCTGGACCAGTATCACAGCACTTACACATCAGCTAGTTCGCTGAGAGCTTGCTGGTATTCAAGAAACTCTGCTTCCCCAAACACCTGAACAAAGAGTTAAAGTCAGATCAGCAGCCTGTTACAACACAAGTGTTAAACCGATTCTATTCCATTCTCTTTTCTTCCGCCATCAGTCACACACAAAAACACTCGTACGCACCCCAGTCCCATGGCGAGCGCTGTCGTAGCCTTCAAGCAAACGGTCAATGAGCGCGCTGCGGCTGCTCTTGATCAGAGAGTGGGAGTTGCGTAACTCCATCAGCCAGTTCCTGAAGTTGCGTCCAGTAAACGCACTGGCACTGCGGCTTATCTCCTGCAGAGGAATACCTGAGGTCCAAACAGGAAGGGACAAGAAGTGAAGGTTAGAGGAGGATGACGCTTCAATCATTTCCAAGGTGGGAAATTGGGTCACTGCAAAAAAGATGACTTGGTAAAGCCATAGAACATAATATATAATTACAAAAACAACAGATAGGAAGAGACTATGTAAGAAATACACTGACAAAACACAGAATTTGTACAGGTTAACAGCTGTTTGAACTGCTGCCTCTTCATTAGAGGTTAGGAGGTGAAGAGAATTTGAGAATAATGGATTCAGGTCTATGATGTGGTGATGAGAAGAATCATGTATGCACCTGCAGAATCAATGTGTTTGAGCATCAAATTGTATCTCTCACCCGAGTCACGGATGGCATCCAGAGCCTTCATTCTGTACAGGTAGTTGTAGCAGCCTTTGAAATACAAAAAATACAAACAGGTTTTTGTTACATTGCACAAAAAGCAATTAAAAGCATAGATTTAGGTGGCAACAAGATGAAAATGTGACTGACTAATCTGTGATCCTTGCTTCAGCCTATCGTCTTCTTCTGATAGAAGACGAGGTTCGAAACGGATCTCCTGGACCTTGGACATCCTGGAGTCAATCTCCTCCCTCAAACCCTGTAAATGTATTCATGAAGAAAATAAAGATACGCGAATTATTGCACCAACAGCCGCTCTGCACATTCAACTATTCCTTGACAACACACCAAGCTCATAAAAGATGAGGTCCACTTTACCTTAGGCGCATTGTGGCCAATCGGTGCATGGGGTCCTCGGCGGGATCTCATTGCGAAACGCATGATTTGCCTTTTGACGAAGATAAACAGCAACACAAACACCTACAAACAAAACCCAACGTGTCAGGGCAGGATTCTGACCGCGTACCAGCTAGCGACCAAAGCAGTAACTTACCAAGCTTCCATAGGCCATAACCAGAACAACATTGACACCTGATAACGGCGACGACTCTGCCATGTCATCTGTAAGTGTGTAGAGTTTAACCGCAGGTCGATTAACATTACCCAGCTAGCACTGAATCTAAACGTTATGTTGCTACATTAGCTCGGCAGCTAACAGCCGGTTGTCCATTTTGACAGAAAAGAATGGTCACAGCAGCAGCACAGACGAGAAATTGTTTATCTCGTTGCAGTTTTGAAAGGACGTTTCTGGGGCGAGAAGCTATGCAGCGACCGCACCGATACTCCTCTTCACGGTCAGCGGCATCGTGCCTAAAGTACGCAGTTTAGCTTGTGCTAGCTAGAAGCAACGAGGGCGGCAGCAACAGATTTGCGACGCTCCAAATTACCGTAATAACTGTGCAAGGAGCACCAGCCAGGTCACACAACCTACTACTGTCTCTCTTGTATTGTACCATGTATATTTTGTATAATGTTTATTTTCGTACAAAATTAGATACAAACATTAAGGATAATTTTGCATAATGATTTTTAATATTTAATTGGCCTAACTGTAGTCCATTGACACAAGCAATTTACAACAATATAACTACACCTTGTTCTGGATTATATTACATTATTATTATATTAATACTGAAGGTAGAAGTAGTACTATTTATCCCTATATTATATATAGGTATTATATACTTAAATTACCTGTTTTGTTGCATTTTATATTATATACTACATCACAATATTTCTATGACATATGTATGTATTACATATTATTGTGTCATTATTAGTGACTGTACATACATAACATATTGCAAATATTAAACACCCCTATATACTTTAAGATACAGTTAATGTTATACACTTATATTTAAATTATGTATTACATACAGCATATCTACCAGTGTTTACACCAGTGGGACTCTTAACAAATCTCTGCCTTAATAAGGATTTCAGATTTGCGCAATTATTTGTCTTTAATAAAGGTATTGTAACGTACTGTATATGATGTTCCCTATACAACTTTTGATATTAATTTCTGCGCTTTCTTACGTGTATTTTATTGTATCAATTCGTTGTCGTTTTTTCATCTGTTTTCTTACCTCTTAATCTGTGTCTTGTGTTTCTGTAACATGTGAGACCAGTGTCTTGCTGAATCGTTTCAATTCGTGCATAACGTTACTGCCAGGTTCATGGCTCCAACACTCGCGTTTACTGTAACGTTACATATGTTTCTCATTAGATAAATGCAGTGCCTCACACGGCTCATCGCCAACGTGTATTATCTGTGTTGGGCATCTTCACCACGGACCTGCCATAACTACGCTGGTAATATAAAACTATTTTAGTGTGTGGTCACATGTTGCGGGTCCCGTTTCCTCGAAGCGCTCTGTGAACCACGTGACGCAGCTCTCCGTGGTGTCAGAGTGGAAAAGAAACAGGTAAATTCAGTCTCTCGCTTATTGTGTGAGCGAGTCGCTTCGTTATATTTCACCAACTTAGTAGTATCAATTTAGGGTTCAGGAATTATATCCTGTCCTAAATCCGACTAGAAGGTCGACAGCGAGACCACTTGTCGGTCGGTTGTGTAGCAGTGTCTAATATTGAGCCGGGTTTCTGGTCAGTATCGCCTGTTATTTATTTTCATTTTAGGGGCCTGCAGGCCTACCTTTTATCCTCGGTGATTTCTATGTCGAGAGCCCGGCCATCAGATGATACTGAAAGCCAGATTGGTTGTGAGTGGTGGTGCAGTTTATTAAACGGCTGCTTTGCTAACGTAGCTAACTGGCTAATGTTGCCTAGCTATGCGAAACGACGCTAGTTCGTTAAGTTAACATGGCTAACCGTCGTTAGCAGACTACTGCGGGTAACGGAGTGGCACGGGCGGTTTTGGTTTGCTCGATCGTGAAAGCTTTACTGCTAGCTAATAGCTGATTAGCTAGTTAACTTGTTGGCTATGAAGCTAAGTCCGCTAATGCTAACAACTCAGCGCTGTGTGTATATATAGCCAGTTATCGGCGCTCGGTTAGCTGGCTAGCTAGCGGCTGTTAAAGTTAGCCTCATTGTCGCCATGAGGCGAAGCAGTGAGAAGCGGAAACCCACCGAGACATATAC
The DNA here is from genome assembly GCA_011952105.1 of Coreoperca whiteheadi. NCBI lineage: Eukaryota > Metazoa > Chordata > Actinopteri > Centrarchiformes > Sinipercidae > Coreoperca > Coreoperca whiteheadi. Next base: position 10,118,362 of record CM022477.1, read on the forward strand.
GCTGGATGCTTTCCCGTCAAGTATTAGCTAGTCCCTAGCATTTTGGCCATGTGGCTGGCTAGTGGAATTGGATATGTTCGACGGGCCCTGGCTTTAGGCTTGTTTGTGGGCTAGTCAAACAGGGTTTTACGTAACGTGTGCAATATTAAGGAGTCGCTGTCGATAGCAAGGTTAACAGTTTGCTATCGAACAGAGATGTAGTTGAGTGTCTTATGTATGTTTGTATCTTTTCTCTCTCCTTTGATGTTCAATACATTGTAGATCTAGCTATCCATCATGGGCTTTGTTATCATATACTTTCGTTTCACAATATGGGTTAAATGAACACCACCATTTCTATTTTGATACAGAAAGCGTTGCATAATGTTCTGAAGATGTAAGTTGGCTAACGTTATGGACTTTAATGCAGCAGCACCCAGTGCACCGTGGCGCTCTCGCTTCCCGGGTCAAACCCGCTGCTAGCTTTGGTTTTAGACATTGCCTAAGAAGGGGACTGAAAACACCCTTTGTCAACGTTTTCCAGGCGTCTCTGGGAACAAAGCTGATGGTGTCTTCATGATACCGCAGCTTGCTTGCTTCAACTAGACAATAAGCTACTAGGCAGTTTGAGGAAGTAGTATTCAAGTGTACCAGACATGTACATGACATAAGTAGGTCACAGTCACAGCTCTGTAACGCATCTCTCATCCTTCTCTCCTCAGGTGTTATTCCTTTGTAAATACTGTTATTTGTATATACTGTAAATGATGACGTCCATGGGCGGGAACCGAGCCCGGGGCAGCTGGGAGCAGACACAGGGGCAGACACAGAGCCAGACACAGCACAAGCAAAGGCCTCAGGTATCCCTGCTAACACCACCTGTCACACTGCCCAGATGCACATTGATTTGCACCAGGGTTTATTATTGGCAAATCAAGTATTCCTTAATATTATTTGTTTTGTTAGAGGCAAAGTTTATGGCTACATAGCACACACACCAACAATCTGGACGGTATTATTCCATATTACTTACAATTTTCATATACATAGCTCAGTGTGCTCTGTAAGAGGTTGTGGGAAATTATTCCAGTTACAGTCCTTTAACATAGCCTTTTTGATAAGTTTCAAGTAGACTAAAGCTAGGAGTGCACTACAAGATAATCAGAACTGTTGACACTATGTTTTGACAATTGGGATGGGAATCGCTGATTTTAGGCATCAGGGATTACAGCTTCAGTCAGCTTCTGCTTGACTACACTGATCAACTCAGTCAGTCAGGTCACACAAGTTTGATAGTTACATTTAGTGTTTGGGCAGGTCTTGTGTGTGATGATTGGAGGGTCTAATAAGACCTCTAGTAGCCAAGGTTTAAAGTATCATTTATTTTCCATATGCAATACTAACTGTACAGAGGAACAACATTTTCGTCCTTCAGTGCTACGGTGTACACATTAAGAACAGATACAATATAAACCGAACACAAGTGCAAAGAGCGTAGAGCACAAGTAGCATTTAGTTCAGTAAGCCTAAAGTGAACGCAGTAACCAAAGTAGTTGCTGAATTTTATCAGTTAATAAATCTACTTCAGCGCTAGACCTAGAGCTCTTATAAATGGCTAAATATGAGTTTGTCCTTTCTGTTTTTACAAGAATACAAAACTTGTGCTTTTGTTTGTTGCAAATATTGAATGTTTCACTCCTCTTGGAACAGGCTACTGCAGAGCAGATCCGACTTGCGCAGATGATTTCAGACCACAATGATGCAGACTTTGAAGAGAAGGTGAAACAGGTGAGCAGATGCACATCCTTTTTCCAACTTCAGATTTCCTGTGTAGTTTTTCTTGTTCCTTAGAAAATAGTTAAGTAGCACTACTTTATTAACTTTTTAGCACGGGTGCATATTGTATTTTATCTGTTTTTTTGCATTGGGTGTGTATGTGTCTCTCATTATGCTTGGCAGATTTGGTTTTTCATCAAGCGCATACAGTCACTGTGCATTATATTGAGGCTGCTGGATTATCCTAATCATATGAATATCAAGAAAGGATTATATTGAAATTAAAATTTGTTAAATAGCTGTGATTAAATGCTTGAATTATGTATTTCTTTAAGGCACAATGCGCAATTTCTCCCTCAGTTTTGAGAAAGGGACCAAGCAATGGGATGCGATGAAATGACATTGAAATCTGAGGTGTCATCCTGGATATTACTGGCTGCTGTAATTAAGTGAATCTCAGCAGGTTCATACTGTTGACAAACTGCTCCAGCTCAACTCTATCATACACTTTATCTGCTCCCAAGCCACCTATTTTATCCTACCCATGTAGCTTTACATTTCTTTTCAATGTCATTGCACAGAATCTGGCATTAAATCATTTGATCTCTCCATATTAATGATTAAGTAAAAGTTAAAAAAGAGAAAATCTAAAATGGCATCCAAGGTCAGAAAGTTCTGTAAGCAGGTCATCAGGACCTTTTAGATAAGAAAGGTTGGGGTTTTTTTTGCATACTCGATGATAGTGTGCAATACTTTCAAAGACTTTGAAAGAAGGCATGTTGTCATAGTCTTTATGGAAAATGAACCTTGTGACCAAGATGCTGAATCCCTGCTGGCAGCAGGTGTGCTGTTTTGTACCTAACCCAGTGTTCTTCTGATGTATGTTTATTTTTTAATTTGTATTTTTTTAATGTTACGCATAAGTCTACATAAAAGCCTTTTTATGAATGAGATGCAAGGAGTGTCAGCCAGGGGTCACCTCTGTCTCCTCATGCCACTCCTCTTTTTCCAGCTGATTGACATCACAGGCAAGGACCAGGATGAGTCTATGATCGCGCTGCACGATTGCAATGGGGATGTCAACAGAGCCATTAACGTGTTGCTGGAGGGTAGCCCAGACACTGTGAGTATTGGCTTTGTGTGAGGGCTTAGTGCTGTGGGTGCCAGATTCTGGAGAAATCAGTGCCACACTGGGTTAGATAACTATGATATTGGAATAGCAGTTTATGCTGTTCAAGTTGGGCTCCTGTGAAGGTTTAGCATAGTATGGACATGGATCAAGACAGGGTTTCCCTAGTTTAGACAAAGATGCATGTAAAGGTACATAAAGAAGTTCACTGTAAACACATTTGCTGTACTTCCCTGTTGGTCAGTATGTCACTTCTGAATGCCCCTTGCATGTTTTCACTGATCTAAGAAAAATAAATCCTTTCACAAATGTATTATTGGCACATCTTATCAATTAAATAATTTAACAAGAGGAGAATACAGTAATCGACTAACATTTCATGTATGACCAGTTCTTAAAAATTGCAACGTAGGAATCGGCCTTGCGACATAAATGCAGCAAGGACCAACTAAATGAGACCTCATAGTTACGTACAAGCTTTGATATTAAATTTGGAATTAGTAGAAGATAATGGGGAAAATTGAAGCTAGAAAGACTGGACATGTCTTGCCAGCACATTAGTCAGACCTGATAAGGGTTCGTCAGCTATTTTGATTGTCAAGATACAGGCTCAGTGGAGAGACTTTAAAATGAACTAGTTCAATATGGATTTCTGGAAAAATATGACAAGAGGAACAGAATTTGTTTTCAGTTTGTAGTTTCAAGTAGCTGCTGCCACGTTTGTCCCACATAACTTTAAGTTGCTCCATCTTTGAGAAACTCAGAAGTGGAATCGAGCTCAGAAATAGTCAGGCGTAGAATTACCACGTGGTGAGAAATGTAAGACCACCAGAAAAAACATTTTAGAACGACTTGGCTCAATTCCATACTGACCTCCAGGCAACACCCAACATCCAACCTGTTTGTTTATGAATATATTTCCCATTGTTTTGATCGTATTTTGGCTGGGCACATTGTCCTGTTGTGCTGGCAGTGGTCTACACATTGATATTGGCCTTCACTTTTCCACTTCAGTGGTTATTTTCTGTCTTGATGACTCAGTACAAAGTGAATGAGTATAGCCTTAGATTGACTTAAAGGACCAACAGTGTACTGCTGTCTTCATTTTTTCCTAAGGATTCTTGGGAAATGGTGGGGAAGAAGAAAGGGGTGTCAGGCCAGAAGGAGATCAGCCAAGCAGAGACCGGTGAGGAAGGAAAAGAGAACAGGGAGAAAGGAGGAGAGAAAGATGTAGCACGTCGTCGAGGTGGAGCTCCACGCAAGGGCCGTGGAGCCAGCAGGGGACGAGAGTGTAAGTGTCTACCATTCCCTTACTCTGGCTTCACTTTATTCATTTTTAGGTATCTTTATGAAATAAAAGTGTGTTTTGCCAAACAAAGATCTGATTGCAGCGTTTTAGAGTTATGTAGCGTATGCATTTGTCAGGGTTTTCTTTGGCTTTCTGGTATCACCATTTTTCTCTGAGAGCGCCATGCTACAAAATCACTGAAAGAAGAAAATAGGGAACCTTTTAAAAAATGGCCATTTCCTAACATTACCTGCATGAAAGCAAGTTGAACTAATCAGAATAGAATGACAACACATCTTGGTTTGAAGATGGACATCAACATGTCGTAGGTCAGCTCCATTATCCCCTGCCTAGAGTGTTTGCCGCTCTAAGTGATAGCCAGCAAGAGATTCCTCATTCACAATTATTTTGAATGAAGGGATACTCTGGCTCATACACTATCACAATTCCTGATAGTGTCTCTCCAAGCTATAAAATATTTTAGTTTAAATTATTATTTTGACATCTGCATGCAGTGTAGTGTCTAAATCGGATGCCGTTCTTTCTCTTCTAAACCCAAGTTCGTGGTCAGGAGAATGGCTTGGATACAGGCAAGGCTGGAGTACCTGGAAGAGGTGCCGAGCGAGGCCGCAGGGGAAGAGGCAGAGGAAGAGGGACTGTTGGTGAGTGGCTGGAATCCTCGTTCGTCAAAGTTGTTGGTTAAGGAAATGTATCTAATCGTACTGGGGGGTACATTTTTCTTAAACGGCTGCCGTTCTTTCTTGTGAATAGTTGTCAAACCAAGAAAGTGAAGTAAGCTCTTGTTGTCTCCCCAGGAGTATCTGGACGGCGAGGAGGCAGATTTTCGGCGCAGGGCATGGGGTAAGTGAACACCTGTGTTGTCTTAAAACCAGAGGGCCTTTTGTTTCACTTTTACCTGTTGCCATGGTCACCAGAGAGCAGGACCCCAGCCTATTGTTTAGCCTTAATCCAAAGGAAGGAGGACATACGTCAGCCAATGGGATGGAACGGCGTGGGCCCGAATATGTCTCTTCAGAGAGTGCACAGTGTCCAAGGATTTTATTTAGAGTCAATTTTTGATGGATCCACTTAGAAGGATGTCTGGGACCAAATTGGTTAACTTAAACAGTCTCTGCTCTCTGGCGCTGGGCTGTAGCATAATTAAGATGTATTTTGCTTGCTCTGTGTCAGTTTGTGTGTGTGTGCTGTTAATAATAATAATAATAATAATATGTCACTTGATGAGTTACCATCTTATACTGGCAGTTTGACTAGTAGTTGTCACAACAGAGGAAGTACTTCTTTCATCTGTGGTGATTTTCTTGGCTCATTTTATGGTAATTTAATGGGCAACATCGAAGTAGGACTTCAGTTGTCGTAACAAATTTCCTGCCTTTGATGATAAACAGTCAGGTGTGTCATGATGTTACTCTGCAGTTATAGATCTTTAAATCTTGGGTTCTGCTGAAGTAGCACATGTGGCTTTCTCTAGTGAGGTCAAGTGCTGAGTGGCTTCCTCCCAAGAGAAGCCTGAATGTAATCTTCTCTCTTAATAAAACAAAGTATTGAATTTGTTCTTGAAAGCTAATGTAACAGTGCCATGAATATATATTTGAACACAAAAGATCAGAGTGCAGAGGCATGACATGAGTGAAACTGAAAATGTTATGGTGTAATTCACAGATGTTTGCTCTAGAGGTGGGGCACACAACAACATAGGTCTTCATGGTGTGTGTTTCTCTGATGCTGTGAAAATCTCTTCAATTTTAAGTATATTTGTAGAGTGTGGAACCATATATTTACTTGCATATCTCCAGGAACACTAAAATATGCTTTGTTTCATATTGGGTTATAATATAAGCTTGTTTTTGGTGAGCTGAGTGCTGGGGCTTCCCACCTGCAATCGCATGCAGTGCTAGCTGAGGTGTTTTCAAATGACCTAACCTCCCACCTCACACAACAGTTCGGTGATTGCTTTTGCTTCTTGCTGCTAGCGGACACAGTTTACCAGCTTGGCTTCAGCGTCGGTGACCGTGACCTAAATGAAACGCGTGGCTTTAAAGGAAGCTGTCTTAAAGCAGATAAAGTCTTTGATCAGTTTACAGTGTGATAGGATGATAGTGGGCAGGTTTATAATTGGTACCATGTGCGTGTGCATTTAAGATGATGCCAAGGTAGCTTGTACCATTCACCTCACATACAAATATTCTGCTTAGAAATGTTAACATGCACTGAATCAAATTAAATGATGCAGGGGAAGGGTAGCGCGAGTACCACTCTTCATTACTGATGAATAAACCGATCAAAGAGATTTGTTCTAAAGTTGGTATAAACCATAAATGACTAGGATGATAGAAGGGAATTAAATCAATATTATCCACAAATCTTTGCTTTTATCCAAATATAGCAGATTATATTGTTTTTATTTCCAGAGAGAGACATTTTAACGGTAACTAGATGTAACTATAGATGCAGAAAACCTCAGAAGAATCTCAGACACAAATTACTCACTCACTCTTTTATTCTGTGGCCAATAGGAGGAATGAGGGGGTATTAGGTTATTCGTATCTTGGGTGATGCAAGCTGGATAACTCAGAAATTGTAAGTTACATGATATGTTACATGCCCAAATCAGATTTTTGGTATGTTCAGAATGGATTTACATCTATCACATAGATGTGGAAATCATCATGGTTTCAAGGATCTCAGGAAAATATTTTTTTATTTAATGCAATATGAAAGATACTCAATCTTTCTCGATGTTGAAAGCTGTTCCCCAGATGGACAACACTGCTGTGTTTGGTATTGAAATAATTGAAACATTACTTCTTTAGAATGGTGCTTATTTTTCACTTTGTAGGAAAATAGGGATAGTTATGATTGTGTATTTATTAAATAGTGTTGGCTCATTGTTGCCATCATGGTTTTAAAAATTGCATTGAGTTGATCTTGAATCACTGTCACATTCGGCAATGTGGATATCGAATTCAGAGTGTTGTTGGCCATAAATGCAGCATGTGACATTGCTGCGCAAATCAACCTCCTCCATCGCTGAAGTTTGCCTGGTAGAAAGGAGATGTATTCAATATGTCGCCAGTTATCTTCACTTGTACCTTAGCATTGGTTGGCTCATTTATAGTGCTGCCTCTATGGGGTAACTGTTAACTGCCTTTTTGTATTAGAATTTTTTAGTTCCAAAAGAAACAAGGGAAGAGATGGGAGTGGCATTGTAAGCCTATAGGCCTCTCAAAGTTGGAGTATATACAAACCCCCTGGAAATTGTTAATATTGTAGGACACAGCAAGTATGGGTTTGTCATCTTCTACTTTTTAAGAAAATAACAGTGAGATCAAGTAGTTGACTTAAGATAGAGATTGCTTTCAAAGGAGGAGATATTGAGTGTTGACCGATGCATTCACAACGGTGTCCCGTGTGGTTGTTCAGTAATAGCTTTGAGGTGATGCCGCTGTGTGATGGAAGGCACCGTTGAAATTCCTGAGATTGTTTGGGCATAAACTGCATCAATGAAAAGATTACTGCATCTACTCTTGCATAACTGCTCTCATCTAGCAACAGTTTTTGTGTTTGTGGCTGCATTGTGTATACTTTTGATGACTTGGGTTTCTTGGACTGTGAATTTACCCACCATGACTAAAAGCACACTGGCTTCCCTTGCATTTTAGAGTGACTGACAGGTGTAGAGTGTTTGTTACAGTGCTGGTACAGGCAGATCGAAGGCATTTTGCTTACGCTGTTGCTCTGGATGGTGGTCTAAAAAACAAAAGCTCTTCTACTTTTTACTTTGTTGTGCTTCTTGTAATTGTTGCCATTATTTTTCCTCTAAAGCCAGATTGATAAGGGGCCCAGATATGATATTGCAGGAGGTGAGAGGTGAGTGCATCGCCTCTGGTGTGTCTGTTATTCTTGCTTTCTATAGGGAGACTTTTAAGTGCCATAAAACAGGATGATTTAATACAAGACATTATCAAAGCAGAAAGTATTACTGCTCATTTTAATAGGATATGAAGAAGATATGACCTTCTTGAAATTTAATGTTAAATCTGTTCCAATAAGCCACTATAAATGCCCTCAGATTTGCACTGACAAATAATGAAAGCTGCTTGGCTTGACTCAAAAGAAAAGTGTTGTTCATCATGTTGCTAGGTTGCACTAGCTGCAATTTTCTCAGCATACACGGATGTGTCGGATTAATGAAAGACATCCAGTACCAGAAAATAATTATTGCGGAACAACTAAAACCGTATTAAATGCTTAGACCTCCTTATTTGCATGTCTTGACTGTACAAACTCTCAAAGACAGTAATGGTTACACTTCAGTTTCCTCTTCCTGTTACAACCTCACTCACTCATTCTGAAGTGTTTCTATTAGCTAAAAAGCCTAATGATGATAACGGCAGTGCTGGGGATTTATTCATACATCACTGATGTACAATATGTGCACATCAGTAATATACAGGCACAAAGCCAACTAGATCACTAGTGTTTGATGCTCTTAAGAATTGAACTGGGGTCTGCTTCTACTTAACATTTTCAATACTTTGACCTGTAGCAGGTAAGTTGAAAAATGGACCCCAGATTTTGTGTGTGTGTGTGGGCACCCAGCTGTGATTGATGTTTTTTGTAGTGCTGACAGCCCTTCAGCTGTTGGTCAGTACTAACATTAAATTCTCAACTCAACCCTCATATCGTTTTCTTTCCCAGAACGTTCAACCCTGCTGACTATGCGGAGCCAGCCCAGACAGAAGAAAACTATGGGGGGGGCAGCACCTGGAACAACACAGGAAGCATGGAGATGGAGGAGGGAGCTAGTAAGTTAACTTATTAAGAAAGGTTGCCCTCCAATATAAGAAGCTAATCTTATCAATGAAGCATTTGTTTACCATCCAAACAATTTTAAAATTCATGCTCAGCATCCCAAAGAAGCTCCTGTGGTAAAGATGAAAGGAAGGTTCACTTGCTATTTGATGCTCTGCGTAGAAGCTTTCGTCAGCAACCGTGCACACTTTTTACAAATACCAGAACCCCAGACATATTGTATTCCTCTCAGATCTTTACATCCAGATGTCTGTGTCCAGTCGACTAAAGGATAATCATACATTCAGCTTTGATCTCCTCACCTCCGTCTTTTTCTCTAGGGTTGGAATACTCTGCAGGAGAGGGAACAAATTACCCGCCCAATTTTGACTCTGCTCCTGGTAAACCTACCTTAATTTCTCTGTTGTTTTTATGCATCTCCTATTCTGTTTGAAGCTCTGCCCATCTCAATAGTATTGATCTGTTTCTCTTTGACTCATAGGTGCCTGGAGGACTGCCACAGAGGAGTGGGGCACTGAGGACTGGAATGAGGATGTGAGTGTTTCTGGGATTGACCTCATGCAACTGCTGTAGCTCAAAATATAACATTAGGTTAGCACTTATAAAGAAACATCAGAAGTTAAAACAGATTTTAGCGCAGTTGCACTGATGGAAGGCTGGATCTCTATTTGAATGTAGATGTATACTTTTGTTCTTCCAATTATAACTCTTCTACACTCTGTTCCTCTGCAGCTGTCAGAGACCAAGATATTCACAGCTTCCAGTGTGGCGTCCATGCCTCTGCCTCAAGAGAATGTTACCATCACCAAAGGACAGAGGTGGGTCACTTGTGCAATTTATTACTATTAGCCTGACTCATGCTTTCCAGCAAATTGCTTTTCCACGAATCGGTTGATAGAAAAATTACATTTGCTTGGTTTCACTCTTTACTTGTTCAACCGGAGCTGTGACTTTGTCAATCCAGTCTGTTTTTAATGAACTTATCATAGCAATGTTAGCCTGGCATTTAACTCGATAGATACTGATTTAAAAGATTGGTGATTTGTTGGGCAACGTAAAATTGATTGGTGACAAGCAATTGAACAAATCTCTCAAAAAATACCTTTTTGATGTCTTTATTTTTACATATTTGTTTAGTAAATTAAGTCCTTTTCACATTTTATAGACTAAAGGCTTAACCAATAGTTGATAGATTCATAATCGATCATTTACATAATAGTTGAGTTTTCTGTCGATCGATTAATAAATAAATCTGAAAGTATTTAAATCAATTGTCAATTATTTGATTAAAGCTGGGCTCACACTACAGGAGTTTTGAAATCCTAACCGATTTTGAAATCGGGTTGCATCACACACTTAAGGAGAATCTTCACAGATGTTCTTCTCTCTAACCTCAAACATGCTACACTACAAGATTTTGAAAATGGCGCATCACACTACAGGATATTATTAAGATTATCAGGCCAGAGGGAGCAATGCCCCACCTCGCGTGATCTCATAGGAAAGTAGACGTAAACAAAAAATGGAGACGGAGTTGGTGCAACAACTTGCTTTGGTTAACGTTGATGATTTGCACTGAGAAGAAACAAAAGCAGAAGCACAAGTCTGGGTAAGGAAATGTTTGGGGAGATGCGGGCGACACTGGTTGTCAAGTGTTCAGCGAGAACTGGAGGTGAGATTTTAACTGTCAGTTTTGGCATATGTCAACAGTCACTAGTATGCTAGCTGAAGTTAGCCTCAATGGCTGGAATGTTTTGATGTCAGGGTCACTGTCTCCTTGCGGATTTGTCTCTTTCATTGGCTGTTGTGGTCCCCTTGACTGACATAATCATCCAGATTTAAAATCTTAAATATCAAACATGTTTGATATTATCGGAATGGCTTAAGATTGGATCTGTAAACCCCTCACGTTACCAGATAATCTGGGCTGAACATCGGTCTCGAACACGGTCACAGACCAGATGTCCTCCGATTGTCAGGAGAGGTGAATTGGGAATAAATCGTGTGTGCCCAGCTTCAGTCAAATGTAAAGAAAATTGGCAAATATTTAATTGTTCAAGTTTCTCAATTATTAAGACTTGCTGTTTCCTTGTCTGACATTAATAGACAATGAAAACTTAATATGGACTTTTTTACTGTTGTCTGCAGATGAATCCGTAATTACAATGACCAGTAGTTGCAGCTCTAAAATAATTCCTTGTATCCGTAGTGAAAATAAAGGTTCAGGTGACACAATTTAAATTTTGTCGCATCATAATTAATATTTCCACATTGCTATAGGATTGACCTTGCGGTGCTCCTGGGGAAGACTCCCCCGTCCTCCTCCTCAGAGACAGAAACCCCCCCTTTGGAGGCCACCCAGCCCCCCTCCTTGCCCCAGTCACTGGTTTTCAGCAACTCCAAGCAAGGGGTGCCACTCTCCCAAACCTCCTCCAGCACCCCTTACACCCAGCACAACATGGTGAGTCTCACCAAAAAAAAAAACACACTACAACATTTTTCAATTATGTGGTTATAAGCACCAGGCTCTTAGATTTTCCTCACTGATGCAAATTATCTCTAACTTTGAAAGCTCAACCACTTTCTAACTAGTCATAACCTAATAATCTACCAATATTGCAGGTCAGCATGCTGAGCAAGGGTTTCGGGGATGTGGGGGACCCTAAAGGAGCTGGCACAGGGACCACTGGCTCTCAGTTCCTGGAGCAGTATAAAACAGCCCAGGCACTGGCCCAGCTGGCAGCCCAGCACTCCCAGACTGGACCTCCCAACACAACCCCTTCATCCTGGGACACAAGTGCCACGTCACTGGGACAATACGGTGAGATGACATCCTCATGTACATATATCAAAAGTTATAACTCAAACTAAATAACCCTGTAAACACTTTCCTTCAATCCCCTTGAACATGTTAAGGATAATGTGTATTGATTTCAGGATTTCTTTCGTAACTTACATTTTTTTTTTCCCTCTCCATTTTCCAGATATGAAGACTCAGCCAGAGACTGCGGTCCATACACCCTATACGAAGCGACAGCCCTACCAGGCCGCCACCTCAACCTCGTCAATGTTGGATGTTTTCCTGCAGGACAAAGGCCTGCCTCCTTCCTCCTCATCTTCTTCCTTACCTCAACAAACAACATCCTCACCCCATGCGCCGCCTGCTTCCTCCCTTCCCAAAATGGCTGCAGTTCCTTCTCTTGGTCAGCAAGTTTCCCCCAGTTCCTCAGATGCCCATAGTCCACTGCCTTTGCAGCAACACAAACTCAAACAGCAGAAGAAGAGGACCTCCATTACAACAAAGGTAACATTCAAATTACAACAAAGTGAACACCTTTTAAAAAATAACAAGCGGGATGCTTCAGAAGTTTACAAAAATACCACGTTTCATGAATGGAATGTCTTTGTGTGTGTGTAAGAGGAAAAAAAATTCTTGTTTCCTGGACCTGGGATTGTTTCTTCAACCCAACCAGACTCAAAGGATTTGGGCCAAGTCTAAAAATGCCCTTTAATCTTCCTTAGATTCCTGCAATGGCGGTAGAGATGCCTGGCTCTACAGACATCTCAGGCCTCAATCTTCAGTTTGGAGCGCTGCAGTTTGGGTCAGAGCCAGTTCTACAAGAATATGAGTCCGCCCCCACCACCACAACACCAGCCAACCAGGTTCAGAACAGTCTCTACACTAGCCCCAGCAGGTTGGTACATAACAAAACAAACTCTGCAATGGTGTTCCAACATTTGCACAACTGTACTGTAAGTATTTTGGAAGCGAAGAAACCATATCCTAAACACTTTCCTGGTCAAAAGAAACAGTTTTGTAGTTTTAAAGGTGGGCTATGTGATTCTTTAAAAATCCAATGCCATGATAAAGCGCGAACAGCGACACAGCAAATAAGGTTAGGTTGTGGGTTAGCAAACTGTCGCTACAGTTGCTGCTGCGAAGCTAAAATGCAGAGAGGACGAGACGGTTTCCCAGAGCCAGCACACCAGCTCCAGACAGCGATACTCACAACTCTCCTGCTATTATAGCTAACATCACAACAACAGCATATCTTGGCAAACTAGAAAGTAAGCTGAGTGTCCGTGTGTAAGTCATTTAACATTACCTGACACACACATCGTGGCTTGTGTGGCTCGGTCCGAGTCACTTTGAATGTTTTCCATTTCCAGAGCTGTGTACAAACACCGGATTTTTTTTCTGCGTGCACACAGAAAGGACAGCTAGCGGACCATGAGGAAGATATTCGCTGAATTTGACTAAAAAAAAATGTGTGTTGGATTAGAATCACATACCCCACCGTTAACTTATCCATATGGTATTTGTTGTGCTACATGGTGGCATCTGGTGTTCTCCAGACTCATACTTGTGAACAACTCAATAGATGTTAGAAAGGTTCCTATTTACAGTAGACCGCAGGAAACGTATGGCAAATGATAACGTAAACTTGAATGTAATTCCACAATAGCATTATAATTTGCCACTTATGTATGTGTTGAGTGAAAATTAAATAATCCAATGTTCATTTTCAGATTCTTATTCGGGCATTCTTGGACTATATTAAAAATGAAAATGGGAAAGCTGTTTGACATTGAATTTTCAAAGTGGTAACCTGCTGTACAATCTGCAGTGAGTCGACCAGCCAGATGGACCTGTATGATCAGAGAGCGTCTCAGACACGGCGCTACCCTCCGTCAGTCTCGTCCTCCCCTCAGAAAGATATGCAGCCCAAGGTAAGGCTCAAGCTTCCCTCTTTTTCCACTTAAACTGATAGTGTAAATAATTGAATGTGGCCTTGTGGTAGTATAGAGCTTTGTGGAGTGGCCAATGTGGACAACTTGCTTAACCCCCACTTGGTCCTGTGGAGCTCAGTACTAGTGAAAGGCTTTGGTTTGCCTGCTGTGAATGTCCAACTGTAAAGATTGCCGGAATAAAAACTTAAATATATCGAGCTCCACACGAATTGCATCAGTCAAAGTCACAGGGCTTCAAACAATCATGGAAAGGCAAATTATTATGCCCTATAAAAAGTGACATTAACCTAGTTGTGTGTATGGTGTCCTATGTGCACTGAATATAAATAAATATCAGGACCCCCTCAAGTATTGAATTCATCGCTCTTTTTGTAGACTGCATGTTTCAGGGTCTCAAGATTTAAAGTTCCTGTTTACCCTTTATTCTTTCTTCATCGCTAAACTCATTAGACATCATTAACCTTACCTCAAGCATTAAAATTACAAAGGGAGCAGGTATTCTTAATAAACTGTACACCCGGTGCAAATGGTGTTGCTCTATCCCCTCATTGTTTCAGCGTTTTGGTTTTATTGGGTTGTGGTCATTGTAATGGACCACTGGTTTTAAACCTGACCTGTAGTTAAATGGTCGTCATATCAGACAAGCTTCTTAGTTTCCTAGAGCCCAACAGCCTTCAACTTCTTATCAATGGCCTGTTTCCATAGAAACCATGTGAGCTCACCTTTATTGTTGGTTTTACAGAATGGCTTCAGTTCAATACAAGGAACACAATCTGTGGAAGGTAAGTGTCTATTTACAAAGGTCTTCTGATTTCTTTTCTTTTTAGGTTTTTTTTTTTTTTTTTTTTTTTTACATAAAAGCTTTGTTGAAATTGTCTGAGACATTTGCCACACACTTTTTTTTTCCTGATCCCTCCGGTTTGAAATTTATTCCAGAAATCTTTTCTCTCTCTCTTCCCAGCTGCAGCAGGCTCTGCGGTGTCAGTCAAGCCGGCCTCTGATTCAGTCACGCAGGCATCTGTCTCCAGCATGGGCACGTTGACTGACAGCCCTGCCTCCTTGTTGACTACATCCAATCAGACATCCCATAGCGCTCTGGGGCACAGTGAAGACCTGCCTCCAAACACCATCCCCCCGCCCCAGCACAACAAGTGAGATGCAGCTAAATTAAAACACACAATAAAGTAGGAAATGAGCTAGTATCTTAACTTATGACCTGTGGGTAAACCCGAGTATCAGTAAATGTAATGGGATTTGGTGATAGTTAAGACGTGCTCTGAATCTTCCTGTCATTTTCACAGCTCTCACCCATCACAACAGAACAGCCTTGCTCCATCTTCAGTCCGGACATCCAACTCAAACTTAATGGTGACCTCTTTATATGTTCTATATTTATACCAGAACCTATCATGTGGATGTAGCATGTTGTCTTTTCCTTTTTAATGACCATTGAATGAGCATATTCGATGTTTGTTTTCTAACCAGACAGTGCGCAACATGAGTTGTGTGTACATTCTTATGCAGGATAGTGTATCTCCCTCCATCTCTGTGAGCTGCATTTCCTGTGAAGCCAGACGTACACATTAGATGTCCATTCTCTCTAATGGGAATGTAATCTCATCAATCCTAACCGCATCTTGTTCTCTTCTTCCTTCCGTCGCTACAGCATCCAAGCGTAGACGGTGACTCAAGCCTGCACTCCTCCTTCCCTTCCTCTGTCTCAGCTGTGCCGTCTTCATCAGTCCCCTCCTCTTCCTCTGTGGCTGCTGCTGCGCAGGTGTCGCTAGGGGCCCCTCAGGCCTCCTCTGTGGGCTCTGCCACAGTTTCAGCCCCCTCCGGCCAAGGCCCCATCAGCAGTCTGGCCATGGGCCTAAACACTGCCTCCATGGGTGCCCCAGCTGCAGCAGCCGCCACCATTTCAGTCTCCACGACCGCCTCCATTCCTCCCTCAGCTACTTCCTCATCCACACGCGGCTCAGCAGCATCCTCAGGTTAGTCTTGAACACAGGCACAAACACGGGGGTTTTCTGGGGGTTTTGTATAAATTTGTGGCATTACCCTGCAGTGGTGCAACTACGGCAAAAAGATTGCTTGGAAAGTACGTGTTTTTGACAGGGATCATCTTTTAATTAAAAAAAAAAACTAACAGTATGGTATTGTGACCCTTTTTTAAATTTGTATAAGCGCAATGTTTTTTTCTGAATTGGAGTTTGATAAATTGGTTTCCATTTCCTTACAGTCTCACAGGCAGGGCATCTTGCTCTGTTTGGTTTTTCCTCTGAAGCTTTTTTTCTGTCAGTATTTTCAGTGTGCATAGTTAAGAAAATGGTAAATTAATGCATTTTTCAATGTTTTTCATGGTTTTGTGCATACAGGGAAAGCACCTCCAAACCTACCACCTGGAGTGCCCCCTCTACTGCCCAACCCATACATCATGGCCCCTGGACTACTGCACGCCTACCCTGTAGGTTCCTGCCAGGTTCAAATCAGTCTTTGTGCAGTCTGAGCTTTACCTGTGCCTACCATAGTTTATGTAGTTGATATAGTAACATTCTTCTGATGCATTTCTTGCTTTGTCTCAGCCTCAGGTGTACGGCTATGATGACCTACAGATGCTGCAGACAAGAATACCGCTTGTGAGTTTTGTTTTGTGGAAGTCTTCAACTGCTGCAATTACAAATCATAATGCGCAATTCATACTTCATTGCTTCATGGCCTGTATTTCTAATTTCCAAAAAATATTTTTCTCTCTCCAGGATTATTACAGCATCCCTTTTGCAACTCCCACAACAGCACTGACTGGCAGAGAGGGCAGCCTGACAAGCAACCCTTATTCTGGTGAGCCATCCTCTAACAATGTCTTTTTAAAAGTTGCGCTTCCTGTTTCTGTTCAGCAGTTAGCTGCAAGTTGAAGAAGGTTTATGTACTTATCTGATGATGAAGGAACGGTTGATATAGACCATATTTTATATAATAATCCTCAAAAAATGTAGCAGGTTATTGAGCTTACTGAGTTTTTTGTGATTGTTGATAGAAACTAAGCCTGGCAGGATGACAGTGCACCTATCTGTGGTCACACATTGGTTTCATTAGGATAATATTGGCTAATTAGATAGACTACCAATGAATAATATAAAACATTTAGAATTGACACTTCCGGTATGTCCCCAACCAATAATTGAGGCAATTAAGTGTCTATTGCTGTCGGACACTATGAATGCATGCCGTATTAAACAGATCGAGGGCAGTGGGATAACTATGATTCATTTTTGGTGATTAGCTGAGATGAGTTCCATGAGTGATTTATTGTTTTATTATTTTACATTTACATTTAGTCATTTAGCAGACGCTTTTATCCAAAGCGACTTACATATGCGAACATTCACAAACCGAAGGCGCAGCTTCGGGAGCATTTTTTTGGGGTTCAGTATCTTGCTCAAGGATGCTTCGGCGCATGGCTGGGGGATTAAACCGCTGACCTTCCGTTCTGCCACCAAGCCACAGCCGCCCCGTAGTATTTTCTTCATGTCCTTTGTTAATTTGTGATGTGATTTATTTTCTTGATCTCGAGTGCAACATTTCTAATAAAACACTTGTAGTAACTTCCCACTCTGCCCTATTGTCCTCTCTTTCCCGTATGTGTAGGCGACTTATCGAAGTTTGGTCGAGGTGATGCATCATCTCCGGCTCCAGCCACCACGTTAGCTCAGACACAACAGAACCAGACCCAGACGCATCACACCACACAGCAGCCCTTCCTCAACCCTGCGCTGCCGCCTGGTTACAGCTACACGAGCCTCCCATACTACACTGGCATGCCAGGCCTGCCCAATACCTTCCAGTATGGACCTGCTGTGTTTCCGGTGAGAGAATTTAAATCTCCACAAGCTAGCTAACTTGTTTGTTGCAATTACAGTTCTGGTCTTTCCCTACCCCCAGAGTTTTTTTTTTTTTTTTCACCCTTATTTTTAATATCTTGTCATAAGTAACAGGCGCATTATAATGTCATGTGGAAATGGGTGGGTTTGGACAGAAGCAAGATTTTAACGAGAAGAGAACGGAGACAAAAGAAACTCTGGTTACCCTTTTTTAGTTTCTGTATTTTTCCCCCCCTTGCTGACTTGACTTGTTTTTGTCCAGGTGGCTCCTACCTCGTCAAAGCAGCATGGCGTGAATGTCGGCGTCAATGCATCAGCCACACCCTTCCAGCAGGCTAGTGGTTATGGTTCCCATGGATACAGCACTGGTGAGGCACTAAACCATATTGAAAGGGTCATGCAGGTCCTTCCTTATATACATCCGTAACAATAACGAGGACTGCAGAATTAATTGAAATATCGTGGAATATCCAAATAGCAGAAGCTGCAGTTTTTTGATAAAGGTAAAATGAATGACAAAAGAGCCTTATAATTTAGTGCTGCAGAGATGCTCTGGCCTACAAATCTTGTTCTCCAGATGTAAGAAAACATGTTTTTTTGGTATAGACCCCAAAGGTCATCATGATTTGTAATAGTTTTTTTCCGTGAAAATGAAGATTGTGATTCAAAAATGATCTTTCCCATTAACAGTGAATCACTCACAATCGTTATATCTGTCAAAATAATCGCAGTATGAATTTTATTTAATTTTTTTTCCATATCGTGCAGCCCTACCAATAACTGTGCTGATTCTCACCATGCTCCCATTGATTTCTCATTGGTGTGGAGTCAGTATTTCATTTGAGCCCTACAGAATCTACAAGCATAAATGTGATGTTTGTGTAAAGACGTTTGTTATGCTTCTGTCAAGGCAGTTAATGGTTCGTAAAACATTCTTGTCTGCTGACTCACTTGAACTGTTGGCCTCAAAGTTCAACTAAATGTTTTCACATTCGACCGTAAGTTGTGTCAGAATATTGGAAACGCATCTGCATCTTGTACCCAGTTTTCATTGCCTGTATACACAAGGACCATGCCTCAGTAATTCATCTGTTTTATAATGGCAAGGAAATGTCTGTCTATTTTTATTAAATGGCTTCTCATGATAAAATATATGGGAGTGCCATTTAAACCGAATGGGGGGGGGGGGGGCTTGAACAGTGGCACCTGGCTTCACCAGTTTAAATAACAGAGGGGTTAGATTATCGGTCTCCTGCTGTCTTCCATAGCTTGCTTTGCTCATTTCAGAAAGTGGAGTTTGCCCCAAGGCTTCACCTTCCACCACATCTCCTGCACACACATTCATCTTAAACACAACAACAAATGGAGCACCTGTCATCCTCTCATATTTCTTAGTATGACTCCCCTTTGAGCCCATTTTCTTTCATTTTTTCCCAGTGGCCTTCTGGTATCTGTTCCATCACTTTTATGTTCTGTTTTCTTTTTCAGTGATGCTGTATTTTATTTTCATACTTTTACTTCATCACTCAACATCCACCTTTGGTCACTACATGTGCGACACCTATTTGTTCTAAGCTGCACCATCTGCTGCTTTCTGCAATCACCCAACTCAAGCTCACCCCCCCCCCCCCCCCACATGTATAAGAGACAGCTACTGCCCAACCCCTACCTCCTGGCCCCTCGCCTACCGCC
>CM022477.1:10137716-10151251 GCA_011952105.1 Coreoperca whiteheadi
TCTTCCCTCCCACACACACCCTGCCTGCCCCCTCACTTCCCCACCTCCTCCCCTCAGACTTGGGTCAAATAGTACTTGCAAATGATTCTGGCGTTGATTCTGACCTGCTTGTTGTACCGGATGGCCAGGCTTTGCCAGACAGGACAAATGCATTTGGTGTCAAAGTTCAGCTAATTACAGTAAAGTATTCGGATGGCAGTATAGTCTGTTTCCTAGAGGACTTGACACTATTTGTATTGTCACAATTTGGCTAAACCTGTCCATCTGGTGCACAGTTTCAAACAAACACTGAATTATTTGCAAATGCTATCTGAGGCAGGTCTGCTTCCCCTGCCTGGTGTGTCTAACGCTGTGGGCTGCGGCTGTGTGTCTGACTGTTGCAGGCTATGAGGATGTGGGCCAGGCTTCAGGGAGTGGGGATTTCTGTAAGGGCGGATACGGCACTGCCGTGGCCGCTGCCGCTTCTGCACAAAACAAGCCAGCCAGCTCTGTCACCGGGCCTGGAGTCGGTGAGTGCCGCCACATGCCAAATTAAAACAAAAAAAACGAAAAAACCCTGTCCCTCCCGTCTTCCTCCTTGTGTCACCAACCATCCTTCTCCCCCTCTTTGCTCTTGTTCCTTTGCTTCATCGCTGATGAGCTGTGCCTGTGGGAAGACCCGTCACATTGCGTACGCTTTTAGACAGCCCAGTGCAGCCTGCCTCTCTTACAAGCCTTCTGTGCCATTCTGTCTGTTACCTGTTCTCATCCAGGGCAACTCATCATCAATCTAATCGGGTTTATATATTCTAGACAGTTACGCTGCGTGATAATCAGGTTTAGAGTACAAATGTGGCAGGTCACAAGGGCTGTGGCTGCCATAAACTGATGAGTTGCGCTGGTTGATGCTGTCCCATTTTCCCCTCTGTGTTGCTTGCTCTTCACTCATGTTGTCATTGCTGGTATGGCCATCTTCAGAGTATCGAGTTCGCTGTCCTGTGGATGAAGTAGGTTACAACCCAAGACAGAAAGGGCAACAAAATGTCTAAATTACTTGATCAAACAATGCTGTCCCATATAATTTTTTCTTTTTTTTTTGTCTTTAATATGATTCAATAGTCTTTTAGACGCACACCTTGTTGTGTTGATGATGCACCTTGTTGAGATGGCACTTTTATGTGTTGGTCTCATGTCTGAATAAGCAACCAAGACACTTTTTCAGAAAAGTCACAACAGCAATCCCACCAGCTTGGACCCAGTAACATTTCTGTAACACTTGTCGCATAGGACAAATCTGAATCGCTATCAGATTTATGTCAAGACTACAGCACAACACAGGGATGAGCGTCTTTTGTGCTGACAGTGGACATTATTTAAAGCTCCAACAGCAAAATGTTTTAAAATCCATCGCTGATACAGCCTGTAAAACCACAGACCCCTTGTTTACTGAATATTATAATCCAACTCGCTGCTTTTTTCAAGGAGTTCCACAGCTTAGAGTTGGAGTAACTGTATGTTGCGCACACTTTTTTAGGTTGTGTTCACACTAAAATATGGATTTATGCTTACAGGTTGCAATAATGTGGTAGCGCAAAAAGTAGAGGAGGAGGAAGTTGGATGTCACCTGTCACTGCACTCACATCATGAAGATTTATGTGATCAGTCCTCTTGCTTTTATAGCCAACGTTTAGGGACTTTAAGGCCCCAACATTTTGTCAAGACTTTAATCACTGGCTGACGGCAAGCGATACACTGCAACGCCATCTTTCTCACCTCTCTTCCTGTTCTTCTCATCCCTCTTCATCTCCTCACCCTGTCTCTCTGCTGTCCTCACTAAAGGGAAATTCTACTGAAATCATCTATGACGTTATGCTGACATAGATGATCACGCATTTCCCAGCATTCTTTAGTTTTTTTTTCTCAGACTCGTGAGTTGCAGAAAGTGTTCCCATAAATATATAAAGGGTCTATAGAATTATAGATATTACGTTCCCTGTTGTTAGAACACCATATAGCAATTATGCCGGTTAGAATCTGAATATAACCGTGTGGCTGGTCATGTGTTGCTTTGTGGGTGTTCCTCAAGTCGCCTTTACGTGCTCAGTTTTTGCCGTTTTTGGACAAATTTTCTGTCCTGTCTCCTCTGTCTCTGCAGGAGTCTCTGTGACCTCAAGCAACACAGGGGTACCAGATATTTCAGGATCTGTTTACACAAAGACGCAGGTAATTACAGGTCATCCATGTTTAGATTAATATTTCAAGTCCTTCCTCATAGGAAAGGACATTTTGTTGCTCCATTCATATGGTAACATTGACCAAATATAGTTTGATTCCTTTTAAAATGTCTGTCCTTTGACTCACTTCTTCCTGCAGTCATTTGAGAAGCAGGGTTTCCATGCTGGCACACCAGCAGCTTCGTTCAGCCTGCCCTCGGCACTGGGGAGCGGGGGACCCATCAACCCCCCGGCTGCCGCTGGCTACGCCCCGGCCCCCTTCATGCACATCCTGGCACCGCACCAACAACCCCACTCTCAGATTCTGCACCACCACCTGCAGCAGGACGGACAGGTGTAGTGTACATGCTTTTGCGGTTGCGTTTGTCTCCATCTGTTGGTGCAGGTCGCTTTCACACCTGTAGTTCAGTTCAGTAAGGGGCGGGAAAGATACTTAGTTGTCTTTTTTAGTTCTGGTTTTTTTTGTGTTCACACAGTTTTATTATAAACTATCGAAGAGGAGTGATCACGAAATCCTATCGACTGACAGGAAACTCATTCATTGGACAGTTTTAGTCATCACTGACGCTACATGGACCCCTGAGGGGAAATCAAATTCCAGTGACTGACAGCAGATCGTGCAGCAATTAACTGCACCTTTTTATATTTTCACCGATCTTCTCTGGTGTCACAGAGCTCCCAAAGAAATGTGAGCATTATTAGTTGAGGCTGCACCTGCAAAATGAAAAGGGACAAAAATTAGACGTTGTGTACCCTATTATTAAGCCTGGTTTATGGTTGACGCAGTATTCCCAGTGAGAGGGTCCGAGGGCCAAAAATTACACCATCACGCCTTTCACTTCGGGCCAAAAGCTGTCGCGTTCGTGCACCTCTGAAATTTTTGGAACTAGGAGTACAAGCCGGTGTGCTTTTGATTTCAAGATGAACGGAGAGGCTAGCCGAGCAGGTTCGCCTCTACAAACGCATCTATCTTTTTCTTTTTTTGTTTGAGACCACAGGAACAGCCAAATGAGAGAGAGTGCTACCATACTGCAAAAAGATAAGTGATTTTGTAGGAAAGTTTAAAAAGGTTTGAGGAATCGCCATGTTGGATAATGACATTCATCTGGTAACAGTCGTGTACTTCTTGCTTAGTCACACGATATTTTGTTTGTAACAACCCCTGGCGTGTCGAGGACTATTGCAATAGACAGCGCCCTTAGCATCAACACCTCTGCTTGCTAGCACTGCAGAGGCACGTGCCACAGTGTCTCACGCGAATATAAAATAAAGCTTTATTAGGCGGAAATGTTCCTGTGTGGGCACAATGCTTCCTTTTTTTGCCTTTATTTTTTTATGATGGACTTTCAAAATACACGGAGTAGAACACAATCTTAGCACACTTCTGTTTTACTCCTTTCAACCTTCTGGTGCATCAAGGGAAATCCCTGCACTCACTTGTTGAAGCCTAAACGTGTTACCATGGTTACAAAATGATCTTGCATAATTATATTAATCAGGTTTTGAATTCATGCTAAAATCAAATCCATCACAAAATACTGTGGTTGGTCTGTTTTGCTTTCACACCACAAAAAGAAACGCACCCGAGTTCGCTTGGAACCAGACTGAGCCTGAACCGAGACCGTCCTTTTCAAGGCAAGGCAGCTTTATTTATATAGCACATTTCAGACACAGGGACAATTCTAAGGGCTTTACATATGCAAAAAATAAGCATTAAGCAATACAAACCAGGATAAAATCAATTAAGGTAGAATAAAATGAAATTTTAAAAATGTGTTGAAATGCAAAAATACAGTTGCTGTAATATGTTGTATGTTGCCCCAAATGCAACAAAGGAACTAAAAGATAAAGATAAAAATGCTAATAAACATTGTTGCATAGGATGAATTAATGCGACAGATGTAATGTATACAGGGTGTCTAGCTGAAGCTTATTTGCAGCCCCTGTCCCCGGTTAGGCTTTTAGATTCAGGTTAAAACAACAGATAAGTCTGGTTCTGGATTAAAACAACAGCACAGATTACAAGACTGTGCATGTATACATGTAAGCATGTCTAGTCACAGAAATGTACACATACTTATATTCAAACCTGTATGTCAGTGCATACACAGTCATGTACAAGTAGAGCCATTTAGAACTCATGCAATCCCATTAAAAATTGTCCTTTGCAGATTGATCATAAAGTGTATGTATGTATGTATGTATATAGGTTCATCATGTCACTAAGCTACACAATATTTGAGTAAACACGTGGCATGAAGTGACAGCTCGCACATGAACGCCGTCCTTTCTCCTCTCTCGACAGAGCGCCACTGGACAGCGTAGCCAGAACGCCTCCATTCAGCAGAAGTCTCAGATCAACAAGTCGGCATACAACAGCTACAACTGGGGTGCAAACTAACATCCACGGTCAGGGCCCCCCCACACTGTTGACAGAAGCAAGAAGGGGGCTCGTCACTCCTTCCGCAAACAGTCTCCACATATAAACTCCCTCTTCCTCCTGCAGAGATTCCCTCCCCAGTCTCTTGGCCCAGCACTCCTGCAGCTCTGACTGCGGTCAGAGGAGGTGCTGTGCCGAGAGAACGAGCACTGTAATGAAGCATGGATGGGTGGGAAGGACAGGAGGGGGAGATCGGCGCAAAGTGGTTATAGAAATACACCGCCAAAAGGTGACATATTGAGTGTTGGGAATTTGTATCGTGTTAATCTCCCCCACCCCACCCCTTTTTTCTTTCACTTGTATGTAACATAGAACTGTTTTCTAAAAGAATGAACGTTTTCCTGTATGGTCTTTCTCTTTTCTTTTCTTTTTTTTCCCTCCCCCAACCCCCCCTTTTTTGTTTCTCTTGCTGATGGGGAGGAATTAAGTAAAATCTGAAGGTGGGGGGACAGGCTGGTTTTGTATTTCTGACCCACTCCTTTTTTAGTTTTGGTGGAAACTCTTCCCTCCCACAAAAAAAATACCCAAACACAACAATTTGCTTAATTGCTGTTAAATGTTTTTTCATTTTTATGTCATTTTAAGTTTGAAGAAACAATTCTCTAAATTGGTAGAGTTGTGAAGTTTATTTTTTACCAAATATAGATATATTATATATAAAGACATATAAGCAAGCTCACTGGCTTGGACTGTGAGGAAAGGGTGTTTGTCATGTGACTGCGTGCATGTTTGTACACACGGGGGCGTGGGTTGTGTACTGTGCTTTGTTTTCTGCCTAGCACAGGGTTTTTCATTATCCAACACTTGTACAGTAACTGTGGTCCCATGAATTATAAACATGTTGCATAAAGGTCCCACCTCTTCTGCAAGAGATGTTGAGAAATATTTCCCAGGCCAATACACACCCAGTTCCAGTGTGTTTTTTTATTTTGTTTGTTTGCCCCCCTCCGCTCCCCGCTCCACCACCTGTCCCCCATTACGAGGAAACCTGCAACATTGAATACTGATGGACAGAATTGTACTATGGGTTTTTTGTCAGTGATTTATTTTTTTTTTTTCTTTTTGTACTGTGCGTTTTAAAAAAAATTTAAATGGATAAACTTGTCTTGTACATATATAAAAAAACACAAGTACTGTAGTCCCTGTTTGTTCGATGGCTTTCTCCTTTTCCTTCTCAAACCCTTGCAGACTTGTTAGCTTTTTGTTTCATTTTTTTATTTTGTAAAATATATAAATATTAAGTAAATAAACAAAAAAAGACATTTTCATCATTTTGGATGTGAATGTCTTTAAAGAAACTATATTTGTTTCTCATGTGGCTTGTAAATAGAGCAGCATCTCTTCTTCCAACAGTTTGACAGTGATGCCCAGCATTTCTGTGAGTGTTGCTGGCTGGTCTTAATACATCTGACAGCTTGAAACGTTAATTCACTGATTCTTTATCAGACGAACAATGAATTGACAAACACTGTAAGAAGAAGCTTGTGCCATCAAGTGTTTGGCACAGCTGAAACCATCTGACTCAGAACTGTAGGTCTGTGATAGGCCGGAGTTATTTACTAGACTCCCGGGCATCAGCATTGCCAAACTAATCTCCAATAATAAACTTGCCAACAAGATTTAGATGCACCTTCTGCGTCTAAATAACCTGGTTTATATGATTAACACCTAGCTGCTGAACAGGTTGGACTAGCTAAATATCTAGGATGTCACCTAAATATACGGTAGTCTTGCTTCCATTTACATTTCCTAAAGAATTTCCTCATGAGGTGTAGCGAAGACATCAAATTATCAGAGGTGAAGTGGTGGAAAGTTTAGTTCACTTAATCAAGTAGGTAAGCTGAACTTTACTACTTTATACTTCTGACCGCACAACATTTCAGAGGGGAAATTTTACTTTTTGAATTCAGTACATTTAATTAAGTTACTAGTTATTTTACAGATTAATTTGAATGCCGAGCTCTTGTGGGTAATTCTATTATTTAAATAAAGGTTCTGAGTTCTTTCACCACTACTGAAAAGCTTCCTTGCACTTTGGGTGACTAATCAGTATTCAAAAAGCTGACAGGAGGTCAAGAAAACAGATTTGCTGTATTTGGCAAAAAGTGACTTGCACCCAGGGAAACGCCTGTGAATTATCCCATTCCGTCATTGTTTTCACAATGAGATATCCCATAAAATAGCCCACGTTTTTATTGTGTACAGTCCTAACGCTGCCACTGGGAACGTTGTTAATGTACTGAACTGTAACGGCTTTTAAGTTAGTTTTAAGTTGGACATTTGACAGACATTCAGTCGGGAACCGGCGACGTCTTCTCCAGGTGTTGGCTTTAAGAGAGCGGTTGGCTCATCCCCAGGCGCTCCTTCTTAAAGGGACAGTTCACCCCGAAATCAAAAATACATATTTTGCCTCTGACCTGTAGCGCTGTTTATCCATCTAGATTGTTATGGTGCGAGTTGCAGAGTTGTTGTTTTTTTTTAATGGGACTACATGGCACTCGGCTTGTGGTGCTCAAAGTGCCAAAAACTATATTTGAATACCTCCACAGCAGCGTCTCTTTCCAGAATGAAACTGCTCTCAACAAGGTCTACGGATGATCTTGAGTAACCGGGTCACGATTTCTGGGAAGAGACATTGCTGTTGAATTTGTCGAATGCATTTTTTTTTTTCGCGCTTTGAGCACCACAGCCAAAATATTAATATATAAATTGAAGAAGCACTAAAATCCAATAAAAAGAGGTGCGTCTCATGTGTGCAGTGTAGGAATACAATGCGGCATTAGTATGACGTATCTGGGTCACATTGCATGGAAGCTACTGAAAACAAATGCTGATCTATAAATCTATGTATTTATATATGTCTGTCTCTTTATTGATGGTCCCTAACTGAAACCCTGTTAAGCTCGGGGGTGGAGGTGAGCTAACCGCCCTCTTACTGCCAACACTGGGTGAAACTGGCCCTGTAGCAGCATTTTAATGTTGTTCAAATCCTGGTTTATAACGTCACTCAGCAGGGGCCCGAGAGTGTGCCGTTATTTCTGCTGCGCCTTTCTTCTGTTGTTTACGGTAACGTAAACGTACGACTGGTTGCGTCATTCTGACGTATCCAGAACACTTTACGACACTGTTGACAACCGAGGCTCTCGGTTTCTTCAGTGGGTGTCGGCTGTTGGTGTATTTTCTTTTTTTTAGTTATGATTTAGTTTTTTACGAAAGCTGTCATTAAATGAGTGTTTTTGATTTATTTCGCGGGTTCTTCGGCGTACCTGGAGGCCATTATCGTGGGCGAAGGTAAGTTTATGGAGTCAAATATCAAGTAACGTTACACAGCTGTTACTCAGCAAAGCTAACCGAAGTTCGCCAACTCGGTACATGCATTTCACGCTGTTGGGTTAGTTAGGTAATGAAACAGCTCTAGTTAAGAGATTAGTGTTTCTCTGCCAGGATGACCACAGGGGTCCCTCAGCTAGCATGGTTGCTTTTTTATTAAGGCTAAGCGTGACCTCGGGATTACTACGATTGAGTACTTTAAGGTCTATTAACGTGCCGTTAATAGACCTTAAAGTTACCTGTTAGTCAGTTGACATAAGGCTAACTGAGCTAACCCAAAGCAAGATTTGAAAGTCAATGTACATTAATGACACGAATACTCTTCCATTTTACTTACTGTAATCTATCAGGGACCCCTTCTTCGATGCCATGACTCATGATGATGATGATGACGATGATGACGACGAAGAAGAAGATAGATTCTACTATGATGGGTTCCGGGGGGAGCAGCAGGACCCCTTTGACAGTGCCTGGAGGTTTGGGTTCAGCTTTGGCCCCAACGGGATGAGGATCCAGGACCCTCCAGTGTTTGGCCACGTCCTCAGGGAGATGGAGGAGATCTTCTCCCAGCTGGGCCGCAGGGACGGACAGCCAGAGTCTGGACACTTTGGTGGGAAAACTGAGCCATGATCCAGCACTTTTCCACTCCTCTTTGCTAGCCTTAGACAGTTTTCAGGGCTTTTAAAACTTAAGTTTCCCACAGGGACCCTCTGTCACAACAGGACCTCAAGATCAGGTCATAAAACAGGACACACCTAACCTGAAGGCCCTCACCATGTCCGTTGATATTGTGCTTTGGTGGACCGTATTTTGAAAGAAATGTTAATTAAATTAGAGTTAGCACAGACCAGTTTACACACAGTAAGCTTGCCTGCTTTGCCCTGTTGGTAATCTAGCCTTAAGGAGGAGGTCTGTTTAATCTCAGTCAATTGCAATTCCCAGTAGTAGACTGAGTCTGTCTCCCTTATGTTCTAGGTGTTCCCAGTATCATGCCACCGCCACCACCTCAGGACAGAGCAGAGAGGGGTGGAGGGGGATCCAGTGGGAACCCCCTGAGAGACTTCATGCTCAGATCCCATGACAACGAACCACAAGGACCCCACTCCGGGTCATCAAGAGAGCCCAGAAACGATGGCCACCCTTCCTATGAGTCACCAGAGTTTCCCAGCTCGCCATTCAATGGCTGGACGCCTTTTTCAAAGGTGAATAAGATATTCACTCCTACTTCCATTTTTCTATCAAGCCTTTCTTTCTGTGGCAACATGAAGTGTTAATGGTTATTGTTATGTATCAACTTTCGTGTGGGTTTTTAACAGTTTAGTGATATTTGGAAAAGGGAGCCACAGAAAGCTCCAGAGGAGGAGCGCAAAGAAGACAGAGGTAGGTGATATTTTTAAGGATTCATTAAAAGAAGTATACGATTTTGTTTTATATGGTCCAGCTGACTTCCCCATTCCTATCTTTTCCAGATCTGGACTCTGCAGTTTCCTCTGGGGGCCTGGATCAGATTCTGACACCACCTGCTGGTCAGGCACCGAACCAACCCAGGACCCGATCCTTCTTCCAGTCAGTCATGGTCACCAAGGTGGTGAAACCTGATGGGGTGAGAGAAACACTTTATCTTGATTTTATTATGAATCACATATAATTAGACTTTCACAGCAGATTTTTCAAGTGTTTCATGGACAGCTCAAGTGGCCCAGTTTAGCCCAGTGGGCGGGAACAGTAACACTGCGATGATTCTCCCTAAAAGTATTTGCATTTGTGTTCATTCTGTAAGGCCGTATATATAAATCAACCTGACACAATACCAGCACACAGATCGACTATTTATATCTTCCATTGTAATCCTCTTTTTGTGTTACTCCTTGGTTGTGAATTTATGTTTTTTTATTTCTGTTTTGATGTCCGTCAGACTGTAGAGGAGAGGCGAACAGTTAGAGACAGCCAAGGCAATGAAGAGACCACAGTGACCCGCTCAGGAGGTCCTGGTAGCCTGGAGGGACCAGAGCATCAAACTGAACCTGTGATTTCAGGTCAGTCTAGCAGTAAAGAAAGATGACGGTAAACAATGAGTTGTACAGGGTTTAAGAGTATTTTGACTAATCTAGTGGCTATATCTAATATATCAATTTTTATTTCAGGTGGTCAACATCCATTTTCGGACATGCGAGATGATGACTCCTTGTTCTCCAAGTTCTTTGGAGGGTTTAAATAACATGTAAAGTGAAGTATATTGTCTGGACTGGTTGACCGTACCTTTCGTTCCCTCTAGAGCACATTTGTAGGACGTGTATATTTATACATATATAGACAGAACACTTGCATACACTACAATTGCCAAAATGAATGCGTTTAAGATGACCCCAGGGTTTCCAACTGGCCATGTAGACTAGAAGCTGCCAATCCCGAAGACTAGTGGGTTTGACAAATTGAGACATTTCAGGAACTGAACAGTTCACAGTTGCATTTTTTTTTTTATTGTCCTGTAGGATAGGCCTCTTTGGATGTGAGTGTGTGTGATACGTCAAATAAAGAGTATTAATATACAGTATTTACACAATGGTTATTTGCCTGTTGTTTTTGACCACCTTGAAACAACTTTTGAAATAAGAAACGGCACCGTCTTAAAAGAAAAGGTTGAATTCACTAGCAATAAAAACGCATTGTAGTTCAGTTCAATACATTTAGAGGTTTTTCTGCTACAGCCTTACTGTGTCTGTTAGGACCATTAGCTTATGGTGGCTAATGTAGAACATTTTTACAGTTTGCTGACTTTTTGACTCTTCAGTAGCTCCTGTTGCAAAAGTTACATAGTGTCACTTTAACACGATTTATATACAGATAGTGTATTGGATATTTATTTAACCAACTTTAAGTTAATTCTTTGGTTTCAGGAACTAGCAAACACTACAGTCTAAATAGGAGAGATTTTTTTTTTAAATGTGTGAATTTTAGTGTTTCTAAAATACTAAGTCTGAAAAGGTTTGACTTACACATACTGTTTTGTGTGTTCTGCTTTGGTATTTAAATTTTACAGTTTTTTGGTTATTGAACAACTCAAACAGTCCAAAAAGGGGCAGCCTCTTCCAGTTTAATTTATATTCATGGCCCCGTCCCCCCATATAATGGATGGACCTCGAGCAGGTTTGTGTTTCCATGTGCTTCAGCAGAGATGTCTTCGGTACAAAAAGAATAATGATTCATGCCCGATTTTATAATTAATGAGTTAATTAAAAAAACTTAAACGTGCTCTTTCGTGTGAGATATCAAAAGGTGTCGTTGCTCATCATGTTTCTGCAAATCTGCCTTCAGGAGGGGAGTGGAGATAATGGTAGTTTGGAGTTTTGCGATGCTTTCAGTGCCGGTACAACTCTCTGCTTCTGGTCCAGCTGTCTGTGGATTTTTGACACCCCTTGATTGTCACAATTATTTGTGTATTTTCTCTATCCCCACTTTTATTGATTTATGTGTATCAGATGCCTAAAAATGTTGATTTTTTTTTTCAAACAGTCAAATTGTTTCTTTGATCAGGTAAAACAAGGTTGTGAAGGATCAGAAAGTGCAGTGCCGTTCATGCAGGATTGAAGTCATCAGAAAAATAAACTCATCTTGTTTCCCCTTCATTCACATTCTTCCTCGGTTTTTTTCCCTCTTAGAAGGGAGGTTATTTTCACTTATTCTAGCCTACAGAGGCTTTTAAACCATAAAATAGGGAAGGAATAACTTCTGTGAGACATACTATACACATTCTGTAGGCCTACATATTTGAGCTTGATTTTTTTGGACATACTTTTCTCGTTTTTGTAAAAGAATGCTGAGCCGCAGTGGGATGTAAAGGGTCAGATCCTGTTTGCGTTCAGAGAAGAAGAAATGCAATAGCCAATCAAACGAGAGCAACAATCAGAGCCAATTCCAATCAGGTGCGATCACAGCAAACCAGCCCAGTGAGCCAGGTTCAGGCGAGTTCTGTGCAGTGGGGTGTTTTCCACCGTGTCCGCTGTGATTTTGGCATCAGGATGTCCTACAAAGTGAACTACTCCCCTCTCACGCCCGCACACCGCCCGCCGCCTCGGCCGTGCCGTGACGTAGGCGACAGCCCCGGTATGAAAGGGCAAAGTCTGCTCGGTGCGGCGGACAGTGCTGTGCTGTGCGGGTCCGGGCCACCTGAAGACGGCGTCCCGGATCTGAAAGCTCCCCTGTGGCCGGCCGGTGCAGAGGAAACCTCGGGAATGGAGAGGCTGCTGAGGAAGTGTCAGATCAGAAACCAACTGGTCAGGGAGTGCATGGCTGAATGCCTCGGAGTCTTCGTGCTGATTGTGAGTAATTTGTTTGGATCTAAATTTAAGTTAACTGCACGAGGCACTTTGGTATAGGTGAGAGAGCCCCATGTGTATGTTTCTCCATTGCATACATTTGTCAAAGTACAGCAAAGGATTCACTCTCTAAAGTCAATTTCAGCACTTGGTGTGCTTCAATATTTAAAATGCCAAAAACCTGCTGAGGCAAAGACGCAGTAGGCCTAAATGAAGCGTTTTGCATTTAACTGAATAAGCTAGTTCATCCAGAATTCTCACTTGATCAGTAAACTCGGCAACAAGTATTTAACATAGTTTCCTAAAACAATTACATGCTTACACTCTTGTTTTGAAGCAGTTAGTGAATCCACACAATGGATAACCAAGGACTTTGGTCTGACAGACAGACAGAATTAAAGGGAGGGTGCCAGTGAGTGAGGGAGGGGGAGGTGACAGGGGAGGATAAAGAGCAAGGGTGGTGCTCATCAGTGATTTGGAATAAGCAGTGATGTTTGTTTGTCTCTGCTGGCTGTGTTTGTGTGTCTCACCTGTCAGGACATTTACAACACAAAACATAAAGCACATCCTGAGCAATCAAGTTTATTAAAAAAAAAAGGGGGGGGGTTATATCAAGGCAATGCTGTGTGTTCACGTACAATGTTATGCAACAACTTTCTTAACTTTTCTGTGTGAATAGTAGGTATCAGCACCTTGTTTAAATAAGTTTCATCACATCTGGAATACTGTTAGTTAAAAAAACCCAACAACAAATCATTGTAAAGTCACACAGGTTGTTTTAAGCTTTTCAATTTTTGTTGTTCTTTTTGTTTTTTATTTATATTCTACTAATACAGCTCTTCATCTCATGTATTTGCAGCTGTTTGGATGTGGCTCCGTTGCCCAGGTGACCACAACTCAAGATAAGAAAGGGCAGTACCTGTCAATCAATCTGGGTTTTGCTCTAGGAGTAACATTTGGGGTCTTTGTGTCTCGTGGAGTCTCAGGTGAGGGACTGAATGTAAATGATTGGAGAGGTGTGGGGGGGGGGGGGGAGGCGGGCGGTGAGCGGGAACAAAAAGTTTCACTTTGTTTATAAAAAAAAAAAAAAAAATCCTTTTTGAATCTATTAGTTGCGGGGTTGAGAAAAAGAATCAACATGTTTAGGCGTCGGAGACACATAAATCAATAAGAGTGGGGATAGAGAAAATACACAAATGATTGTGACAATCAAGGGGTGGCAAAAAGCCACAGACA
>CM022477.1:10151276-10258353 GCA_011952105.1 Coreoperca whiteheadi
CATCAGGACAGGGTGTGTTTGCCAGTTATGCCATGTTTTGGCTCTCTCTGATGATGTCCCCTCCCTCCCTGCTTCTCCTTTGTCTCTCCCCGGCCTCTCTTCCCCCCTCTGGCAGGTTTTGGCAATGAAGAAGAATGTGTGGAGGTAAAAAAGACTATCTCTGGTTCCGGTACATTGATTTTGATCCTTTTTAAAACTGTACATTGTCTGGCAGTGTTATGAGTGCAAGCTAAATTGGTGAAGTACTCTTTTAAAGGAACATCTAATGTGCTCCACCAATGTACACATAAAAAAAATAACAGACACAAATATTGTCCTTTGCATATGGCACCTTTTTAAGAACCATGGAAAGTTGTCTTCTTTTTTTTCGTATGTATATTTATTGAATATTTTCCAATTTTAGCAAAAAACACAAGCAAAAAACAACAACATGGCATAAGTAATAATGAGCACATTTAACCTAGGCCACTTAAAGAGTAAAAATAACAAAAACAAAAAGGTACATTACATTTTTAAGACCATTATGTACTCACACCTGACTGGGGAAACCTATCCGCAGAATAGTTGACAATTCAGGCCCCAGATTATTGATATAGGGCTTCCAGACACTATAAAACTGGTCTGGCTGATCATTAACGAGACAAGTTAAATATTCCAGCGGAACGAGTTCCAAAGTTGTCTTCTTGACTTAATTATTAACTATATTGCAGGAAGACTCAAATACAACATAAATTTAGGACATGAAAAAAAACAAGACGCTCACCCAAAAAAAGACTACCCTGCCATCAGCCAAAAGAGAAATTACCAAACCCTCCCCCTTTTCTGACCCCTTCTCCACCCCCTAATCATTTTTCTACAGTCCCTAAGTTGTGCACAACGACAGAAATTTCTGTATATATATCACCGTTATTCATTGTGCAGGGTATTTTAAAATGTGTTTATGTGATGATGTCAGGAGACAAAATATATATCATTTTATATTATGAAATGTTTCATTTCTGACCTGAACTCTTGATTTTCATCAATAAGGTGCCCATCTGAACCCGGCTGTATCTCTGAGCTTGTGCATTTTGGGTAGACACCCCTGGATAAAGCTACCGTTCTACGTCTTCTTCCAAGTGCTTGGTGCTTTTCTGGCTGCAGCCATCGTTGGCCTGCAGTACTACGGTGAGTTTTCAACAATGATCTGGAATAAGAATCGCATAATCTGCCAAACAGTACACAGAAGTAGATATTCATATCATATTAGAGGATAAGGCAGGTGCTATTGTTCTTATTGCCAACTAATCTCATAAAGACCAAAACCAACAGTGCATTAGTCCGTCTCTCAATACTTTGGAACTTCAGCATTCAGCCCCAAGCCCCATTCATTCCTACTAAAGGAAAAATAGGTCACAAATATAGTTACATTCTCTAAAAAGGCTAAATAATTTCCAAAAACAGCTTGGCACTGTGTTTTTTAGCAAATGTTACTCAAATGACAGGAAATAGTAGATTTGTGTGGGATATTTTCATCCGTAGATTATGCTGTGTATAGAGGATTGACTCAAAAGTGCCCATTTTCATTGTGGTAAAGATGCAACATTGTGGTTTTTAATAGTTTTTGAACAACAATAGAAGTCTATGGCACAGAGGAATAAGCTATATTAGGCTTTGGCTACACAGACAATACTTTTGGGTAGAACCAGTTTTTTGTTGGTTTTGGTCTTTTTCATGAGATTTGTCGACAATAGAAATATAGAATATCACCAGATCCATCCTGTAATGTTTAGCATGATTAAAAGTCTGGTAATGGTGCATTTATGATGAGATGTTTGCAGATGCCATCCGGGTGTATAGCGGAGGTGAGCTGACAGTGACGGGTCCCACTGCCACAGCAGGCATATTCTCCACCTACCCAGCTGACTACCTCAGTGTGTGGGGAGGTGTTGTGGACCAGGTCAGATACTGTCACTCCCATCAGGGTGAATTAATTTAGATTTAAAAATTCAACTGAATCTGTCTAGCCAAATCAGTTCTGAACATCATAGGTTATGTACTGAAACTTGGTCTCACCACTAGGCATCCAGTTGAATGCACTCACTGCCCAAACTTACAAATATAGAGATGCTCCTGTATTTATAATGCATGTTTTACTTGTATGAAGTAAAAACAAAAGTTTTGCATGCTGAAATAACGGAGGGTATTTCTTTTAACTTTGATATAGTTGTTGGCCTACCGTTTTGAGGCAACCCTGGGGGGCACTATAGTAGATGTTGCTGTAATTCTTAAAGTAGTACGTAACTGGACGGAAAAGGCAGTGTTTTGACCCAACAAGTAAATGTTGCCTTCTTTCAGTACAATAATGTTTTGAGAGCCTTTATTCAGTGTGTGACTACTTTAATTTTTGCTTTAGTGAATGTTATTCTGCTCCTGGCCTAAATATATGTCAGGATGTGCACGCAACTACCTTTCTGCTTATACATAACAGTTCCTTTGTTATTCAGGTGATAGGCACAGCTGCCCTACTTCTGTGTGTTCTGGCTCTTGGGGACCGGAGGAACAGCTCCCTCCCAGAAGGACTTCAGCCTGTACTAGTGGGCGCGGCAGTGCTGGTTATTGGCATCTCAATGGGCTCCAACAGCGGCTACGCCCTCAACCCAGCCAGGGATTTTGGACCTCGATTGTTCACATACATCGCCGGCTGGGGAGTGGATGTTTTCAAGTTAGTACTTTCACTCAGCGCATTGATTTTTATGTGTATTTAAACCATGCAAGTTGCACTTTGTTGCCCCACGTTAATTAATTTAATGGGAGGTCTGATTGTATGTAACCCTGCTTGGCTTTGCAGGACTGGAGGTGGATGGTGGTGGGTACCCATAGTGGCTCCCTGTCTCGGGGCGCTGCTGGGAACACTGATCTACGAGCTGATGATTGAGGTCCACCATCCTCCCAGAACATCTGACCTCCAGACCTCATGTCAGGAAGCCACTGAGGGCAAGACAAGGCTGGAGCTAGACTGTAAACAACTCAGCAGTAAAATGTAGTGGTAACATTTAAAGAAGGGGGAAAAAATGTCATGTATACAGTTAATGCTATTTATGGTCTTTGTAAATGTTTGACTGATTTATTGGAACAAGCAGATTGGTTCTGATTGGAAAGAACCTGTTTAGTAGAATAACTACACATGCAAGGCACAATTAAATCTAGTTTCCACCAATTTGATCAACTATTGGATAGATTGCTATGAAATGACATTCCTAATCCCTAGAGCATGATTCCTACGGACTTTGGTGACCTCCGGACTTTTCCTCTACCGCCACCAGCAGGTAAGTTTTCATCTTTTCCAGTAAAATATCTCACCATTTACAAGATTGGCATAAATGTTGTACAGACAATCATGGTCACCAAAGGATAAATCCTTACGACTTTTTATGGTCCCCATTAAAACCACCACATAGTTAACATTTGTGTCTTTGAGTGAAATGGCTCACCATGAAATACTGTACAGACATTCATGTTCTCCTCAGGATGAATTGTAATGACTTTGGTGATCCTGACTTTTCATCTAGTGCCATCATCAGGTCAAACTTTTAATTTGTCCAATACTTTGATTTATGGACCATATTCCTGCAAAACTAAGAAACATCAGCAGCCTCTTAGTATTGTGATTGCGCGCATGTTAGCATTTAGCTCAACATACCACTGTGCCTTAGTACAGCCTCACAGAGCCGCTAGCATGGCTGTAGACTGTAAATCTTCTTAATCAAATATGGGAATGCAATATGAACTGAAAACAGTCCAATCTGTAAACACGGCACTGAATGCGACCCTCAACTCTGCAGAAGCACGAGTCAATCGCCTCTTTTACACATTTATTTCGAAACAGCACAAAAGTGTATGGCATTTCAGCAAGCAGACCACAACCATGGAAAAGAAAAATGACGTGAAATTTCCACTATTGAGCTATATAAATATGATATGACATATAAAAGATACAAACAAAAAATCTACGTATAGGCCTCCATCCTGTGACCAAGAAGGCTGTTTTTGAACCATACAAAAGAAATGTGATTACAGCAAGCACTGATTCTGTAGATAAAAAAAGAACTGTTTCAAAGAGATAAACATTTGTTTTCATACACATTAAGACAACACAACCCCCACGCTCTCCCTCTGCTTTGTAATTACAATGTATAGCTACCTCTGGGGGTGGGGGGGGGGGATTTTTTTTTTCCTTTTGAACTTCAAATTGTTTGGGGGGGAAAAAAGGGGACAGTACAAGTACAAATACTATACGTATTCACATTATCATAGCAAGATACTAAAACCAGGTTTCTTTTAGTGTAATATGTATTTACATGTCAAAACTCGTACACACATACTACTGGCAGGAAGCCTGACCTCTCTTCTTCTAGCTTAACGATTAACAACATCACACATTATTCGTACTACATAGGTTACAGACCTCCAGTAACCTCGTCTCCTACTAAAATGCCATCAGCGATTCTCTTCTCAGTTGCAGGTAAATCGCACAGTGTCAAGTAAGATTTGACGCAACTGTCTCAAGCAAATACCAACAGCAGTAATGTGTCTTGTATAAATAAATATTATAGCAACATAAGTCAGTGTCAAATTCTCCAAACACTCCCCTTCATGCTTCAGACAAGTTGTACCAGCCTCTGGAGCTGGTAAAACTGATCTAATGCCAGAAAAATGAGCATGGACTTGAGGCAAACAAGTATGAATACGACAAACAAAGTAAAGTACAGAAATATCGGCACCGCAGCTTCAGGAGTACAGTGGGAGGTGTATGTATTTAAGTGTGTTACGTGATAAAAGAGGCAGGTGGCTACAGTCAGTGCAGAGTGTGATTTGAAATGGGAGGACAAGACGTATTAGACACAGTATGGCTGATATTTAAATGCTTTACTTGGGGAGGGGGGGGGCTGTTCGAGAGCCTTCCCACTCAAGAGTCTTATCACAGGTGTGTTCAGTCACGTGAGCAGTAACATGATCAAACATGCAATTACAATTGCACAGAAGAGGTGCCATAGAGTAAAACTGTTTATGGTGGCTAAAAAAAAAAACTGCAAGGAAGCAGGTTTGTTTCATCTTGGGATAACATTCATATTCTACAGCCTCTCTCCTCCAGCATGACCCTCAACTTCTCGTTGTAGATGATCAGTCGGTCTCAGAGGACCCACCCCTCTACTGGGGCTTGTCTGTCTTGTGTGCGGTGAGGAAGGCCATGCCGTGGGTCCTGAAGTGGGTGTTGAGGTCCGAGGCCTTGTCGAAACGGCGGCCGCACACCTTGCAGCTCAGATTTCGCTCTCCATCCTCCCCCTGTGCCTGAGGGGAGGCGGTGGGCGAGCCGTCAGGAGAGCCGTGAGTGCGTGGGGTGCTGCGGCCTGCGTCGCTCTGGGTGTCCCGCACGCGGTGAGTGATGAAGCGGTGCCTGCTGAGAGAGCCGGCCGACGCGAAGCAGACGCCGCACTGCAAGCACTGGAAGGAGGCGGTGTCGGCCCGATGCTGGGGGATGTGGCGCTGAAACTCTGCCCCGTCCTCGGTGGAGAAGCCGCAGGGGACGCAACGGAAAATGTTGTCTTCCTCCTCCAGCTCGTTGGGTGCCAACGATGTTGACGCAATGGACGCCCTGGTTCTCTTGGCAGGACCTGCACCCTCCTCACAGTCCTCGGTGGCGTTTTCTTCCTCGTCTCCTGCCCTGCCTCCAGGAGGTCCGCCCTCACCGTCTTGTTCTGAAGAGCTACCTGGTCCTTCTCCCCCTGTGGCTGCACGCTTCCTGGTCATGGGGGGACCCTGTGGACACAAGAAGGGAGACGGAGACCAAATGTTTGCAGTACTGATGCAAAAAGGGGAATTTATATCTTGATGAACACTATTGCTGTGTCAAAATTACATATAATTAACAAAGAAGTATGCAACTAATATAAATAACAGACAACATATAAAAATACTAAGACTTCCATTCCATTTTACATATTGTCTACAGTATGCTGTTTCTGCAGTTAGAACACAAACTTTACAGGAAATTATGTAATATTTACACTGACGGGCATTAATGAGTGACTTTTTTTCCCCCACTGTAGGTTAAACATAAAGTGAAAATAAAATGTCTTTCCAAAGATTTAATACCTGATTTTGGTAGCTGTCTCACAGTCACCTGCAACTTATTTTGATTTCGTCCAGCCTCGAACAGCTTTTTAATTTCCTTTGGGTATTGCATTGTGGGACAATAGTTTACACCAATAGCAGACTCACAAATCAAGGTTTTTTTTCCCCCTTTTTTTTTTTAATGCATACTGACTTTTTAAGTAATGTCACTTTTCCAGTATGCACAATACAAAGCCTGCTTAGAATTATTATGCATGATGAAGTCGGGACACATCTTTAGATTACAGCTCAGACAAAAGACTGACTATGTCCAGAAACAGAACTATACTACACTGTCTTGACTCACCTGTCCATCTGTGGTTCTGTGATGGAGCCGAATATGCTTGTCCAGTAAGAACCGACTGCCAAATGTTCGTTTGCCTTCTGTGCAATATCTGGGGGAAAAAATAGGCAGGGTTAAATCACTTCATTCAGCACTGAGATTACGCCAGATTATATAAATTCTGGGCCTAATTATATCCTGACTGATACTGGATTTTTGAGGTCTATAGTGATATTATAAAAATCCGATAATATATCGGCCGATAGTAATTTTAACAAAGAAGTAACTTAAAACCTATTTTGATACAGATCCCTTTTATTTGTTTTTAAAAGAATTGTGACCAAGACACGTACTGCACTTGTCAGTGCCCTCTGGTGAAAAAACTATGTAATGGTGCTTCTGAATAACCTCGAACCTAGTTTAGCATTTTTGTCGTACAATTTCCTGTAACTTATTGCCCAACATATACACAATACCGCTATATCTGCAATAAGCTAAAATGGCCTATTTATCAGTCTATCACTACTAATTAACATGCCTAAATAAAGCTAAACTTATTTATTTTTCAAAAAGAGAAAACATAAAATTATAGTTGTGGGTGAGTTTGTGTCTGACAAACTATGAAAACATGTATTTGATGAAAGTGACTCACTGGCAATGGAAGACTCTCTTGTTGCCCTCATGAATGACACGCTCGTGACGTCTCAGGCTGGAGGATGTGCTGAACGTGCCTCCACAAATACGACAAGGGAACTTTGGAGTTGGCAGCACACACACAGAGAGAGAGAGATAAGATAAAATGATAGTCTCTATCAAATGTGCAACAGTATGGGTAGGAAATTAACAACAGCCTCCATCCAAGTATGGGTGGTTCTTTTTCTGTTCTACCATCCACGATCAGAGGTAATTTTCCAACTACAAAATACAAGTAGCTGGTTAAACAGTTCAGATTTGGTGCACTGAAACCGATTCAATACAATCGGATTAAAATAATAGAAGGTAGTATGCCACACCTTGCCGTGCTCCATCTTCACATGACTCAGGTAGTCTTCGTTGTCAGTAAAGGTGGTCTGACACTGGGGACACGTCCACTCAGTCTGGGCGGGGGGTTGACTGCTGCCCCCCGCGGAGGTCGGGTGCGTCCCTGGAGCCTCGTAGTCCTCGTCCGCATCGTCGTCGTCGTCATCTTCCTCCTCCTCTTCTTCCTCCTCCTGTTCCCGCCCCCAGTCCTCTCCGTCAGAGTTGTCAGGTTTTCCAGAGGATTTTGATTTGACGCCAGAGGGACCGGATGTGTTGGCCGGGGCTGAGGCAGGGTTCGAGGTGTCGGACTGAGGCTCTGGCTGTTTGGCTGATGGTCCTCTGTGAGCGGTCTGGAGGGACGACAGTCACGTGTAAGAGAACATACAGAGCATTTGAAATTAATTCATTTGCCTTTAAAAATATCAACTATTCCAACTGGCACACAAAAAGATAAGCTGATTTCTGTTACTAAAGTAGCTACTGTACTTGGTATAGAACTTAAGACAAGGTCACCGGAGAGGAACCTTGCTAAGGCCGAACCAAGACATTTATGTATGCCTTTGTTGACACCACATTCACTGTAGAAAGCAATGAATAGGCAACACAGAAAGGCAAAAAGGCTAATTCG
Source organism: Coreoperca whiteheadi (assembly GCA_011952105.1). Lineage (NCBI taxonomy): Eukaryota > Metazoa > Chordata > Actinopteri > Centrarchiformes > Sinipercidae > Coreoperca > Coreoperca whiteheadi. Next base: position 10,159,361 of record CM022477.1, read on the forward strand.
TGATTTGCAGAGACATTATGCTGTATCTATTCAACTTAATTCATAAAATGTATGACCTCTGAATGTTTAGTCATCCGAAAACACACCTTAATATGCTCCATCATTGATCCTTTCTGGGCATAGAGCTTGGTGCAGTCTGGACACTTGAATACATGCACTTTTTGCTTGGCTAAATGAGTGTCAAAGTGCATGTACAGCAAGGGTTTTTGGGTAAAAACCGTATCACACATCACACACTTGTAGATCATTCTGCAAAAGGAGAAAAATACAGACAGGAATTTTCAAACATCCTCTGCAGATATTTCTCTATGTCCCACGTATGTTTTGGTAGAAGAACAACACATACTTGGCCTGTCCTCCAGTGAGCGTTGGGTGCTGGGTGCTGATGTGGCTCTGGGCGCTGGGGGAAGACTTGAAGGCCATGGGGCAGCTGGGGCACTTGTGGAAGACCTCGCAATGAGCAGTCTGAATGTGGGACTTGATGGAGTTCAACCCTCCGAACACGACCTGGCAGCTTGAGCACCTTGACAAGATCACGAAACACAGTATGCGGTATTATTAACTCTTACACAAACACATTTTATACAACTGAATTTGAGTTGATATTCAGTGATTTGAACATTTTCAAATGTGTCTCGGGTGTGTATACCCTAAGACGTAAAACATCTCAAATTGCTTCAGTAGACAGGAAGTGTTTTGTGTGTTTGCATTTGGTACCCAATAGAAGCTATTGGCAAACTGCAAAATTCCCATTCATTTCATACAGATAATATAACGTCTGCAGCACAAAAATTTATAAAATAGAAAATTCAACAAACAAGAGAAGTTGCATATAGTATGGGGACACAAAAGCTTTGAAATCCCTCATCTAACCTTTGGAGCATTTGCTGTGTTTTTATGATGACTGGTATGTTGTGCAAGCCTAACATTTACTGAAAACAAATCAAAATGGTGACCATACTGTCTCAGATCTATATCAGCAGTTGTAAATATCAACATTTTTGAGTCTTAATTTTGTTAAATTTAGAAACTAAGTGAATACTAAGCTTTTGAAGACCACAGGACAAACTAAGTTTTAAAGCATTCAATTACATTTGTTTTTCCCCCCTGGTGCTCTGGGTCATCTAAAAAAATAAAATACTGACCTATCTGAACTAAATAATCGGTGCTCTTTCCTGTTGGGGTATCAAATGAAAGCCTAGACATCACTTGAAATTAAACTTTATAAATATGGGATATGATGCCAGGTGTGAGTGATGGTTTCGGGAAGCGTCTCCACACCTGTATCCAATGCGCCTGGCAAAGTGCAGACAGGCCTCCTCCAGGTGGGTCTGGAAGCTGGCCTGCCGGGCGATGCCGCCACACTCTGGACAGACATGAGGTGCTCTGTGTTTATGGATCCTCTGGTGGGCGGACACGGCACACGAGTTAGGCAGCATCATGGGAGGCGAGCATTGCGTACATGTCTGAAACAGAAGACAAGGAAAGTAAAACAAAACAATCAGCGACCACCGGCATTCATAACAGCAGGTATTGGAAGCACGAAACAAAGACTCACTGAGTTGGGAGCAGCTCTGATCTGCTGGAAGTGGGTGACCAGTTCAGCCTTCCCAGAGAACTGCGTTTGGCACTCTGGACATTTGAAATTGTTGTACTGGAGCCCCTCCGCCTTCTTGCAAGGCAGAGGCATCAGTGCCTGGGGGCCTTGAGGTGCGCGGCGGACCGGTCGAGGCTGGGCTGCTGCTGGAGATGAAGCATCCTTCATCGGGCTGGAGTTGGCGGAGACGGCGGGGCCCCCAGGTGTGGTAGAAGGAGAGGAGACTGGAGGAGAGGAGGACGAAGAGGAGAGCAGGCCTGGTCAGCCAAAGGTGGAAATCAGAAGACACAGATGGGATGTGGTCAATGCAGATGAATCAGCAATGATGCGCGTATTTTCTTTCATGAAATATTATCAAACTAACATGTCTTTTGTGGTTCTTTAATGACTCTTTACTGAACCCTAGTATGTTGTAAACAACATAACTGAATGTTGACTTCAAACGCATCAAACACACTTGGTGCAGAACTAATACTAGGGCTGCAACAAATAGTCAATTACTTCATTAGTCGATCAACAACAAATGTATCAACAATTTTGATAATCAAATCGTTTGTCATTTATACTATTCTCCATTTCCTACTCCTCCAAAAGTGAGAATTTTATACTTTTCTCTGTTTTGTGTATTGTAAGTTGTATATCTTTGGGTTTTGGACTTTCAGTCTGACAAAACAAGACATTTTCAAGACATCGCATTGGGCTCTGGGAGATAGTGATGATATGATTTTATTGACTAAATGATTAATCGTGAAAATAAACAGCAGATTAACCCCATAATTCAAATAATCGTTAGCTGAACCCCTACTTACCACCAATGGGTGTTATGTCCTGCTGTCCAATCATCTGCTCTACAGTGACAGGCCTCATGACCAGGTGTGAGCACTGCATAACCAGCCCACGCTCCTTATGCTCCCTGGCATGCAGCAGCAGGCTGCACTTATTGAAGAAGGCCAGCCTTTTAGCACAATGGTTGCAGGTCACCTCGATGCGGAGTGATCGTCGGTCGTAGTGTCTAGCCAGGCTGCGCTCTAGGGCGAAAGCGTCTCCGCACTCCAGGCAACGGTATCCTGTTGCTGGGAGAGGGAGACCCCACTCAGGCGGTGGAGGTGCTGAGAGGTCGGGCTTGTAGCTCGGCAAAAGGTTCTTACTGTTCAGGATTTTGTTAAAGGCCTCCACCAGGCTCGACTGACTGCGGGAGATGACGGCGCCTGTACTGTTGACGATGGAGGCAGGTTTGTTTGGCTGGAGGGGGCCGCCTATGATGGCGCTGCTACCTCCGTTAGCTGTCTTATTAGTGGCTGTACGGACACTGATCCCACCAGCAGCAACTGAGAACTTGGGAGAGGAGGCCACAGCGGGAGTTACAGGCAGGGCAGCAGATTTAGTGATGCTAACGGCAGTGGCAGAAACCTTGGCCTTGTCAGATGCAGCCATTTTGTTTTGGACCTTGGTGGCGGCAGCTAGCATCACGCTGCTGGCTGCGAGTGTAGACACAGGCAGAGAATTGAGAGCACCTACTTTCTGGGATGTTGTCGTCATGTGACCAGGAGCAGCCTCAAGTTTTTGGGCCTTGTTTCCTAACACCTTACGTTCCCCAGTTTGCACTTTAGGGTCCAAACCTTTCCCTGCAGCACCACCTTTAGGCGCTACCCTTGTGACAGTTCTGGTGATTCCACCTGTGGAGGTTTTAATTGTTTTTATCCTGACCTTGAGGGGTCGGGATGGAGCTCCAGAAGCAGCAGGTGCAGCAACGCCTGCTTCTCCGTCAGTGGAAGGAGGTTTAGGCTTCCCATCATCTACCTCCATTTTTTCCTCACTTGTTCTCTCATTTTCTTCCTTGTCAGCTTTGCCATCAACAACCTTCTCTATCCCATTCCCCACTTCCATCTCTTCCTCCTCCTCTTTGGGCTCCCGCAGTTCAGGAGGAGGTGGGCTGGACACCAGTGCAGGGCTGGAGCACCTCTTAGCTGCAACTTGAGCAGTTGATTTTGGCATCTCTGGTTCAGGACTCTCTGGTGAATCTCTCTCCTCTATGACATGCTCTGGATGCCTGTCCTCCAGCTGGGGACTCTCTGTTGAGCCAGACTGGGGTGTTGACGAAGTCAGGGACGCCCCTGAGGGAGTGTCCCCAGGTTTAGGGTGAGATGCCGTAGAGGATGTGGGCTGAGTGGAGACAGAGTCAGACTTGTAACGTCGGCTCAGTTGTGTGCACGTTGGGGAGTCTGGGTTCTCTTGGATCACCAGTGGACTCCCCAAATCAGGGTCAGAATCATCCTCCTCCATCTGCTGGTGCTGGAATCCAGCTGGGCCACCTTTGGGAGCTCCGTTAAAAGGCTGGGATGAGTGCAGCGGGTGTGATGAAAGGGCAGAAGGTGGAGTGGGAAGCAGAGGCTTAGAAGGCGGAAAGAAAGGCGAGGCTAGTCCAACGGGTCCACCGGCAGCCAGAGGAGATGACCCAGCTGATAGAGAGGAAGATGAAGGTAATGATGCTTTGACCCCATCTGCCCTCTCTTGGCCGGTATCCTGCTGCTGCTGGTGCTGCTGCTGCAGAAGCTGCATCTTCCTGGCCCGGCCCACTGGATCTCCAGACCCCTGCGCCACAAGCGGTTTAAGTCTGTTGAAAATATTCCCGCCCTGCTTGTGAGACTTGGCTGCACCCGCACCTGCTGCTTCTGAAGACACTTTAGGGGTGTTCATTGACCACGGCGCTCCGTTAGACTGGGCCTGGCTGAGGGGAAGGGGCGTGGAGACACCAGACGCGCCAAAACCATTGTGGTTGAGAGCCTCAGATTCGGTCATTCCAGGGGCACACGCACCTAGTCTAGGACCCACATCTACCCCTGCGATCACATCGATAGGGTCCTGGTCTGTGTCTCCCTCCCCTCCAGCTACGGTCTCGAGGCGTACTTTATTCTTCACAATCACACTAACGATTGAGGTGTCCGCCTGGGGGTCGGAGGGGCTCGGTGGTCTCAAGGATGACCCGACGCCCACCACACTATCCGACTTTCCCAGAGGTGCGCCCGCAGCTCCATGGGGTCCCTCTGCCTCATCTGGGGCAGACTGGATGGCCTCTTTGGCATCTATGTCAGGAATGTCAAATGCTGCCAACAGGTCATCAAAATCTGGGGTCTTCATGTCCCCCATACCGGGATTGACTCCTGTAAAAACATAAATTCAGACATGGTAGCAGAAGGCAACAAAATACACTAGCATGAGTCTGCCTGTGTTGTTGTCCATCATCCTTAGCTCTGCTTTGCTAAGCAGAATACCTTCAAAAAAAAACCTCAACACGCAAAATATTGAAATCCTCAATGGTCGTTAAAATGTTTATATTTTCGAGGTAAATGCTTCGCATTAGATTTCTTGCATGCACCTTATTTTGACACAAAGTCACAAGTTACAGCAGGTTAGCTTGTTATCAGTGAAGCTAGCTAAGCAACAAGGATCATGCACTAGCATTCACGTTAGCCGCTAGCGGCGGCGTTTCTGCAGCCGAAGCCTCCTCTGGCGACAGGCTCACCACTAACTCCCGATGAATGGGAAACCCTGCTTCAAAAGCTTTAGTGCATGCTGCAGCAGTGGCCATTTGAGAAACATTTCAACCTGGGTAGCGTTTCGCAGCAGCGACCTCGGTTACTTTGAGCTAACGTTATTCCCTCCCGAGTGAGCCTGGCTAGCTGGCCGCTGAGCTCCAGCCAAGACAGAGAGGGGTCATTTAGCTAACTAGCTAGCGTTCGCCATTAAAAAGCGACTGGAGCGGATTGCTGAGGTATGGTTTGACACCGATAACAACCCGCTGATCGTAGGGTCGGCGATGTCACAGAAAAGGATGGCTGGGTTGGGGATTTTCGTTTTATATTTCATGTATTTTGATTGTTTACCTGGATATGCGATTCCCGACTATCCTAGCTCGTTTTCAGCTGAAATGCTTTGCTTCCCGTCACATGACCCGATATGTCCTATCAGGCTGTGATAGCGCTGGAAAAATGCATGGAGGATGCCGCAAACGACACGTATATTTATTTCTACTGTGCATGACATAAAACATTAATAAATGTCCTTACCAGACTATGTTTTAACGCCATGCGATGCCATGCTTAGTTGGGGCAGCGGTCTGCATAAAACCGATGGTTCGCCATGATCACACCTTTTTGTCTTCCCAATCTACTCCCAGTACAGTCCACACTGAGTTTCTGGGGGCAAACAAAACACCAAAAAGCAACATATTTACATATAGCTTTTATTGCAAAAAACACGGAGACATGGCCGGAGTGCGGCTAACTGTTTGATTTAAGAGCCTGACACCACAAATGATTCTCTCTTCTGATCAATTATAGCATGTAGAGAAAAAGTAGGATAAAGAGCGCAAAGCAATTTGAGTGTAAGCACATATTACATTTTTAATGTGTCACTGGGTAGTCAGATTTTACACTAAATAGTCATTTAGTACTGCAGGTTTTTCTTTATTTCTTTTATATTGGTGCATTTGAGTGTCTCACAGAAAACGATAGTATTAAATGTCAGAGTGCTGTCTCATGCTGGGCTGTCAGTCAGACGACGCGTCGGGAATCTTTTTGTATATTAAAGTTATCCTGCATTAGTCTGCAATTGTTCAGGTGTTTTTCTGGTCTATGTTTGAAATCCCTTTATTCCTCATTTCTTCTTCTCTTCATCCTTTTTGCCATCTGGCTTGTTTCCAGTCTGTGAGGCCAGGGAGCCCATGGCGTTGCGGATGGCCTCGTTGTTCGGGTCGACACCAGGCAGGTTCTCCAAGACGCTCTGAAGGAACTCTGGGTCCTGCATCACATCATAGTCGTCTTCCTCCTGTTTCAATCACAATATATAGGATACAGTCAATTAGGTCTTCAATTAAGTGGTTTTAAGATCCAGTAGGTTCATGGTTTGGCCATCCCTCAAGTGAAGGTAAACATCTATGCATGTTTTTAGCACCAAATGTTCTTGTGTGACACCCCAAACGATACCTGTTATGTTGAATGTAAAGTGATGTTCAGTGGGAGGAGCCACTGGTTCCAGACTATTTTTCCCCACTTTCACTTTTAATTTAAGTTTTCTTTTCATGGTATCCTCAATTTTCACAACAACAAAAAACAACCAAGGGACTCCCCTTGATAATTTAACAATACTATCAGTCATCAGTTTGAATTATTTCAACTCATGTTTCTCTCTTAACCATCAGAACCCATGAGCCACAGCAGCAATTGTTATGGAGGATAAAAGAGTAAGCAGTGCGAAGAAGAGCTAATTAAAAATGTTTGGGTGTAGCAATTGAGAACAAATGTAATTTTGGGTTTCTACTATGCATATTTTGAAGCTTTCACTTACCGTTAGCAGCAGATGCAACAAGATTTAAATCTCAGTGATAAGATGTTAATGCAAAATCCGCCTCGGGAGTAATACACATTTCTATGTACACAGGCCTGTACCTTTGACTATTTCTTTTAATCAAAGAACAAGATATTTTCTAACGTAGTTGCCCGTTTGTTTGTACTGATGATTCAACTGGGGTAATTATTTCATGTCCTTTCAGGCCTCAGAGGTCCTGCCAGACTTCTACTTCCAGGACCCTGGATGCCAGAAATAACTCCTCCCCCTTTGCAACTCTATTGAGAATACATGATGGCCAGCTGAGCTCCATTTCACAATTGCTTTACAGTTTAATTTAAAATCATATGACGACTCACCTTAGCGGATTCTGCAGTGTCCATGGGGGTTCCTGTTTCCATTTCTCCATACTCTGTTCACAGAACAAGTGAACTTATCATCTTAACAGAGATACCAGCAAATATAAGCAAGAGCATCCATTTGTATGATAGTTGTATGAACTCACCTCCTCCAGCAAGAGACATCTGCATGGCGTAGGCTATCTGCTCCTCCTCTGTCATGCTGCTGAAGTCAGGAAGCACTGCTGCACCGCTCTCAGGCTGAGATACGGACATCTTCAATAAGGCCTCCTCTGATTCTGTGAAGAATCAATCAAAAACATCATAAATCTTAACTAATCCTAACTATTATTATAGTCAGCGCTGTCTCATAAGCGAAAGCAACTACTTGTAAATTCAAGTTACCGTCTGCACTGGGTGTGGGCACGCCTGCCTCAGCCACAGAAGCAGCAGCCGCTCTGCGGGCCTCTTCCTCCTGCCTCTGTCGCTGCTCCTCCATTGATACACGCAGGGCCTAAAGGATTGCACAGAGACAGTACAGTGAGAAATAAAAGGGGCACTACGTTTAGTCTACAAAAGTCCTGCATTCCTTAGTTGTTGCTATTCTAATTATCCCACTATGCTGCATCACATTAGCCCTCTACGTGTGGATGAGTGGTTTCTATCCTCAAACTGGTTCCAAGGAGCTGATACACATGTATTTGCTATGTAAACAGCATCTAAAACATTGGTGTTACCATAGGCACATCTTGAATGGAATATCTGATAGGCATTTAGGTAGGAGTTTAACCCTCTATTTGTCTAACTACTGAATATCATCGGTTAATAAATAATGAGTGATATGTGTTCGCTTTTCATGGCGCTATCACAATAAATAGGAACATGTGCTTTAAAGGAACTCTTGAATTTCTCTCTCAAGTCAATATATCTTAGTCAATATTTATACTGGGTACTAGTATAAAAAGTTTGCTTCCACATGACACATCTATAATTGCTTACCAGGGCTAGCTCTGGATCAGCACTGGGATCCACACCAAACTCAAAGTCGCTGGCACCAAGACCCATCATAGAGCCTCCTTCACCGGCCAGGATGGGAGAGGAGAGCAGCGCATCAGCCAGACTGGGCCCTGGAGGGACGGTGACCAGATGGGAGCCTGTCCCCTCCTTCCCATTTAAAGTATTTATAAAAGCAGTCAACTTCTCTGTGTTCACCTCCTGAATAAAACAGTTGGAGACAGATGGCAAGGCCAATTGGAAACTCAATTTATTAATGGGAAGAAGTGTCAGATATGGAAATCAATATTACATACAATAATATACTTTCATTCACTCTGCCTTACAGCAGTACGATGGAAAATAAACAGAGAATTCCACACCTCTTCTCCAAAGTTGATAATATCCACATTCACTTTCTCTTTTTTCAAGCGCTTTGCCATCTTGACAAGCTGCAGAATCAGCAGGTTGGGACAGAAGCAGGAAGAGATGAAGTCAGACATACATAAACTTCGGGAGAGTGAGTTAAAGCTATGATTGTGGATGTGATACAAGACATCCAACTCACATCTTTTTCATTGTCCTCCACAGGACTCCCAACGAAGGCAATGATCCTCATCTTGTGGTTTTTTCCTTGCCTGTGTTTAAGGGCCAGCTGTGGTGGGAAAAACAAGAAAAATATGGCCACTGAAGAACTGTTGCTGCAGAAAGCAAAACCCCTTATTTACCAATTAATAAATTGCTAGGCAAAGTTTGAATCAAATTATTAAAACCAGAAACATCCAAGTTACACACATGAGCCACTCTGATGCCCGTGCAGAAGCAGATCTTTCCTTTGGGCTGGACAGCGTGGAGTTTGGACAGGATGCGGCCAGAATCTGGTGTCAGTGTGGTCAGGACCTCACAGTTACTGCACGAAAACACAAAAGACAAACATGCATGGTAATCCACCATCAGCAACCATGTAAAAACAACACTACTTGTGCTATTAAGTGTTGCTGAAGTGATATGAGGATTATCCCAACTTCTTTGTTAAACATAGAGAGAAGTGCTTACTTTGCCATGGTGATGAGGCCCACATTGTTTTCTGGATTGCTTCGTGTTTTAGAGTGGCAAACAATGTTGACAGCATCTTGTTGAGCCTGTAGCCTTGTTGGTAGAAAGTCTCCGTTTCTCATGTATTCACTGTTGTCCACACTGAGGGGGAAATATCAGTTTAACGGCTCTGATATACTGGACTTGTAAATAGACAGCGTAGTTGTTGCTCATTTTTCACCTAACTTAATTGTATGTAACTGTTACATAATAGTTTTAAGTTCATGTTTACCAATCTATGTTGTCCTTGTTTTTAGCAGAATGTCCATTTCTATCTTCCTGTACATTGTTCTTGGAACTGTGTGCAAGCACACAGAGATAAACTTAATACCGGAGTGGAGATCATTGTGTGTGTTCACATACTTGACCAGTAAGGCTGATTCTGACACATCACTCAGCGAACGTTAGCAGTTGACATGTCATTCCCTCACAGTCTATGGTCATTCCCATATCAACCAAGACCTAGTTAGGCCTAAGTTAGCAGCTAGTTTCCGTTATTAAGACATCTAAATTCCTCTTCACCACCAGCTCCCTGTGGAAAAGCCTTCTTCACCGGAGAAGCGGCTAGTTTGCAGGTGTATAACAGCTGGCATTAACGTTACAATATAAAACCAATGTTAGCAAGCCGTGCTAGTGGTCACACCACATATGTCGCTGGTCGAAAAATTCAAGGTTTGTCAGTTGATAATATCGATAGAAAGCAATAAATTGTAAACAATAACATTCACGAATGTGGTCGTATATGCCACGGCTACAAAAAAATACTTTATTAACGTTAGTACAGCAAATCTAAGCTAACTTTAGCTACAATGACTCAGCCAGTCGACAGTGCGTTAGCCGTTAACGGTCAATTATCAGCCCAGTTAACGGGGACATTTCCTCCTTCAGGTCTACGAACTCCCTTATCGAGTAATTAATTATTATGTCTTCGCATGAAACGCTAACAGATAAAAAACTACACAAAAAGGCATTTGTGGAGTTCTTACCAGACCATAGTACTTTCAAGCCCCATTTTGGAAACTTCTTGTTGCTCTGTGTCGTAATCTTATAAGCTCACAGGCTATTGGACAAAGACTAAACAAAGCGAAATATGATTGGCCAGGTTTTGTAACCTGGAAAGTGATGAATGGCACAGAACAGACTAGAATAGTTTGACAATAAAAAAACTTAACTCAAGGTCCACTTCCTAGCCTTTTTCCTAAAATATAAACCTATATATAAAAAGCTTTCTTTTCTGGAGATTTCAGGTGCATCTAATGGTCTTCTTTAGTCTCCCTTTAATTTACTTATGTTGAGCAATTTGAATGGCTTTGTTGAAAGAGGATTACAAATAACTTGCCTCATGGTGCTCAGAATATAATGTAAACAAATATGACAAAGACATTTTTAAGCACCACTTATTAATCAGAATCCAGTCATTCAAATACTTGAACAAATCAAGATACTTTATCTTATCAATGCAAAAATGTAAATTAAATCCAACATTTCCATAAACCAGTCATGTTTATTAATCTGCAGGAGTGCATGGGTGTAATACATAAAAAAAATACAAAAGGAATAGCTACGTCATTATTAACAGTGAATCTGCCTGACGGTTGATGAATTAATATTGTCTTACAGTATTATCACAGTCATTTCAAATAACACTATTAGAGACAAAAACAGTTGTTCTAGATAATGCCAAGTAATTGAAGAAAAGCAACACGTCTTTTGTCTTTAATAACTTCAGGCACAAGTGTAAAAAAACACGACATCCCCAAATGAGCAAGAGAGAGAGAAAACGTCTAAATACATGTTCTCTGAAAAGGCATTGTTGCAATTCTTGTGTGTGTGTGTGTGTGTGTATATGCACACATTTATTGTATATAATTCAAAGGCAAGTGAAGGCAAGTTAACAAAAGTATACAGAAACAAATACAGGATGATTTAACAGTTGTTGATAAAAATAAAAATCAGCCCAAAGTACAAAGCTTTTTCTCTTAGAGCTGCATGCCTTAGATACAGGTTTGTTGTGCTAGGAAGAGAAAGGCACATTTTCAATCCCTCATCACAATTAATAAACCTTTTGGAAACCAGAGCAATACATACAGTAATAAATACTATAATACATATAACTATTTACATGTTTGGTTCATAGGCTCCATGTGTAACTGCTTCGGGGTATTTACAATAAGGCACAGTTTAACTTTAAATATTGGGACAGCGCATTGCCAGACAGTTTGATATAACAGCCACCAGAATAAAATAAACTCCACATATTGTTTTATAGGATGTATTAAAATGTCCAAATCATGGTTGTTCATCTTAACTTGGTTAGAAAATTGTCAATTCATATAATGTACTACAGACTACAGTCTATATATGGAGTAAACAAAGAATTGTGTTGCATTGCTAAATCATCTTTAAAATTACTGACCTATTGTATGCTGTCAGACTAAAAACTAATTCTAATACATTTATGCATTTTTAAATATCAAACAATTCAGTAAAAGTTGGCAAGTGAAAGTGACCCAAACATGACATCAAGTTAAAACACTGCACACCCATTTTGAGTGCTAAAACCAACTTGAATCGAAGCACCAATACTATGTCCCCCACTTTGAGTTTACAAAAAGAAGACAAACAGATTGGAGTTTTGTACTTTTACACACAAAGCAGCCATCACCATATTTTGCTAATGAAAAAACAGCAACTATACCATCAGGTGGGGCCCGTCTCAGAAATCTCTCTTAAAATTGTCAGCCTCACTACACTTAACACTGGTGATTCTGGATAACTTGTCTCAGAGGTCACACAACTGGCTCTGTTAACCCTGGGTTTACTGAAACCAATCACATGCAACATCAACAAATCCACAAAAGTGAATTTAATAAGAGGGGTGAAAATGGTTTCTCTTGTGGGGAAATTGCACCAACAAAAGTTATATTAACGTTTAGGAAATACTAAATGCACCACTTGAATATAAAAAGCAGGAACTGGAGTACAAAAAGCTGAAGATAATATAACAATCAAATAGCAATACAGCATAAATCAGTGTGAAAACATAGTTTAATTTGTGGTTGACATGAGTCGCCAAGAGTGGAAGGTAATAGATTACTAAAATTTGAGTTTATACATAGCTTTTTTACTTTGAGCAGCAGAATACCGCAAATAGTGGAAAAGTGTAAATAAAAATACTTTAAGAAAATGCAGTACCACACCAGTTTATTGTTTAAATATTCAGCAGCAAAGTCAAAACTCCTACCAACCTACATTGCTAATTTTCCTTTTGGCCTGTGCATCTCACCCTAGTTTGTTTCTTAAGACAAATAAAATCTGCTTAGGATGCCCCCCTCCCTACAAAGTAACCAGAAGGACAGACAATAAAACTCAAGCAAATGCTGCTTAAACTGCAAACATTCAGTATATTACTATTTCCAATATCATACATTGTAATGAAAAACATTGAAAACATTGTGATTTTACTATGTTTGTAATAATATCATGATGTGCCATTTGGTACAGGACACTTTATTATGAATTATTTTTGTTCATGAGGATCCTGTTTGAATTGTTGACTTAACCTTCCCCTTTATATATATATAAAATAACCATATTATATAATGATCCAAAGCCGTAAAATACAAACTGCTCCTTGCAGGTTTGGTCTGGTGCATTGGTTGCCATGGCGACTCGAGTGCCGTCTGTGCCCCTGAAATAGACGAGGTTCACCCCAAACTTAGCTGAATAACTGACTAGTCTTGCTTCATGAGACAGGCCCCAGGAGACTGTTGTGTCTACACACTAAACCCGACACACTGATATCGGATCGTACAGTGTATTTCCAAAAAAAAAAAACCCTTTCTTTAAAAACAACCCTTTCACCTGAACATAAGAGGTGACATTTAGGATTCACAGTCTTTAATATAGTACAGGTCCATTACAACAGCTGGTTAAATAGAAACCACAAGCTGAGGACCACATCTTTTTCCAGCATGATTTGCATTCAGAGTAAAAAGTGAAAAAAAAAAGTAAGGGCAGCTTAGCCTGTATAAATACAGTAATTTCTTAATTATGAAACCTTTTCTATAAAACTGTTTTCCCAATAAAAATAATATGGGTTTGTGATAAAGTATCTAAGTAAAATAGCAGAAACCCTCTAGGCTCGAGCCTTTGGGTGGTGGGACAGACACTTACAGAGCCAAGTATGCACGAGGATGTGTGACAGCAATACAAATACAAAAGAGGAATTAATTCCAAAAAGGAGACAATGAGACTAAAATAACTACGCTTTTGTTCTCAACTAAGGCAAAGTGCTCATGTTACACTATACACCAAATGCTGGCTGAGTTGAGCACATCAGTGCCAAGAACAACCTTTGGTTGTGCATAGAAGTATTCCTATGAGATGAATAATAGTGTTCAGTACCCACAGCATTAATGTACCCACAATTGCTAGTGTCAGGACACAACCACCCACTTACATGCTCATACCATGTTGAGATGTGTAAATCAAAGTGCAAAAACAACAACAAAACACATTTAATATCCCACTTGGTCCTGCTGATATACTGTAAAACTCTTTCAACTGTGGTACCTCAAATCACACCACGGGGACTTGTAACATTTCATCCATGCTTGTAACATCCTCCAAGTTTGTTTCGGTTCATTTGAGTCCATTTCTCTTTCCCACATCTACACCTGTAAACCAAAAGCAATGAACCTGGTAAAAAAAAGAAGCACTCAGCGTAAAAAGTGTCACAAAAACACCTGAGAAATTCTATCAACTTACAGAGCATTTTTTTGCGTTAGGAACAATATCGCTGAGTGAGATCACATCCTCAGCACCGATACTTTCTTCAAGAGTCCCAAACTGAGCTCTGCAGACAACAAAGGAGCAGTGTTAAGCGAATTGAGTCTTCATACAATATGAAACAATGGGTTTGTGTATGTGAAAAAATATATCAATTGAATATACATTAAAATGAACTCTAAATACTTTTACAGACATTGTGTTTTTTTTAATATAGAGTGTATGTTTTTCTTTAAAAATAAATATGATTTACTTAAGTCTTGTATGACATGCTTTCTGATGCTTGCCACTAGATGGAGATTCTAAAGGTGCTGCCCCGCCTCCTCACATGCTGACTTTCCGGAGGTTCTGGTTCAAGGACATTTTTGCTTTTACATCATCCTCTCAGGCAGACTTCCGTCCCAAACTGTGTACCACCCACAACAGGTCTACCAGTGAAATAGTTACACTTAGGTTATAGATGTCTTGTTTATAGGTCCAGTCAATAGAAGTAAAGGAGGTGGGATTTGTGCACAGCCTAAAAAGAAGGTCTATCTGAGGCTCAAACCAACCAAAAATCTTTTCAAAAAGGTCTTTATCAACTAATCTGCTGGTAATTTTCTCAACAAATTTATTAATAATTTTGTCTATAAAATGTAAAGAAATGGTCAAAAGTTCCCATTATAATTTTCCTGTTGGCCAACACGATTTATTCAAATTGCTTTTTTTATCCAACAAACAGTCCAAAGTCCAAAGATATTCAGTTTACAATCATATATGTGGAAGAAAATCATGAAATCCTCACATTTGAGAACTTAGAACCAATTTTTTTTTGTCATTTCTCAAAAATGACTAAAAGAATGAATTGATTAATAAAATAGTTCCCTATTAGTTTACTGTTGATCGACTAATCATTTCAAATGTTGTCTTAACCACTGGGTTGCCTTTGTTCCATATGGTATAAATAAATCAAAAATGTACAAAATGTTCATTTATAGGGGTTCGAATAGATTGAAAAATGCACAAAAAACTAAATTTATCTTTAAATGTCAGTGATATCCCTTGAAAAGCTAGGGTTACTAAATACCCATTATTACTTAAATACTTGTGCCAGTTGATTAAGTACAACTTTACTAAAAATAAAGCGGTCTAACACGTCATTTAAATTATTGATCTCTAAAGTAGAACAATAACCACCAGTAGACCTGGTTGGCTGCCTCTCACCATATTATTTGTGTTAAATTTGAATATGCATACAATGCTGAAGATATTTGATATTCAAATTCTAATCTTCATGTGTATGTCTCCCTCTTACCTCTTGGGGGTGCTGTGCTCCTGGTCTTTGCTCAAGGTGTTGTTTAAATCCGCTCCCACTGACCTGCTGGTATCGTGAGAGTGAGGCGGAGTCTGACTTGTGGGAGCAGATCCAGGGTTTCTCAAGGAGGAGGCGACGGCTGTTTCTGTAGTGTTGCCAACAGCGTCGCTGGGCAGGAGGTCAGGACGACCTGACTGCATGACTGGGTGGGACGAGAGGAAAAACTGTTGATACCGTGTTGTGAAAGAAGCACTACTGATGCTAGAAGACTCTCTGCACATATCAGTAAACAAAATTGTTTTCAACACTTCAGCTGAAAGCTGAAATCGTATTTCCAGTTCTTACCATTGTCTCCTTCAGTGTCTTCTTTGGTCTCAGAGCTGACTTGATTTTGGAGTAAAGGGTGCTGGTTGTTGCTGCTGGTTTGGGTCAACAGAGAAGGCCCAGAGCCAGCTGTCTTTCTCAAAGTACCATGTGCCACTGCACGGCGCTTCTTAGATGGGGAGGTCTTTACTGGATACAACAGGAGAAGTGTTAATTAAGAGGCCAGTAAGGTTTGGTTTGGGTTAAATTAGCGGTGTTCCCAGAAACAAAACAGTGTTATTTTAAAATCCTGATCCACAATGTGAAGATTACGCTGGCAGCTATTTTGATCCTGTCAGCAATTATTTTCGCATGTAATACAGTCAACTCTAACTGAATTCAACTTAAAATAGTAATTTCTACAGACCGCATTTTTAAGTCTACTTTAATTTCATACAAGTCTGGTCACAAAAATACCACAAGTGCATGTTCATGCTCAAGCACACATCGATACAGTATATACTTACATAAGATCTTCCTGAAGACCGTATTGCACATGAACTTCTGAAATCGTTCTGCGTAGAAACCCGGTCTGTGTACCGATACAGTATCCTAAAAAGAAAGAATGATTACAGGGGTTACATATTTATTTTTTAATTAAAAAAGGTGTTAACTGAGGCTAGTAGTGATACCTTACCCCATCGTGAACCATAGCTTTCCACGAGTGTTCAAGCCTCTTCACTAATCTGAAAAAATAAACCCATATAGAAGCTGGATTACTTATAGAAGTCACATTATCAAACATATTTCGTTTCATGTAACATATATTGTACCAGCTTGTCTACACAGGAGGTGTTTCAGTTGCATTTTCAGTCGTCTGTCTCATGCGCGCCTGATGGAACAGTTACGCTCCTATTTTAATCAATCCAGCTGTCTACACAGGCCGTAACAGATATACACGCATGGGTATGTGACCCAAATCGTATTTTTAAGCTTCAAGTCTAATTACTTCCATTTTACACACTTTACTACAGTTATTGTGTGTTGGGCTAAGAGTGCTGCCAAAATGCTGGTGACCTATACACTATAATACTGCGCCTGAACACATCTTGTGTATACACAGAAAGCGCACTGAAGCTGCTGCTGCTTTTTCATCGCAGGCTGTGTAGACATTGTGTAAGTGTCACTGACTGAATGAGGGATAGATAGATATACACAAATGTGTACCATTTACCTATAGGACTGCAGAATGTCAATGATACCAATATACACCAGCAGCCTCTCGCCTTTTGAGTTTCGTGCTGGAATTCCTCCCGTTCTGTAAAATAAAACAACAGCAAATCATCGTTTAGTGTTCAGTCATTCCTCCCAGTAAACACATCCTTGTGGTGACAGAAACTGTTACAAGCAAGTTGCCTCATACATGATGTTTATGGCCACGGAAACACTGTCACTCACTTGTCCTCTGTGTCCATTGATCCCATGCTCCCAGCTTCAGCCTGGATGGCCTCTATAGCAGTGCTGTACAGGGACTTTTGGCCTTGTGGCCTACTTTGAGCCACAGCCCCTTCCCTGGCCTGCTCTCGACAAGCCTGGTCTAAATTGTGGATTCCCACCAGAAGGCTGTAATCCATAATCTTAAAACTTTGCAAAACCTGAATGCAAATCAAGGAACAGAAGTATTGTGAGACCAGTGATTACAAATGAATTTGGCAGAACAATACATGAGAAAAATGTAGATATTTTTTACTAGAGGCTATGTGCGTTGATAATTTTATCTAGAATCAATTTGAAAATATAACGTTTGTAGCCTCATGTTTAGACAGGCAATAATCTGAAATTCTTACCAGACAGTCTCGGTGGATGGTCTTGCAAACAGCACTGTACTTGTCCCCCTCCATTAACAGCCCATCATGCATGTTCTGCATGAAATCTAGGTCCTTGTAGGTGGGCACGGCCTTCTCTCTCTCTTTAGCGGAGGCCCGTCGCTTGTAGGTGGAGCCCTTTAGATCATACTTGAGATGCATTCGTACAGCGCTCGGGAGCAGATTGTTCATGACTACAATACGGATGTTCTTACCCGCTGCCTGGACACAGTAGAGTCCATAAAACTTTGGTAATAAGGTACGCTTGTTCTGGTTCAGGTTCTGAAGGGGAGCAGAGAGGATGGAAGGTGGAAAGTGAAATATTAAAATGACATTTAAACAAGCATCGGTTTAACGGACCAGAAAGTGAAATGAGTGGTTGACTGATGCAAACTGAAATATAAATAAATGATGAAGAAGTAAGTCAAAGTAAACACACAACAATAAAAATGGACAGATGCCTTTAGTGCTGCAACTAATAATTATTTTCAATACTATAAATTGTTTTCTTGATTTAACATTTGGTCTACAATGTCAGAAAATAGTGAGAAATGCCCATTTTACTTTCCCAGAGCCCAAGGTGATGTATTCAAATCGCTTGTTAACTGTCTGCCGATCAACGAACCCATTAATTGACAAATCATTTCCGTCGTAGAAGCACAACTTTTCAAGTTTCATTGTTAACAGCACCAGTGGTATCCAAGACTTTGCATTTGATGGATAAATGGACAAGAGGATAATGATTAGGAGTCAGTCCACAGTTTTATTGTGTGGGATAGTCATGTGAACATTGATTTTGCAGATATCATCTTGTACCTAACGCCCCACATCAAATCTTACCATGAAGTATCCAGGAAGCAGTTTCTGCAGAAATTCCGCCTCTTTGTGCTGCACTGTCTTAATGATGTACTCGTCATCCCTAGAGAGGTAGAAGAGAGATCCACTGGCCCCGGAGTTTGATAGCTCGATCAGCGGCTCATTACACAGAGAATACTGTAACCAGACCAGAACACAGTGGTTAGAAATGTGATTAAAAAGCTGTCATATGGCAGGTAATCAGCACAGAGCTGGGTGGAATGCCAGGTAGGTAGTATGGAAAGTCTGTTATGCTAAATGAGCAGGCCAAGAGGGAAAAATCCATGGCCCAAAAAGCTACAGCAGACTAATGTTTATGAATTCTGGAAAGAAGTTAAAGTTATCAATAACAGCAAGATGCCCTTGCCATCTAGTATTGATGTGGTCACCAGGTCTGAAAATATTGCTGAACTATGGAGAAAACATTATAGGGATATTTATAATTGTGTGTGATGAATTTAATGTTGGTGATGTTTCTAACAATGATGGTGTGGTTATTAGACTTGATGCAGTGTGCAACACCATTGAGAGATTATCAGTGAACAAAGCATGTGGCCTTGACCAAATAACAGCAGAACATTCGAAGTATGCTAGCCATAGAATCTCAGTACTACTTGCTGGATTGCTAAGGCATGCCAGACTACCTGACTCCATGTTGTCTTAGTGCCAGTAGTCAATAACAAAACCGGTAAAATATCCAGCATAGAAAATTTCAGACCAATTGCCAAGGCTAGCATACTTTATTATTAGTTAATTATTATTAGTTACTTTAAGCATTAAAACGAATTCTCTTGGACAGGCATCAAGAATACCAAATAAACCCTGACAAAAAAACAGCACAGATTTGTGCTAATATGCACTGAAGGAAGTTGTTAGTAAATGTAGAAGACATAAGACTATGATGCATTTAGAATCTTGCTCAAGCTTCCAACATAGAAAAGTGCAAGTCATACGTTTGGGACCTATAATGTTCCCACCTGTCATGCCGTGTTGAGGAATTTTATGTACAAATCTATGTGTCGATTAATTGATCCAAAAAATGTGATCATAATGACCTTAACTGAACTTACACAAAGTGGCACAAGATGCTCCCCCTGTTTTTGGAAACATTTGAACCAATGTCTGTGTGTGTGTTTTTAATCACTGTGGACTTGTGAACTGCAATGACTATATCTCTATATTGTTATCCTTGTATTGTATTTTATTATTTTTACACTGATATGGTCCTACGTGTCTGAAATAAAGTTAAATTGAATATATCATCTTAGCAAGCATATCGTCATGTGTGTTTCGTTTTGCCGTCCTGCTATTCCGTCAGACTGTTTGTTTGCTTTTTTTCCATCCAGAAGGTGTTGTCAGTGTGTCTGAATCTATGTGAACGCAGCATGACAGTTTAAAAACAGGAAAATCAAAGGTCAGCTGTGCCTTTTCACTGTCAGCAGCCCCACCTCTAGGGTGTCACCACTTCCCTTATTTCACTCTTTCCAGTTCCTCAATAACGCCTTTCTTCTTTCCCTTTATTCAGAACTTTAATGTTCTTTTAGCTTTTTGCTCATTTTTCGAGTATAACAGATAGTGTGTAAACTAGAATACCATGTAGTCATCGGGCCGGATGCCAAACATCTCCCTGAAGTAGCGAAAGGCCATCGGGGCATACGTCTTGAATCTGAAGTCTCCATAGTGGTGGGCTGGTGTCATGTTACTGCCCTCACTGCCAGCAAAAAGAAACAGACGAGGCAGAGGATTAGTTACACCACATACTGTACAAGGAAGGTTAAGTCAAGGAGTATTTATGTAGTACAGACAAAACATCCTGATACAGGAAATAAAGCATACATTTAATCATCTTTACAACATATTCTTACTTCATTATTGAAAAGACTCACCTTGGAAAGAAGATGCTTTCCACCACTTCAAAGTCCTGCAGCAGCACATCTCTCTCAGGTTTCTGGCTTAAGCTGCCCACCGTGTGTGTGATGCCTAACTGGATAGCACCTTTCAGGGCTGATGATGTTGTCTGGAAGACGACAAATGCAGTTTGGTAGATAACTTGTTTAAGTTCACGTACCACGCTGGCAGGTAACGCAGATCATCAGTTGATTATGCACACCTTTATATTCCCACATGTAATTTCAATTTCACTGCACACAAACATGAATTACAAACATTAAGTGTGAGTAAGCATGCATTAAATTGACGCACAGTCGCTGATATACAAAACAGCACAGAAACGAGCACTTTGCAGATTTTGTTTTTGTTTGTAGATGAGCACTAAAGTGTATTTCAGACACAGGCACTACAGCGCCATCAATATCTTTTAACCAATCATACGAAAGCCCCATAACAGGACTTGATGAGACTTAAAAAATCTTATTTCCATTTGAAGGTGTACATTTACAGTGAGTGTAGAGCTGCAACAATTACTTGATTCATCGGTGTGTCCATCAGCAGGAAATTAACACAACTTTTTTGATAATCGATGAATTGTCATCTTAAGTCATCTTTTAAGCAAAAACTCCAAACATCATCTTTACAAATTCAATATCTTTGGGTTTTGGATTGTTGGTCACACAAAACGAGACTCAGGAAGATGTCACCTCAGGCTCTTGGAAATCGTGATGGACATTTTTCATTATTTTATAGGTGCAGCGATTAATCAAGAAAATAACTGGCAGATTAATAGATAATGAAAATAATCTTCCGTTGCAGCTCTAAGTGAGTGAATGTAAATGCGTGTCAGTCAATGATGGCTGATCTCCCACCTTCTTGTACGTCGTCTCCCCAGTGGGATCAATTCCACGATGGCCGATGGTCTTTTTGTTCTGAGACATGCTAGTGGTTGGACTCTGTCAGTACAAACATGGTGGAAGGCAGAATTACATGAGGAAAAAAACTCTTTGCAAGTCAACAGCATATATGTAACATTCAAAGAGGAAGGAATATACGATGTGTCAGCTAAATATCAGTAATTTCCAAACTGTCTAAGATGAACGCAATGATTGTTTCCTAACTGACACAGCTTTGTTACGCATTTCCTTCAAACACATCAGTTATTTCTTACCTCGGGAGAAGCATTTTTTCGAGTTCCAGTCGAATCTGGAGCGAGAAAAAGGAGAAAACATACAAGTTTTAGTACAATAAATACACAAAGAGATGAGTTAATCAAACAAATGCAATTCTCACACTGGATGCATTAATATCAAACAACACAGCTTACAACAGTTTCCACCATTCCCTAATGTTGAAAACAAAGAGTGCAGCTGGGCTTTGAAACAAGCATGCAGACGCACCTCGTTCATTACCTCTGTGAGATGACAGTTTCTTCCAGAACTGACTCTGCAGGTTTTTGGTGCATTGGGAGGAATTAGATAAGTATGCTATTATTATTACTAAAGTGAGTCACACAGGCCCAATGAATGTCTTGATCGCTATAATAAAAAGGTATGTTCCTGGGAGTCCAAAGTCAGCATTAGACCTAAATAGTTCACTTTAATCTCCTAAGGAACATACTCTAGAAAGTGAAAAGGCATAATGGTGTCTGATAACTGTCTGCCTTTCAGTTTTCTTTCAGTCAGTACTAGAAAGTATTATCTGATATGGCTTGTCTTCCTGGTTTGGTAATCTCTCTGTTAAATCTAAATCAAAGATAATGCACATTATTCAAACTGCAATGAAAATGATTGGACTGAAAGACTATCCCAGTATTCAGTCCCTGTACCAGCAATGCACTTTGAATGAGGCAAAAAGGATTTTAAGTGACCCAACGCATGTACTTTATCCCTGTTATGATCTCTTACCCTCTGGAAGAAGGTACAGAGTTCTCCACAATAAACGGAACAGGTTTAAAATTATTTTGTGCCCGTATCAATCAGATTGTTGAATATGGATCAGTGACGCTTTAACTATTTTTATGTGTATGGTATGTATTGTGTGTATGATTATGGTGTATAATTTTATAATGTATCAGGTCTGTTTGAATGCTGGCTATTTGAAGTCCATCTCAAATTTCCCTTCAAGGGACAATAAAGTAGATTTCATTTCATTTCAAATTACGTAAATTAATAGCAAACTCCACCAATTTTACACTTAAAGGTCAGTTAAGTGGTTACACAGCCTGTGAAAACTGTGCTTTGTGAAGTCTGAAAAAATAACCAAGAAATAACCCTGTGATGTCATCAGGGTAATCTCATTGAGACTACAAATTTTAAACGAAAAGCATGTCTTGCAAACTGGGGGTGTGGAGCTTGAAAGTCGTGGGTATTTACTAAGCTAAGAGGGTCTAATAAAAAGCTGATATTGGTTGCATTATGGGAAATGTAGGATTCAGAATTTTTAGATCTTGACCCATACCAGCGACTAAAAGTCAGGATATTTTGGCCTTGGTTGCATTAACAAAGACGATTCATCTTTTTGTGAATCCCACAACTTTATGGAAGTACAATACAAAATTCCTCCCCTTTTTGTTAAATGGCCCCATTTCCTGTTGCTAATTTCCACTCTGTGCCAGTTTTTAAGTACACGTAGCTAAAACTATCACAGTCTCTTATTCTAAGAAGTGTGTTTGCCCACCAAATTTATTTCAATGAGAGGAGAGTAAATATGAGAGCACCTCTCAGTACAAGTCAATAAAGTTCAACAAACTACAGCCCCAGAAATTACCATAAAGTTGAGTCACCACTTCTCTAAAAGTTTTAACAAAAACTGAAAACAATAACCTTCATGAAGGTACTGGACAGCTTTAGCTTTAGCTAGGCGTGCCTAATAAACTGAGCGTTGACCCAACACTGGAGACCAATTGAGGATCACATTTATGAGGTTCACACAGGTTTGCTGTTGAACTAGGAAGACTGTATTGTTATTTGTATTGTGACAAACTAAGTGACAAGCTGCTGACTTGCTGAGACATGTCCGCCCACAGGATCCCTAACTGGAGCCAATGTCCATGTATCTGTATCACCTAAGTGGGTAACTTATACAACCTTATGTCAAAAACATCTGAGTTATCCCTTTCAGAAACGGGTGGTGTGTATAATAATACAGTACTTACAACCAGAGGGGCCCTGCAGCCCTGGAGGTTCCTCTGCAGCTGTGGCCATTCAGACCAGAAACTACTCTGGTTGGGCTGAAACTCTGATCCTGACTCGCTCCTGGACACCCAACGCTGTCGGCTTCCTCCGTGTGGGCGCGTCAGGCAGGTGGGGAACTGGGTAGACAGAAAGTAGCTCATTAACAGCGACGGCTGCAGATGGCTTCATGCCACAACTAGTGACAACAGCCACGTTGACTGGCTCTGCTGATGTGAAATTAAACACCATGAGAGACCGACGGTAGCGTTAGAAATGAACGGCAACTTTCTGTCCGTCTGCTGAATAATGTAGCTTAGGGAAATGGTAATGAATGGTAAGGCTGGTGCATTTGGTAACAGGCTGGCGCGATAGTTGCCGAGTTGTTTGAACTGCGGCATTTAACGCAACAGAGGCGAGTAAGCTAGCTGCTAACTGATTTCAACTTTTCTAACTTTCACCAAGCTAGTCGCGCTAATAACTAACGAACCACAACACAAACAGACAGTCAACTCACTCGAAAATCTTGTGGAGGCCGTTTCAAGAAAAAGACTAAATAAACCTTTCCTCTTCTAAAGGCACTGTCTACCCCCAAAAGTAATAAACAAGGAAGCAGTTTTGTGTTGTGCGCTGCTATCCGGAGCAACACAGAACTTCCGGTGGAGTTTTCTTTCAGAATAAAACACAATGTCACAAGTCTTCAGGTCAACACCAGTGACGCCGAGGTTGAGAAGTGGCTGATGGGATGCTACTAGTGGTTCAGCGGCCCCTAGTGTGGCATACCAGCAGCTACTTTTCGATCTCGGCTCTACTGGGAAGAAATGGACAAAGAACTTTATTGTGTACACCATCCCTAAATATGAAAACACATGTAATTTATTCATTATATTTAATATGGTGTATAATCACATGAAAAATAAATAAAAGAACATGACATTTTTAAACATGAATGTGTAAGGATTGTTTCACAGATGAAAATGTATTGATTGTGTGTGGTTCAACAATGAGAGAGATCATCTAAAACCACATTTTGCAAACTAACAAGTAACTACAAGCGTCAGATAAAAGGAATGAAAAGGAGTGAAGACCAGTCTTGGCTTACCTAGTTAAATACTCAAGTAAGGCGACTGTACCATAAAACAGCAGTGAAAGAAGAAATGTTTCTTTTAATCTTTTAATTAAGTAAAAGTAGCAATACCACAATGTGAACATACTCTATTGCAAATTCTGTAAATGTACAGAATTATTAGCAGTAAAATTGACCTGAAGTATCAACAGTAAGTAGGCCTACTCATTATGCAGAAGAATGGATCCTGTCAGTGTAATATTACTATAGATTATATGAATGTATTAATTGTTACTAATGGTCTAACATGTAAGCGGCATATTAAACTTTATAGTTGGTCAATGCAGAGCTAATTTTACCCTCTTCATTTATGTTGGGTAGTTTGATCTATAATAAAGCATCATGATGTGTAAATTCATGACAGGTTATGTATTTAACTTAAATATCTAACTAGACCTTGTGAAGGAGAGATGTGGGACACAGGTGAAAGGCAGGACGCTGCAGCTGTCATGTGGGGGTCACTTGCTCCCCTAGAAATGGAATTGAACTCTATGAACCATAGCCATATTTTACTGCATTGTCTCCCTATTTGTCTCTTCGGTCTGGGAGGAAGGACAGCTGGGCAGGCAGATGGGGCCGTTACCTAGGCAACCCCAAGGCCACTGATAGTAGCTTTTTTCTTAAGAATAGAAGGAGATACTGTCCTATTACCCTGCAGAATGCACCACTTTGACCTGTTTATTGCAATGTGACTGCAGGTTTGATTTACTGTTCATCGTCCAATAGGAAGCGCAAACATATTTAGGCTAAAGAGTCATAACCTTGTAGAGAGAACACACTAGACTCTGTTGTTGTGCTAGCTCGAGATAAATATTGTGGATCAGAAAGAGACCTTCAGACTGGGTTTGGCACTGCACTGGGTTTCACCTTGTATTGCTGATACCATTATCTCCTTGGCCTCATTAAACATTGCTGTGTAAGGCATCTAGAGTCTCCTGAAACCTTCTTTATCATCTGAGTTGACTAGCTCACAAGAATTTCCTTCATATAGCTGTTAAAAATTGTGGAGTAAAAAGCACAATACTGGCCTGTGCAATAGGCTATAGTTAGATGTATGAAGGGTGGAAGTACTCAGGTAAAGTACACATATCTCAAATTGTACTTAAGTGGAGTAAATGTGCTTAGTTACGGTCCATTGCTGCAAAACAGTACCTGTGTAAATGCAACCTCTTGACACTCATAAACTCATTTCAAACGTTTCAGACAGTAAAATTAGCAAATAAATTAGCAAAACATATGGCCATTAGTGTTTATATACACGACATTTATATAGAATGTGTTTCTGCTCATTTAGATTTAGAATGTCTCACTTTCATTTTGAAGCCAAACAGGAAATGTACAGGTCATTCTTCTGGTTGTTGCGGTCAGCAGCACATGATTATCCTATTTTCACTGACAGTAACACTTACAATATAAAATATCTCAGTCAAGTAGTATTGCAATTCGTTTTAAATGTTTATTTATAATTTTTACCACACATCGCTATTCAAGCTGGGCAGCACACTCAAACTGTTCTTATTGATTACTGATCTGTAAATGTCACACACCTAACTATTACAGCCAACACTGACCCCTGGTGGACACTTGCTTTATTTCACGCGTGGATGAGAAGACTTGAAGATTTGAACTTGTTTCAAAACTCAACAGCTTTTGTTCTTATTTGAAGCAGCCAAACGGATGTTTCTCCATAGTTATGTCAAGTCCACTGGCTTGTTCAGTGACAAAATAACTTTTATGTGTTTATTTCATCTTTTACTTCTCTAACAAAGAATACAACAGTCAGAAACGGTGAAATCCACTCAAGACACAATTTATTTGAGCTATAACCAAAAAAATGTGTTTCCTGTTGTCGTGACAAAGCTCGGTTAAAATACGGAGCTTTCAAACTAATAAGCGACTGCAGCTGTTATCAACTTTACACTGCATAAACACAACCAGCACATCCTGTCCTCTGAGCATCTGTGACAAAGATCAGCAGGTCACACAACATTATTAGTTCAGCATTATCTTGTACATTTTTCTGATGCAAGTTTGTCCAAATGGGATCTGAGCACATTAACCCAATCACACTCCTCAAAGTTACACAAAGTCATTTTTTTTCTCACATGTAGGTACTTTTATCGAACTGGTTTGTTATTTTTTGTTTTTATTGTGTATATATTTATATTTTACACTGAGCTCTTTTCCCTCCTTTAACAAGCATTATCATCGAAGGTGAATTCAGGCTCCTCAGGGACTGGGGGTGCAGTGTAGTCTGGTGTTGGGTTGTAGTTTGGGTTTGGCAGCTCGCTATTGAAGCACGTCCACCGCGCGTCTCCTTTGTACGCACAGCACTCATATGGGAGAGTCATGGTGGAATATTCTTCCACACAGAACCGGGACAGGGCTTCTTTCCACTGTAAGAAAAAGGTACTTATCTTAGGTTGTCTTGTTAGCCAAGAGTCAGAGAAAAGCACAC
The DNA here is from genome assembly GCA_011952105.1 of Coreoperca whiteheadi. Taxonomy (NCBI): domain Eukaryota; kingdom Metazoa; phylum Chordata; class Actinopteri; order Centrarchiformes; family Sinipercidae; genus Coreoperca; species Coreoperca whiteheadi. The sequence goes on from CM022477.1 coordinate 10,186,485, forward strand.
TTCATCTTCACAAATTCTCCTCACCCTATCCTTATGAATACTCACATGAAAAAGGCCATTCATTCAACCATACCTGTTTTTGATTTACGACTAAATTAATCTTTTAATCATTTGTGCATATTCATGGTCAGATTCTTATATTTGTATATTTGCTTTTTTCTTGAATCTAATCTTACCAAGAATCTCATCTTTGTGAATCTTCCAAAGTATTAGAAATTATAGGAGGTCAATTTTGCTTGTTTTTTGAATAAGAAAATCACAAAAAAGTATGTACACCAGGAAAATTAAAAATTGATCTGTATTATTTAAATAGGGCCCTACAGAAAAACTAAATAAACGTAACCAAAAATAATTTAAAACTACTAGTTCTGTGTTTATTTGTGCTTGGTGTGGCAGGTAAATACATGAACAAAATATAATATCAGTTTTTGATAAGTGGTTGGAATATTTAATGATATTATAATTGGAATACGCAGCATACTATAATACTTTATCTGCTGCATCTTACTAAAACAGTCAGGGTTCCTATCCTTGAATATCAGCTTTATTATTAATAAATGATAACAGTGCAATATAATATATAATGTAACCATGTCCGTCTTATGTCACAGTCACAGTTGTGTCCGGCTGTAATTGTATTTGGATTGTGACCTAAATTTCTCCCACAACCACACAGGCAGAGACTCACAGCTTGTTGGGCGCAGCAGAGGAGCTGGCTGCTCAACTGTGCTGCCTGTCCACTGCAGCACGAACTGTACCACGACTCCAGACGATTGATGGCCTTTCCACGGCGGCGGAAGTGGCTGGCTCCGGAGTTCGGGAAGAAGCTGTCTGGGTATCTGGGACGACCCTCACTGTGAAGGCAAATGGCAGCGAGGTTCTCAGCCGTGGGAAGGGCAGGCGGGAAAGGGACGTCAGGCTCATTGAGAGGGCTGCAATGGGTCTCTGTTGAAATAGAATAGAGCAGCACAGAACTTAACAGCATTGCGATTTGAAGAATACATTAAGTATAAATACTCAAAGAAACGAAAAAATTACCTCTCACATTTGCACCATGAACAATCAGCAGTGCAATTATCCAAACTCTTGTGAGGCCTCCAATCGAAATCATAGCTGCGTGGTTGTCTGGTAGGAGCTACGATATGGAAAAGGCAGATTTCTCTCCAACAAGGTCATCAAAGATTTTGTGACTGGATCAGACACCAGCTTATATGGGCTAGGGGAGTGAGTCCGTGGGTGTGAAATGCTTGGAAGTGGGCGTGGATGGTGGTGTTGGTGGTGTGTGTGGATGGGGGGACTGTCAAGATAAACACAATATGAGTTTTTAGATATTTGGTGCAATCCGCTGATGTGTGCAACGGCCAAGGTCTGTCTCAAAAGTCTGCACTCATAAGAGGAAATAATGAATACAGGTCCATGATGACACATGTTCTAATAAACCTGTTTCACAGCAGACATTTTGAGGTGTCATCAGATGAAAAGCATAAGTGTTATTTAAGCTCCGTTACATTCAAGTGTCTCAGACAGTGAACCACCGGGACCAGGGTTTACACCTGTGCTACTGTGACATGTATAAAACAAATATCACTAAGCAGTATCTTTGTTATTTTTAAGGAAAACTCAAAGGATTATGTCATGACTTACCACCCAGCAGTAAACCCCACAAGAGAGCAGATCATCCCTTTCATTTTACCACACATTACAACCAAAATGAACCATCTTAAAGGATAAGGGCAACCAGACACACACACACGCATTAATATTGGAAACAAATATGCAACTTTTTTTGTTGCATTCTTTATTTTTAAAGAATAAACATTGAAACAAAGTTTGAAAAAATACATTAAATGTATCTCAACATTTGTCTGTATCAACATTCTAGCTTGGGACCATTAAGGACCACATTGAGAAATACAACGTGTTCGTGTTCCCCAAAACATATTCAGGAAAACAGACGAGCACTACAGGGGTAATAAAAGCGTGAATGGGTCACCTCTCTCGGCCACCTTCATTTTATTTGTAGATAATGGGCCGACAAATCTGCTAACTTTTTGGGCCTAAAGCCTTAATCAGATCATCATCAAGTTTAAGAAACACTGTGATAAACAACAATTTAGGATTGTGATAGATAAAGCACACAAGTCTGCTTCTAAGCTGCTAAAACTAAAACTGTAGTCCACCTGAACTGTGAGAGACAGAAAAAAGTCCAATTTCCATGTGCAATCAACACATTTCACACAGGATGTCAAAAAACATGAATGTTAAATATGGTGGATTTTTTTTTTTTCAAGAAGATGAAAAAAACATCTTTCCCAAGTTTATCTTGAGCACTTTGTTTGGCAAGTCAGCGATGCTTTGCTGATTGGATAAAGTGGGCAAGGAACATGGCACAGAATGGCATGTTTATCAAAACAATACTAAAACTTAACAGACCTTACGGTAAACTGTACGCCTTCTGTTATCTAAGGACGGTTTACACTCACCAAAAATGCTGAACATCTCGTCTCATGTTGTTATCTACAAATGGTGTTTTGACTTGCTACATGTGAGAGGAATGAAGGATGCACCCACTGAAAATCAGTGAATCACTTTTATCGTTTTTCACTCCCTAAAATTCAAACAATTCTCGCACAATCATTTCTGCTGTCTGCATTGTGCCGTTACAGAGTTGTTGATTGATTGGATCGCTACCATTTTTCCAGCTATTATAAGAAGCATTTTTTAGTCTTTGTTTAATATATATTACCAATTTATTTTGACAACATGAATACGTGTCCATCAGTCTGTTTTGTGTTTCAGGTGTTTGTTGGGGTGTGACTTGAGATATGAACATTCACCACCCTTAACTTGTGCACTGTTATCACAAATGCAATCTGCAGCTGTCAAATAGGGACTCATTGGTTTTGTATCATTTCTAATCTACCATCTAAGTGTTGCTCTACTGTAACACACATTTAATTTTGTTATTTGTTTTGTTATTTGGTATCCAAGGTCCTTACTATAGAGACAGGTCATGACCCCCCCCACACACACACACATATTTCTAATTTATCCCTCAGATTTAGCCGTAAATGTTTAATATTTTGAGGCAAAAATCAAATCCCACACAGGGCCTACTAATATAAAATCACCTGGTGTTTGCATTTATCATACACCTATGATAAATATCTATGATCTATTAGTTAATTCTAATAGAATAAACTTTTGAATAGTCTGACAAGGAATCTAAGCATGGTATTACACATTCTCCCACATTTAATTTAACATTAATGTTAGAACCTAATATGTGTTTGTGTTTTCCATTCATTTTCAGATAAGACTTAAATTTGCCTCCACAGGATGAGAAAATTCTCCCACCTTTTTCAGATTTGTGAAATTCTTTAAACACGCTTTAAGCAAGATCCTGACTTTTCACCTGACTTGTGGTAGATGTCCACATGCAAAGAGAAAATGTTGCCATGTGATTAGCCAGTTGGTGACTTGGCATCCGTGCAGGCAGCGTGACACCTTCTCCCTGATTGGCTTTCTCTGCAACACCAAGACAAATAAAAGGCCATCACCCGAGAACCCATTGATCCAGATCCTTGGTTTTCTGTTTCAGGTAAGGTTTATTTGCAAATATTGTAACTACATATTTTAATGAGCATTGTTATGTTGCCAGAAGGACTGATATCCTGAAACAAATCTCTAAAAATCTTTGAATGGTAAATCTGTCTGTAACAGCTTACACTGATTTGTAAGGTAAACTGAATTTGTTAAGTTTTCTTGAATATGTTTTAGGAGAAAGAAATACAAGCAATTAAAAACACTGTATAGCTCCTGTGATTTTTCTGAATGATCACATGCTTGTTATTTGATACAGACAGCCATATATTTTTCCATTTATAGATATTTAATTCATTTATTAATTAAAAAGTGAGATACGACCAAAAGAAAATTATATTTGTCTCCAAGACCAGTGTTTGTGTGTCTATGCATGTGTCCTGTTGTCCTATAACTATTGGATGGTGAATGATGCCAACGTTTGTATTATTTCAGGTTTAACAATGAAAGGGCTGGTCTGCTGTCTTGTGGGTTTATTGCTGGGTGGTAAGTCAACTAAAGAGCGCAACTCATTACTACTATTCATACCTAAAATGAACTTTTCTGGAAAATAGTATACAGTAGTCATATCACTTAATGTGTAATATTCCTATGTTTCCATAAAATTTGGAAACTGTCAGAAAAAACTTTTATTTTTATTAATTATTAATTAAAAAGTTCAAGATTTTCTTATTTCCATTTTATGCTAAGACTAGAAACTTCTATTCCACTACATTTTAGAGGCAAACATTGTACTTTTTACTCCCCTGAATTTACTTGATTACTTGAACTTAAGTCACTAGTTACTTTGCAGATTCAGATAATTAATACAAAATGTAATCAAATTATGATGTATTATTAAAGGTTAAGATAAGATAAGACTTTATTGATTAGGGGGTGAAGTACATATTAATACATCAATAATTATAGTCCAATAATATAATATACATTATTCAGAAATTCTGAAACTCATTCTGCATAATGAGTTATCTTACTTTTACTTGAAGTATATTTCTATGCTAATACTTTTTTACTTTTTAAAAATTCTGAATGCATGGTGTTTACTTCCAACAGTGTATTTCTACACTGCAGTATTGCTACTTTTACTTAACTAACAGGATCTGAGTATTTCTTCTATCACTGGCATTTAATGACCAGCAGATGATGTTATACTTTGGGAATTTTCACACCCTACTCTTCATCCTTGTGATTTTTTCAGGGCTCTGCTCTGCTTTACCAGCAGGAAGAGAGTTTGCCACATCTTTCATGCAAAACCTTGGGAGTGATGGTAGGGATACTCGTTTCTGGGTTGAGGTTGCAGCTCTTCCCACTTTACAAGGCAGCACCAAGGTCACGGTGACTGCTGTGGGTGAGGTCTATGAGAAGGATATTAATCCTGGTGAGAGTGTAACCTTCAAGCTCCCTGACAGTGTAGAGATGAAAGGAAGTAAAAAGTCCCGTCAGACTGTGCTGATTGAGGCTAGCCAAGATGTCACTGTGATGTCTCTCAACTTTAAGAAATACACAGCAGACACCTCTGTGATTTACCCAGTGAAGGACTGGGGGACGGAGTACTTCATATTCACTCCTTCCAGTTCTCTGAGAGACACCTTTAAAGAATTTTCTATCACAAACCACAAGGTGCCCAACTCTGTTGAGATTTTCCTGCAGGGCTCTGTCAGATTCCAAGGGAAATATTACAGGAGAGGAAGTAAGATGACCATAAAGCTAGAGGCGTTTGAGACTGTTCAGATTCAGAGTCAGGATAACCTAAGTGGTACTAAAGTAGTCTCAGGCCTTCCTGTTGCTGTCTCCTCGGGACATAGCTGTTTTCAGAAGTACACCTCCTGCAACCACGTCTATGAACAACTTCTTCCTGTAAACAGCTGGGGAAAAGAATTCATCATTGCACCCCTGCCTTATCATAACCTCTTTACCGTTTTACATGACAGTGTTTTCGTCCAAGCATCCCAGCCTACCAAAATTACGGTGAATGTTAATGGAAAGGTCCAGAGTTACCCTATGTTTGCAGGACAAACTCTCGAGCTCTACTCTCAGGAGCCACATGCTATCTATTTGACATCTGACAAGGGTATCCAGGTCCTATTTGAATTCAATGGGGGCCCTGATTTTGCACTAGAGTATTTTGATCCCTTCCTGATGACTATACTGCCCACAAAACTTTTCAGCACTTCCTACTCACTGGAGGGACAGCGTGATTTCAACAACTATATCATAGTTGTGGCTCAGAACAAAGACCTGGATGGCATCACAATTGACCCCAAGCCCCAGTCTACTAATGTCAACTGGCGAAAAGTAGATGGTTCTGATTTCGCCTGGGCTGAGATGTACTATAGCACTGGAGCAAACTTCTATCATATGTCTCACCCCAACTCTCCATTTGGAGTCTACAGTTTTGGTGTTACTTATGCTAATGGATATGGATCGCCTGCAGCTTCTGACCGAGCAGGTAGGTAAAAAGAATCACAATATAATCCTACAATATAATGTAATAACGTGTACAGAATATCACTGAACAGCACAGCACAATATAGCATAGCGTAGTATAGTATAGTGCTATACAGTACAGCATAGTATAGCATAGGAAGCTGCATGAAAGTACAGCATACCATATAATTGAGCATAGCATAACATGGTACAACATAGTGTAGCATAGCATAGCATAGTACAGTAAAATATAGCATAGTTGAGAATAGCATAGCATATCATATCATAGCATAACGTAGCATACCACAGTACAATACAGCATAGCGGAGCATTAGCATTGCATGACATAGTGCTGCACAGCACTGCATAGCATAGTTCAGAATAGCATGCAATAGTATATATATATAAAGCATGGCATAATATAGAACAGTACAGCATAACATAGTATAACTTAGCAAAACATGGTATAAAACAGCATAGTCAGTCATTTTCTACCGCTTGTTCCCGTTCGGGGTCGCAGGTGACTGGAGCCTATCCCAGTGGCTTCAGGCCTTAGGCAGGGTACACCCTGGACAGTGGCCAACTCATCGCAGGGCTGACACATAGACAGACAACCATTCACGCACAATTGTCCACAAGGGACAATTTTTTAGAGTCACCAATTAACCTAATGCATGTCTTTGGACGGAAACCGTCGAACCCGGAGAAAACCACAGTAACACGGGGAGGACATGCAGACTCCACCCGGGGAGGTCGTGGTTCGGTCCAGGATTTGAACCCACGATCTCCTTATTGGGAAGCAGGGGCGCTAACCGCTCTGCCACCGTGCACCCCTAATATAGTATAGTAAAATGTAAATTTAAATGTGTACTCTCTTCTTACATTGTGTCAGAGAAACATGACTGCAGTACCATAAAATGTTCAGAAGATGAAGTGTGCCAGATGAAAGGAAACTCCCCAACATGTGTCAAAAAACCACCAGCAATCAAAGCAGGTACCTGCTGGGCCATGGGTGATCCTCACTACCGCACATTTGATGGCAACTACTACAACTTTATGGGCAGCTGCACCTACATGATGGCCAAGAACTGCCATGTTGATGAAGACCACCCAGCTTTTGAGGTTGATACTCAGAATGATAAACATACTGGTTCAAAGGTCACATTTGTCGGCAAGGTGATCATTAAGGCTTATGGGTACACTGTGACCATTGTACGATCAGAGTTTGGCCTTGTCAGGGTAAGTAAGATCTTTTAAGAAACGGGACTACTCATGCTATTCAAGGAGACTGTGAAGAAATGTTATTTAGTCAATTAATTTAAAAATATCTGTCAATATGTTTTAGATGAACTATACATTGTGGAATCTCCCTATCAACCTGGGTAATGGCAAGGTGAAGCTATCACAGAGCGGCCTGTCTGTCATTGTTGAGACAGACTTTGGCCTGACTGTGCAGTATGACTGGAAGGAGTATCTTGTCATCACAGTGCCGGGAAGTTTTTCAGGCAAGGTCTGTGGCCTGTGTGGCAACTTCAACAGCAAAAAGGAGGATGACTTGGTGACTCCTACTGGCTCACAGACCAGCAGTGTAGTGGCCCTGGGCAAGAGCTGGAGGGTTCCTGATGTGCCAAATGATGTTCAGTGTCGAGACGAATGCTCAGGCCAGTGTGAGACTTGTGATAACGACAGCTTTTTTGACAGCCTGACTGACAGGATGTTCTGCAGTTTGCTCACCAGCATCATGGATGGACCGCTCAGTGACTGTAATGCTGTCATTGATCCCAAAGACTTCCACGAGATGTGTTTGTATGATGTGTGCATGGGTGAGGGGATGAAGAACTTCCTGTGTAACACCTTACAGGTGTACGCCGATGCCTGTCAGAGGGCCGGCATAAAAATTCATGACTGGAGGCACCTTGCCCATTGCTGTGAGTAACTCCATTGACAAGAGTTTGAGGAATCAGCTGTTACTTTTTGAATTTTACCCTAATTCTGTGATGGTAACTTATGTAATTTTGTCTGAAATAGCTCCACCCTCATGCCCAGAGAACAGCCATTATGAGTTCTGTGGGAATGCCTGCCCTGCCACCTGTGAAAACCCAGATGCCGCCACAAAGTGCAACAAAAGCTGTGTGGAGACCTGCGTCTGTGACGAGGGCTTCCTGCTTAGCGGCACCAAGTGTGCCCTTAAGGACCAGTGTGGCTGCTTGTACAAAGGCCACTACATAGAGGCTGGAGCCTCTTTCTTTACTGATGACCTCTGTACCGAGAGCTGCACGTGCAACCCAACTACCAAGAAAGTTGATTGTGAGAAACTAGGTTGTACCCAGGGGAATGAATGCAAGGTGGTTGATGGCCTTATCGGGTGTTACCCGATGGCGTATGCTGAGTGCAGCATGACTGGTGGCCCACACTTGGAGACCTTTGATGGGCATGATTACAACTTTGAGGGCACCTGTGTGTATCAACTGGCTGGGGTCTGCTCAAATGATTCTTCCCTGCAACAGTTTGAAGTTTTAGTGCAAAATGATGCCTATGGCAAAAGAGTTGGCTCTGGTGCAAAGCTGGTGGAGGTCAAAGTTTATGGAAATTCAATTGTTATCACAAGAAAGCACAAAGACTCAGTCCTGGTGAGACACATAGTAGCAAATTAATCACAGTATGATTGATTTTTTTCATCTTTTTTGGTAACAATATGTCCAATCCTAAATTAAACAATTTTGTTTTGCAGATAAATGGCGAACTTACCTATTTACCTGTCAATCTCAAAAGAATCACAGTCTACCAGATTGGTGACTCTGCTGAGATAAAGACTGAATTTGGGCTGCAAGTTTCCTATGACTTCCATTCAATAGTACATGTCAAAGTCCCCGTTACATATGCTGATGCCATGTGTGGTCTGTGTGGCAATTACAATCACAACCCCAGAGATGACCTACAGTTTAAAAATAACGCAGAGGCAGCGTCTGCTGAGGAAATAGGAAAAAGGTGGAGGGTTGCCGAGATACCAGGCTGTGTTGATGGCTGCAAGAACAAGAGCGACTGTCCCAGCTGTGACATCACCCAGAAAGAGAATTATGAGTCTGATAAGTACTGCGGTTTAATACGAAACTCCACAGGCCCCTTCCGCGACTGCCATGCCATTGAAAATCCTGAAGGTATTTTTAAGAATTGTGTGTATGATGTGTGCCTTTACAATGGCAAGAAAGGGTCCTGGTGTAGCCATTTGCGCTATTACACTATACAATGCCAAGAGAAAGGAGTCAACGTGTCCCAGTGGAGGACTGAAGACTTCTGTCCCATATCTAAGATGATGCATCCTAAAAACAGTCACTATGAACACTGTGGCAATGTTTGCCATGCAACCTGTGACACCGGGTTACCTCCCACTGGCTGCAAGAGGCCCTGCCAGGAAACATGGGTGTGCAATAACAACTTCCTTCTCACTGGACATGAGTGTGTGCCTCTTGACCAGTGTGGTTGCCTGTACGAAGACAAATATTACAAGAAGGGACAGAGTTTTCTATCATCAGACTGTCAACGCAAGTGCACCTGCAATGGCACAGTAAGCTTTATATACAATACGTACCTAATTTTACTCTACCTTTTTAGTTGTTCACTGTTGTTCAAATTTCACTGTTACTTTAGGTGACTTGTGAGAAACACGCTTGTGGGCCATTTGAGAAGTGTGCGCTGATCAAGCACGTTCGATCATGTCAACCAGTGGGAAACGGAACCTGCTCAATCTCGGGTGATCCACATTACAAAACCTTTGACAGCCAAACCTATACGTTCCAAGGCACTTGCACCTACACCGCAGCCAAATCGTGCCATCTGGAAGGATCGCGGCTCAAAAACTTCTCTGTGGTGGTGGAGAATGAGAAGTGGACATGGACAGACAAGCCAAATTTGTCTGTAGCCAAGCTTGTTGCCATTGAGGTGTACGGCTACACCCTGGTCCTTCGAAGGAATCAGCTTAAAACAATCATGGTAAGTAATATTGTTTAGAGACTGTTTAATAATGTATTATTCCTCTATTCATTCATTTTTAATCCTGACTTTCTATTGATAATAGAAATTACATCATAGCTATAAATAGCACAATTTACTCAAACGAAAACAGTGATAAATTCTCAAAATAAAGCTCAACACAGTGGATTTTTTTCTTTGTGTTCTCCAGCTGAATGGTAAATTGACAAACATTCCCCTTAGCCTCAATGAGGGACAAGTGGAAGTCTTCCAAGAGGGCTTTCACTATGCTATTATAACTGACTTTGGCCTGAATGTGACTTATGATATGATCTACAAAGTCAAAGTCACTGTTCCTGGAAACTACAAGGGCAAAACCTGTGGTCTGTGTGGCAATTTTAATGACGACAAGAAAGATGAGTACAAGCTACCTGATGGACAAATGACCAACGACACCCAGACCTTTGCAGCAGCCTGGAAAGTGGCTGTGCCGGGGGTGGTCTGCGAAGATGGCTGCAGAGGCGACCAGTGCCCCAAATGTGACAGCGCACGAAAGGAAATCTTTGAGAAAGATTGTGGAATTATCAACAATCATAATGGTGCCTTTGCTGCCTGCCACAGCCAACTAAATCCTGAGTCTTACTACAGAGATTGTGTCTATGACGTTTGTATGTCTCATGGGAGCCGCGACGTTCTTTGCCACAGCATCTCAGCATACTTGACTGACTGTCAGACCATTGGAGTAAAGATCGACAATTGGAGGACGCCTGATTTCTGCTGTAAGTACTGTTGATCCGTTTGCAATCTTGTCTGTGTGATAAATAATCGTTCCTTTGCTGAACTCAACTCATATGCTAAATTTTATGATCCTTATTTCTTCATCTAGCACTTTTCTATCTCACAGTATCGCCATAGGGACCCAAAAACATTAAACGTACCTTGTGTAGTTAATGACCACTCGTAGCACAATGGAGCCCTGTCCTTATGAGTGGGTGCCCGTCTTTTTATGTAGGTGGTGTTGATCCACAGTGGTTTCACGCTATTCCACTGATTGAGAGTTGGTGGCAATAATGCACCAAGAAACGTTACAATGTTTCTACAACAAAACAAAGGCAATGAAGAAGAAGATAGATTAGTTAACATGGATGTAAACAATGCACCTCATTGCAATGCAACTCTTTAGAAATGTTAACTGAAGAAGCATATGCACTCCACATGTTCGTTAGAGGTCAAGGATACCCACAATGCATTTTGGTGAGAAACACTAAATGTAAACATAACTTTTGTTTGTTTACAAGAAAACACAAGACACCTTTAACAACTCATATTTAACTAATATAACTAGACACTTTTTTAATACAGATACAGATTGTCTAGTTGTATCTTTATAGCCCAGAAATTTTGAGTTATGCTTTAATTTGTCACAATATGCTCTCTTTTGTAGCTATTCAGTGCTCTATCAACAGTCATTACGAGATCTGCTCTGAAGCCTGTGCCTCTCCATGTCCTGGTCTCACTGACACCATCACCTGCCCCACCACATGTGCTGAGGGCTGCGTCTGTAATGAAGGCTACTTCAACAACGGGACAGGGTGTGTTGCCCTGCAGGATTGCAGTTGTTACAACAATGGACGTACATTAAAGGTATAGTAGCAGTTTAAGTATCCCTCACTCATCAGTTTGACAACACTCGTATACTAAATTGCTGCTGACAAAGCATGCTGTATGTTTTTAGATTGAATACCTGCTTTCCCGGTAGTCATTGGTGTGCACTGATTTCAGAAACGTAAAGTTTGAGATATGCAAGGCATCACAGTGAACATTTAGTCCTCTATTATTTTCTATCAGAGTTATATTATTTGTTAATGCATTTTCCAGCAAGCACTGTTTTAATAACTCTTGCACAATGCTTAAACCTGCATGAAATTATTTTGTTTGGCCACTTGAGGACAGCAGAACAGCAGAACAAGCTGTGAACAAAACTATTCGCACATCGAGCAGACACGGAGCTACACTGGCATTCATTGGAAGACGTATTTCTGTATTTTCTGTTTTGGTTTCCACAAACACCTTGGAGAAATATGTCACTCTTTTTTTCTTTTTTTTAAGTGCACTAAATAAAATGTAGTAGATTACTGAAACTCAAGCTAGTGTCAAGTCTTTCCAAGTTGATTTCTATAGCATTTGAAAATTAATGGAAACCAATTGCTCAAACACTTACCTGAAGAGCAGTCTAAAACCTGGTATGCTGGAATCAAGTCACCCATTCCTTCAATATATGTACATATAATAGCATTGCACCATGTACACCAACTATGCACAGTATCAGAGGTCTACATGCAGTATGTCAATATGAAAAATTAAACACAAACAATTTCTCTTTAATATATCACACACTGTCCGTGTAATGTATCTAATAAAAAGAATATGCTTTTTGTAAACTTGTATGATAAGCAATGAAATGTAGGAAAATTACAATAATATTGGGTTGTACTATTCTCAGTCTAATATATCCTTAATTGCTTTACTATCTTCTTTAGATTGGCGAGTCTGTGCTATCTGACAACTGCCAGCAGCGCATCACCTGCACAACATCTGGTGAAGTCCAGTATGAGGACTTTTCATGCAATGCTGCAGAGATATGCCAGCTCAAGGATGGTATCCTTGGGTGCCATCCCAAACAGTGTCAGATGGAGACCGGAGGCTCCATTACTCTTTTCAGTGGCAACACCGGCACTATCTTTGTCATGGCGGCTTATGACATCATCGCACACTGTGACGAATCAGCTGCTGATTGGTTCAGGGTTGTGGCCAAGCTCCAAGAATGCACTCTAACCGGTGTGAGGAGTGTTGTCGCTGTGTACATCTACTTTAATGACCTGAGTGTCACAGTTACTGACAAACAGGAGACCTGGGTGGGTATTTTTAAAGGAAAAGTTCAACATTTTGGGGAATATGTTTATGCCCTTTGTTGCTGAGAGTTAGATAAGAAGATTGATACCAAAAGGGAGGTGGGGGGTATGTGCGGAATTATTTCTTGGTTGGGAGCAGGGACTTCATGGAGTCTTATCGTCACCATGAGGTTGGGGAAACGCCAGGAAGTCACAGCTCCCAGGAAATAAATAGTCCGGCATACTACAAACAAGATATAACGTGTTAGTGAGGTTTAGAGGTGCTGGTTGGCAGATTTTGTTATCTTTGGACAGAGCCCGGCTAGCAATATCCCCCTGCTTCCAGTCTTCATGCTAAGCTAATCGTCCCCTGGCTTGGGAGAGGGGTTGATCTTCTCATCTAACTCTCTGCAAGAAAACGAATGATCGTATTTTCCAAATTGTTGAATATATAATGTACTGTATATTATATGAACTATACCAGATATCCAGATATCTGAACATAACCTCACATCAAACAATAAAATCTGCATCTGATACTCTTTACAGGTCAATGGTAAAAAGGTGATTCTCCCCAGCATGCCCAGAAATGATGTCTTTGTCAGACTCCATAGTGAGAAAACCATAGCTATCGAGCATAAGTCACACTTCCAGCTGTACTACAGCAACACCCAGGAGGTCATTGTGACTGTGAGTGGCAGCATGGCAGACAAGGTGTGCGGAGCATGTGGCCAATTCCTCCCCCTCAGAGACACCATGGGCTTCTCGCAGGAAGCAATGCAGGAGTACATGGGCTCATTTTCCGCACAAGACTTTCCTACCTGGTGAGTAGGATACAGGCTGGTCCAAGCAGCATCTGCCTTTGATTTGGTTCCTTTCCTCAGTTTTGAGTACCAAAACTAAGGTTGAAATGAGGTTGACATGTGTGTCAGAACAACCTTTTGAAATAGTATTTCTATTATTATCAACATATATAGGTTGTCATGATGCATTAGGCAATCCATAAAGGAAATAAACAATAAGAAATAATTTCTTAACACAATTTAATTCATGTGTTGTCTTTTTGCAGTGACTTGTGAAAGAAACATCATATTCTCAACACCCAGAGATCAATGCAAAAGTATCATCATCTGGAGAAAATTCAACAATAAATTAGCAATGAAAGCTTTATTCAAAATATGGTATTAGTTTTAATTACTGTCCTTAAGCTTTCAATGAAATGGGTTTGTACAAAATTGCATAATAAACTTTGTTTTCAACAGTGAATACAATTTTACATCAGGAAACAATTGCAGTTAGGATGTAAATGCATCAAATAAATTGAATGAATCAAACAATGAAAACGTCTTCTGGCTGATGAAATGTGAAGCAGATCTAGAAAGTTGCATCAATTAAAAGTATAACTAGTAGATTGAATGATGGTTCTTCTTAGAAACCCAATGTTTTTAATATCTCAGGACAAATTCAAACTAAGTTAGTACTTTTGCCACCCTTAACATCTTCTTCAGGTTTAATTATCCCCAATTTGTTTTCACTTTATTTATTTCCAAGTAAAGATACAACTGTTTTAAACAATTCTTGACACTGGGCACAGAGATAACTTGCAAACAAAATCAATTAATACTCTCAGGTACAATATTACTGTCTGTAGAAAAATCTTCATCTTCATGATTGCCTCCATCCAAATCATGCAGGATTCCGTGTTCTATCTATGAACATAAAACTCACATTACATTCCTGCAAAGCATTCACCACCTGAAGGTATGACATGGGGCAAGTGAGCCCAGTTCAGAACGCACTCTGTCCTTCACTCTCACTCTCTGCTCCTGTGTCTAACATTCCTGTATTGATTACTAATGGCCCTCGTAATCACTGCCAGCCTGTTTCTTGTACAAGTTGTTATAATCCTAAAAATTAAATAATCATAAAACCCAAACCCCAAACAAGCTTCAGGTTGCCATTTGCGAGCAAGCCCCCCTCTGACTCTGGTCAGGTATTATTTAACTACTATGTTTTCAAATCCAGAAATAGCCTGGGATTGATGCATTTAAATATCAGAAGTCTTTGTTATCAATTCAAATTAGTTCAGCTGAAAATTCGTGTTCCACAGACTGACCCCGATAACCTGGTTCTGACAGAAACCTGCAATTCTGAGATTTGTTATGTTGTGGGTCCATCAGTGTGTGTTTTGGGAGTGTTGTGTTTTTTCTGTTCTTAGGTTGCCTTAATTCTGTGAGTGTCTTATTTTGAAATTGTCTGTTTAGTTATGTTTTGACCTGGTTTTTCCTGTTTTATTTTGGTAGGTGTCTGTTCCCCTATGTCTCGGTCAACTTTACTTACTTAAAGTACTTTAGTACTACTGAATTCCTGAGTGTCTTCACCTGTGTCCCGTTGTCTCTCTGTCACTGAATGTATTTAGTCAGTGTGTTCTCCCTGTGTTTTTGTCAGTTCGTCGTTGTATGTCCAGGATGTTCAACCTCGTCTCACCACCTGTGTTCCCTGTATTTCTTCTCCCTGTGTAAGTCACTATCGTTGGATTTATGTTGGTGACTCTGCTTTTGATTTTTGGGCTTTGCCAGTTGGTCGTTTTTGGATGTATCCCTGCCTCCAGGACAACTAATAAACCCTTGTTTCCTCACCTGCATCTGGGTCCTCCTTCACTTCAAACCCTTAATCACAACAAGATTTCCCTACATAACTGTAACTTTTACAGAATAGGCATGTATTTATATCAACAGCAATTGTTATATGGTTGTGCATAACACACAGTGTGCCAGTGTTTGCTTCATGCTTCATGTCCTGTGAAAACCATATATCTCCAAAATGTCCGCTTTAAATGAGCAAAACAAAAACTGTTCAGTTCTGACAGTGTATTTTTCAGATAATCCAATGGTTGTTGTTTCTTTTAAATGGTTTATTTAACAAGTTGGAACACTTTCTTAACCTGTAAAGGAACACTTAAAGTGTATGAAAATTAGTGACGGTCAGCACAAAGTCATACTACACAGATCTTCTGAAATTTGGCTGATTTCTGGTATGTACAAAATTTGATTGTGTGGTTTTCTTATGTACATTTGACTGTTTTGATATACTGGAAAAAGGCAGTTTTCTCAGCAGATATTTTGACTTGTCATAGTGGGAAAAGTACTAGTAAATTAACAACTCGCTCAGTTCCTTTCAAGTGTCTCAGTAAGCCATGACAGAATGCTCTTATGTAAGCTGCAGAACGTTAGCAGGTCTAATGAACTAGTTTACTATATGCAGTAGTAACCTAACCCAGCACTACTTCCAAGGCCAAGAGGCATTTCATACTACATTATTTTGTGGTTCACAGGTTATGTAAAAAAAATTATAGCACAATATTTCTTCACTGTGGAAGTCAGTCCTGGATGCTATAGATTGTAGACTAATGTTAGTGGCAATGTCCTGCTCTGCTTTGGATTTGGGGATGTTTACACTCCAGAAACCCCAGCCAAAGTTACCCGAGATTTGCCAAACACACTGCTTAGTCCCCATCCTAAAAGCCCTTTCTCTTATGTTAAAAGTGATTCAAATATGCAGTCATTTTGGAGGACGTACAGTTTGTCGTGCTGTGTAATTGTATTGCGTCATAGGCCACTGACAAGTGTTTCTGTTATTTTGTCCACCCCATTTATATCAACGAGGGTAGGATGAATAACAGAAACAACTCTTTGTATAATGCAATACAATTCAAGAACACCACAAACTACATCCTCCAAAGTGATCATACAGTTGAATCAACAAAACCCTTACTACCTTACTTTTAATAATTTAAGTATGTTTTCCTCTTACATACTTTTACTCAGGTAACATTTTAAATGCACTTTTACTTGTACCAAAGTATTTTTTGTGTGGTATTTGAAGTAAAGGTATCTGAATACTTCGTCCACCATTGATTAAAATATTGAAGCTTGTCATGTCGGGGAGAGAGACAATGAGTGAGAGATAATGGCAGTGCCCCTGGGGTGGGAAACTAGTGTGTGGGAGAATAGCCTCATTGTTACTCCACTCGAGTAAAGCCAGTTAGGCCAGTAAGACCAAAGTTGGCTAAGTGGGACTGTGAAGAATGTGGGCAGAGTTCCAAGCATTAGCTGCTGGAGATAACTAGTCTAGCAGGATAGCGATAGCAGTCCATATACTGTATATAAAGATGAATGAACAGACAGCCCAAAAGTGAAGCCTAACTAAACTATGGGTCATGAGCCAAACTTAAAAATCAAAGTACATGTCAAATACGTTTTTCCCAAACATGGATTCTGTCATTTTAGGTAGTTCTTATCACGCTGATGTGTGTTCAAGTGTTCCTTCTTCTTATAAGTTTGGTTCTAATTAGTAATTTGATGCTATAAAAAGGGGGTTTAACATCATGATTGACAGCTGAGGCCAGCTCGCGGGGGTGTATCGATACCGCAGCTCCAACTTCGATCACTGCTGTGCAGACTCTGGCTCCAGAAAAGCTCTCACCAAGTACGACTTGGATTTGGTTCCTTTCATTCGAAACAAAGAGCCATTGAAAAGAATCGGATCATTCGTGAACGTAACGTCACTAATTGATATGTTATTCATATGTCCTTTGGCAATACAGGGGCACGTTCAATCTGAAAATGGTGTGCAGTGTTTTGCTATGGTTTCCCACATGTTTGTCATGACATGTTTCCTCAAAATGGTGTGCAATGGCCTTTGAGGTACGTTTTCTCTCGTTTGGTGGTTGTGTCAGAGGTGTTACCCAATCAGCAGTGACGGGTGTATAAACCCCGCCCCACAGTTTCCCCATATCCCTTCACTCCATTGGAATGTTCTCCGCTGATCTGGATGGCATGGGCAGTGACTATCGCATCGAGCATATTTTGTCGTATTAAACATGTATTTAAACCAATTTTATCAGTCTCCAAAAAGACAAAGAATGGCCTTCTCAGCTGCCATAGTTGAGCAACACAACAGGGTGTTCAATGCACCACCATTTCCATTTAAATAAACATTTTGTTGGGGCTGAACGTGCTCCAGGCCTGGCAGAGATGCTTTAAACTGCTTTTACCAGCGTTGCTGATGTTCTGATCCTTAAAATCCACAGCCATGGGTGCACCCCTCTACTCTGATGTTTGCATGTTTTCCCAATATAATTATACTAACAATGATAATTAGCAATAGGCCTACATATTTCCTGGTGGGCAGGTTAGGCTTTGTTCAAGCTGCAGGCAGATCAGATTTGTTTGCATTGTAATTTGCAAGTGATCAGACATCCCCAGCTTGTTTGCATGGGATGCAATGATAACAATGTAGGGATCAGTAACTACATAGGCTATGGAGACCCATCATCTCACCCTCCAAGTAACTGCGCTGTCAAGTCGCAGTGCATGGTGTGACGGAGACGTTCTGCACAGCGACTTGATGCACTTCCGTCACTCTGGATTTCCTGTCATCATTGTGTTTCATGTAGCGAGTGATGCAAAAGAGACTTTGAAACCCTATTTGAGATTCCATAACAGATTCCATCCACAAGTCTAATGCAATACTGTCATCTACAAATAGGTTACCTCCTATCCCCCGCCTGTTGATTGAAATGTAGCCTGTTGGAATTGGTGCTGCCACTGTTGTGCAACATCAGACAATTGCTTCTCATGAAGTTGGGGTACATGGTTTTGTTCAGAGTTCACAAATAGGAACTCTGACTTATGGTGGTGTTCTATTGTACTTTGTCTAGTAGGAGGTTGGAAATTTTCGAGTTCTGAGTTGTCCAGAACACGGCATTTATTCCGAGTTCACAAGTAGGAACCATCGACTGTATAGTACATCGACTATATAGATGTACAATGTTTCTTCACTTCCTCCCCATAGACTGTAATGAAGCCAAAATATCCCGGCTACGGGAGCAGCCATCTTGCACTTTTAATGTCTTTTGAGCCAGAGTCTCCCAGTAGTGATTGGAAATGCTTTATAATAAATGTATTAATTCTAATGGTCAAATGCCATGTTCAAAAATGTCAATTTCTAGTTTCCCTCTGAGTTTGTCAGTCAGTCAGTCAGTCATTTTCTACCTCTTGTTCCCGTTAGGGCTCGCGGGTGACTGAAGCCTATCCCAGTGACTTCGGGCCTTAGGCGCGGTACACCCTGGACAGTGGCCAACTCATCGCAGGGCTGACACACAGACAGACAACCATTCACTCACTAGGGGCAATTTTAGAGTATCAATTAACCTACATGCATGTCTTTGGACGGTGGGAGGAAGCCGGAGAACCCGGAGAGAACATTATATAAATTATATACATTTTATTTCAAAATCTAATAACCAAAAGTCTGTGAAAACGTTTAACATATGGACTTCTCTAAATGTCCTTATATAATATAGGCTACCCCTGGAAATGTTACTGTAAGTTATGTATTTTTATATACCTGTATACTGTTCTGAATACTTCTGTTTGTTCCCTGTATACTATGTTCCCTATCTTGCAATAAAGATTAGAGAAAAACACAATAGTGATCGGAGTTGGAGTCCCGTTATCGAGCTCTCTTGATCATTGGGAAAACAAAATTTGACGTGTACCTTGAGTTTTTAGTTTAACTCGTGTCCCATCTGATAACATGGAGGGGGTGGGGATTATGACCTGTACTGCAGCCGGCAACCAGAGAGTAAATGCTAAATGAGTTGCTCAACACTTTTTCACAGTGTGAAACTCAATCAGATAACCAGCCTGGTGAGAAGAGGGCGGAGGCAAAAGTGAGAAGAGCATGAACTGACACTGGCAGAATATCAAGTGAAGTCTACACTTGAAGAAAATAGGAACTAAATTGGACTACAACGAAGGTAAGAGGACTCAGAAAGTACAAAGTCAACTGACCTTTGATATTACACTGTCAATGATAAGAGGTTGACTGCACACTTTAAAACCTGTTATCCCTGCTTCTTCAGATTTCTCTCCCTTTTGTCGTTTTCACTCTTTCTGCATCACAGCAACCCAAACAGCATCAATGCGGGTGCACTGGATTGTGGCCATGTTATCCACCTTGGTGTCCATGGGACTACTGATGATTATTATAAGCCAATATCAAGTACTGACCATCCTAATCAAGCAGGGTGAAAAGCTGCAAATGGACTCAGAGAGACTTGAAAGTAAACATATAAATGAAGACTTATATAAAACCACGGTGGAAAAGTTAGTGGTTCAGGGGTCAAAAGTAGTGGCGGATCTGGAGGTGACAGTGGCCAAACTCCATCCTGAGATGGAGAAGAAGAAATCAGAAAATGACGCCTGCCAAGCAGAAAAGGTGAAATGTTTCTATTTTTTCTGCTTCTCATAAAAAAAATCTTTGCAACGTGACATGACCAGAGCATCCGGCTCTTCAACTATTCTATTTGGTGTTTGTTTAACGTTCAATATGCAAACACTAGAGACGCTATTAATGTCAGCTTTTTCAGCAGCACAGAACATTAGTAAAGGAATGATAATATGTAGCAGGACAGGGTGGAGTTCAGGAAAACAAATATTCAAGTTTGCATAGGCTGTTGCATAAGATGGTGCAGAGCAATGACGCTGTAAAGATCCAGTGAACCCTGCAAGTTTTAGAAAACATTGAGTATATAATTATGAATATTAAATTCAATATTAAGTACCTTGTGAACACTTTAAGTTCACAAATAGTCAAATTTTAAGGTACTGTACTTTACTTGATTGATTACATTCTATGCCACTTTATACTTCTACCACACTACATTTGTCTGAGCTACAGTTAGATTTTATTGTTCCCAAATCAAAGGGGAACAAGAGTATGCATTATGTGAGTCTCCAGAACAAAGATACACTTGCAAACAACAACATGACACAAACAACATAAATACATTTGTTCAGAAAAACCTAGTATGTTCTTGTGATTAGCGAGCTATGGAATTTTGTATTTAAATAACTGTTCAAGGCCCACAAAGGTCAAATTATCCAATATTTCACACAAAAAAATAACATAGGCCTACATTTGTTTAGCATTGTAGGGCATTAAAGCAATTACTCAGTGTTTGTGTAACACAAGTTCCAGGTAATTTTGACTGACATTTCTCCCACACTAATGTAGAAAACAAAAGCTGATGAGCTTGCCGGAACAGAGAAGGAACACACCGAGACTAAAGGTATAACACAAAACTACCTCACAGTTCCTTTATGCTCCACTGCTGGTGCCACCATGTGGTCAAATACAAGAATTATTGTTTAGGTCGGAATCATTCATTCTCTTTCTTTGTCACTAAGCTACGTTTACAGCAGAGTCTGATGCCTGGAACCAAGAGATTAATACTTTAAAAGCACAACTGACGGGGTACAGTCCAATATGTGATCATGTGAAGAAAGACGCACTAGCTCTGTAAGTCAAAAAGGTTCTTATCGCAAGAAAGCAAACACTTTCAGAACGGCGAATACATAGTGGAATAATGATATGATTTTTTCTTTTAGGACTTTGTGTGGCAACAAAACCATGTGAACCTCTCCTCTGACAAAGATGAGGGAATGAAATCTCAGTGAGCAAATTACACTACAACTCCACAATGCCAGTAGTTAACATTTGTTCTAAGTGTCCAAGATAATATTCTTAGTGTCATTTGTGTTTCTGATGTATGAGATATTATTGATACGTTGAGTTAAAATTTATACCATAACACTGATAATAAAACAGATTTTTTACTGAAACTACTGTGAGTTGATGTTCTCAGGGGCTGTTTTTCTGTCAGATCATTTATCATTTCTGGAATGTGTGGCACTTGTTTCCCTTTACTTGTTTTTGAATACTTTTCCGAGAGCATTTTTTGTTGATATTAGACAGAGTAAAGAGCTGAAGTGAAGGGAAAGAGAGATGGGGGTTTACAAGCAACAAAGGGCTCCTGTCAGATTCATTGGGGACACTTTGATTACATGGCTGACATCTAATGGCCCTGGGCTATGTGTCCTGCCTTATCTGGTTTCTTTTCTGTACAACATGCAAATGTTCTCATGTCCTCACTTTGCGATGTAAACTGTCATTATGGCATTGGCTTGTTATTTGGAATATTTCATGAAGGCACTACACACAGTACAAGTACAGTTTTAGCACACAGACTACACAATAATCTCTTATCAATAAAGTTATTTGTGACTTTATCAGACTTCATTTGTAGAGCACCTTTCATACAAGTTATTGCAAAAGATCATAATTAAACAGTAAAAATTGGGAGACTAAAGTGGAAATGATAGAAGTTAAATAACAAAACACATCAAAAAAGATTAAAAAATACAAAAGATAAATGCAATTAAAATGTCTAAAACAAGTCAAGAATATTGAAATACAGTTTAAATAATGGGCATAAAGCCAAGCTAAAAAGGTGGGCTTTAGGTTTAAGTTTAATAATATCAACACTTTTTTTCAAATAATAAAATCAAATTAACTTAAATAATTTATTTAGTACAAGAACGCTCTCAAATTATGAAAGAACACTTTCTGAAGATTTCAAAATCACCACATTTGGAGATGAATGGTTTTCACTGGACAGCGATCTAGGTAGAGTACAACAGCCTCACAGATTATTTGAATGAATATTGTACTGAACTGTCACTGATTGGAAATCTTTGGAAAAAGTCATGATGGCACAATCTGTCTCATGAAACAATCTTGACTTGAAATCCGTAGCTCTGTTTGAGCAACTTAAGTCATATTCTTCTGTCACATGCCTGAGGGTTGGGTGTCGCCACATATTAGAAAAACCTTTTTCTTTATCTTTTTGTCTTTGTAATGTAATTTCTCCTCATCTGACATAATATGATATTACCAAGTTTGTGAAAGGTCATGCAGCTCCAGAAACTGTTGGACTTTAGTCAAATGATTAAAGGTTCATTTTACATCTGATTGGGAATTTACTATTTTAAGCATCCATCAGAAAATGTACAACTTTTTTTTTTTATTCTCTCGTAGGTCACCAGGACCATAGCCAGGATTTTACAATACTGAGGTTCTGAATCTAAATCAGTGCAGTGAGAACTGACCCTTGGCTAAGCCGATGCACCTCTTTGTAACTGTTGCTTGTTAAGCTTTCCATTCTCCCACAACACATACATGTTTTACAATAACGGCAACAGATGTACTCACTTAGAAATTGATAGTAATTATAGAAACACTTTGATTTCAGAAAACTAAACAGAAGCAGGAATCTTATTTCTAGTTGGGAAATGCTGCATGCAGTACTGTCCCAGTCAGGTAGACAGCAGTAACAACAGAAAGAGTAAAGATGAGGAGGAAAAAAGGGGTTGAAGTTTTCAGGCTGGCCAACAAATTGTGTACCAGTTAGAAAGGTTGTAATTCCAATAATTTTAAGGCAACTTAACTACATCAAGTCACATGAAATCCACTTCTATAACCCCCAAATTCCCAGAAACATTATAAGAGGACATGACCTCAGTGGCAGCTACAGCCCTGCAGGGTGCATGTTCTGATATGTATATAACTTGGACATTACTTTTATTTTAGGGCCACATACTGTAGCAGTCACAGACATCACTAAATAGATTTGAAGATGAAAGTTTATACCATTTGGTGTTATGGTGATGGTGGTGGAGAACTTTGTCTTACACGTTGGTCGAAAATCTTCCATACGTGTGAAAGTGGTTTGAGATCTGGTGACTGTAAAGGCCGTAATATTTTCTTCACATCATTTTCATTCTCACCAAACCATTCAGTGAGCCCTGGTGCACAGAAGCATCCTTTCTTTTGTCCCCCGTCTGTAGGACACATAAGACTTTTACTAAATGAAGGATTTAGATTAACAGCTAAAAAGCATCATGTTAAACCTGCAAACCTTTTACAGACAACTCTGTCTCTAAAATAAAACGGGAAACACATGTAAAGTAATGTAAAGTACAGTAAAGTGACAACGTATCTAAACATTGATCACATTTCAACACAGAGAACCACATGCAAGCATCATGGTAGGATATTTCAGATCATAATCTGATTTGTGTGGTAAAGGATGTGTATTCCTGCTCCATCTTTGAAAATATCAAACACATCTTCATACTTTTCACATAAGGCCCCTACACCAAGAAAGTCTTGTGCTATGTCCTCGATACATCCCCTGTTTGTGTTGCCTCCGGGTGCAGGGCTGTGATCAGCCCACAGGGTGCTGTTTATTTGTATGTGGGAAAGATAAAATATGTTTCATGAGCATTTAAAGAAATGCTTAGCACAAAGACCCAAAACAGGGGAAAACTGCTAATCTGGCTAGAACCTCTAAAGCTCACAAATTAAAACATTATACATGTATCTTTTTTATTTGTTTATTTGTTTTTGTTTTATTTGTATTTGTTTAATCAGTACAAAATGAATGTATTAAAATGATAATTCACCATTTTACTGGAGAGAGAGGGTTATGTGCTGGACTAGTAACTTGTTGAAGTCGCCTGAAGACCTCATTAAAACCCTATGTTTAACAAACAAGATATAAGATGTTAGTTAGCTTTAGAGGCACT
Source organism: Coreoperca whiteheadi (assembly GCA_011952105.1). Taxonomy (NCBI): domain Eukaryota; kingdom Metazoa; phylum Chordata; class Actinopteri; order Centrarchiformes; family Sinipercidae; genus Coreoperca; species Coreoperca whiteheadi. The sequence goes on from CM022477.1 coordinate 10,210,870, forward strand.
GATAGCTAGATTTTGTTACATTTAGACAGAGCCAGGCTAGCTGTTTCCAGTTTTTATGCTGAGCTAAGCTAACTGGCTGCTGGTTGTAGCTTCATATTTACTGGACAGCAATGAGAGCGGTATCAATCTTCTCATGGCACTCTTGGCGAGTGTGCTAATAAGTGTATTTCCCAAAATGTTAAACTATTCCTTTAAACTAGAAGATTTTAAATGTAATTGGGTATTCTTAGATCTGAGTTTGAGTTTTCCACTATACGGTGTTTTACAGTGCTCTAACTATAAAATGTTTAGTTCATTTTAAAAATTAAGCGTGTAACGATGAACTTTGACCACAATATCCGAAACACTACTAGCATGGAGCCGGCTTTAGGAGTGACCCAGTAAGTGTGACTGCAACTTGTACCTGTGAGTTACTGGTATAAATGTGAACATGACACCTGCCACTTCAGAGAGCGCACGGCCGATAGTGGTGAAATGTGATCTAGAACAGTACAGGGGTCTATATAATGGAGACTGACCTGGTCATAGACAGGAAGATATGTTGTGGGCAGCATTGAGTAAGTTTACAAGCTTGTACTATATTATACTTATATATATTATGTATGTATAGGTTTAATTTAGTTTGAAGGGCCTGTATCTCAATTGTATCTTAATCATTATTATTTTTTATATATTCTTATATGAAAGTTTGAATTTAGGTATTCCTTACTGCACATTTGTATCTTTAAGGCATTGTTTTTCTTGTAACTTTAGTAAATTTATCAATATATTAAAAAACATGAACATTGACTAAATTATAGGCTACTGTTCTGTCAGGTTATCCCACATCGATTAAGTTGCAACATAGACTAATTAAAAATGCATTACAGTACTTACCAATAACAAGTGGTCTAAATGATTACATTTTCAAGGTACAGCTACCAAACGAAAACAAGTTGGTCCCTTTTCTTGTGTCTGTGTACCAGAATCAGGTCAATCATCCAAAAATGTGTGGGCCTGTGATCTCTAGATTTAATCCCCAGTTCTGCAGAGTTGCTGGAAAAACCTGGACGGGGAAAGAGCAGGAGTGACACCACTATAAAGACACCTTTGAGCAAGGCAGTGAACCCCCACCTTCAACTGCTCACTGAGGCTCAGATGGTTGAGGGGACATAAAGGTTCATGAATATGATTTATGTGGTGACATAAACGGATGGAATGCTAGCAAGGTGATCTTGTTTTTGTTTATTTCAATAAAATTCAACTTGGCTCATTTTATTTCCCTGGTATTGTTAATGATTGATAAACATGAAATCCATTGGGGTGAGGGGGGGATTTCTTTTGGCCTCTGAAAAAAAGGTTTGAAAGCCATTGAAAGTTAGATGAGAAGGTCGATACTCCCAGGAAGTCCCTGCCCCCGGTCAACACTTTATATAACCACAAATGGATGTTTTAGCACTTCTGCTTTTGTGCACATTAAACAAACAGGGTATAACATGTTGATTAGTGAGCTTTAGGCACTGGTAGGCAAATGTAGGTACCTTTGGACAGAGCCAGGCTAGCTGTTTCCCTCTGTTCCCAGTCTTTATGTTAAGCTAACCTAACCGGCTGCTGGCTATAGCTTCATATTTACCGTACAGACATGAGAGTGGTATTCTAACTCTAGGCAAGAAATTTAAGTGTATTTCCTAAAATGTCAAACTCTTCTTTTAAGGAATTTATTAATGGAGTCTCTGGATTTCCACATCTGAATCAAGGGTCTAAGGACAGAGGGTATCTTATGCTGTACAGATTGTAAAGCCCCCTTGATTTGTGATATTGGGCTATAGCAATAAAACTGACTTGACTTGACTCTTAGCAATTATAAAATAATTTAATAATATGTGCCATTATTAATAGTTAAAATTAGAACCGCTGACATTATACCTTACAGCCTTTGTGACAATTAAAAGTAGTCAATATGTTTTGTATAATAATTACTAGGCTAAAACCACTACTCTCTTAAATAAAAAAATAAGTAGTTTTAATGGCAAATTTATAATAGAAAGTGTAAGCTGTGAAAAGTTGGGTGGTTGTTTTGTCTCGAAAAATGTAGAATTAATGAAGCCTACAATGCTTCTCAATGATTTCCTCCATTAACTAATTAAGGGGTTGGGTGTAATGACAGAATACGGTTAAGCGGTACTGTAGAGTAGGCTAGCACACATCAGAGTCAACTAAATTATCCCCCTTTTTTTTACAGGAGAGAAAAAATGAACTGCCTGTAGCCTCCTGTCAAATGAATATCGAGCGTAGCAATAAGCCTCTCGCAGGTGTGTAGGAGAGGTGGTTTCCCCTCCAAAACGGGGTTGCGCAACGTGACCCGCCGCCGGATCACCACTCCGGGACTCGTCCCACAGGAGGGAGGGTACTTCCACCGCAGGAGGGAGGAGGAGGAGGACGAGAGAGGTGAGTGGACGCAGTTATGCCAACAAGCCGATTATTGAAGGCTACTGAGCCCTGTCTGTCAATTTGCGTCCGTGCTCTCGTGGTCGAACAGAGGCGGAGGACACAATTCATCTGAAGCGGAAGTTTTTATTTTTTTACGGGGAGTGGGCCTCGTTAAGCACTTCTTTTCTAATGGACGCCGCAACTTTTTATCGATTTAGGCTTATTATGAGAAGTCGTGTGGGGAAAGCTGTTGTTTCTGTACGATTTTGAGACTTGCCATGTGTAGGCCTATGTGGTACTCTGTGGAGAGCTAAAAGTGACCTCATGGTAGGGCCTACCTAGTGGTAGGCTATCTTCTAGTTGCTGTGGTGTCACTGTTTTATATATTTAAATTACAGTTTCTGCACTTAAAAACATTTTTTTTTTACATCCTGCTTAAAAGTGTGTGAGGATACTTCTTTTTTTGTAAAGGAAATGGCAGCTGCAGTGGACGTTATTAGTAAGTGAACTTTACATTAAGGCCCCTACAAGCCAAATCACAGGGACAATAGAGCCCTTCTTCCTTTGCCCAGTTTAAAGTGCTAGATGTAAAAATGACCAGCCTGTCCGGGAGTACAGATGACCAGAAAGGCATCGGAGAGAGCCCGTCTCACAAACCGGAGACCCCCAGGTACCGCAGCTGGAGCAGCCTCCGCTTCTCAAGATGGAGAAGTGGCTCCCAGAGGACGAGCCCCCCTGGCACCCCCTCCCCTAAGACAGACAAGAGGGTCGATGTGACCACGACGCTCTTCTCTTTGGTCCAGACTCACAATGATGATTACACAGCGGACCCCGATGGCCTGCTGGACACCAACGTGGAGGGCGAAGGGAGCGAAGATGACACCCCACAGGACCAGTTCACCTACTTCCAGAGGCATTTTGGATCCATGCTGCAGCCCGGGGTCAACAAGTTCTCCCTGCGCATGTTTGGCAGTCATAAGGGTGTTGCTGCTGAGCAGGCGAGGGTGAAGAGCTTTGGAGTGTGGATCATCCACCCCTACAGTGACTTCAGGTAATGATGGGGTTGAGTCATCTTCAGAATCTCCTCTTAGTTTCAGTGCTGTTTGTGAGAGTTTGTCTGCAGAAAATGGACAGAAATGCATAAAAGGTGAACATTTAATTACATTTTATTTCTATAGCCCAATATCACAAAAAACAATTTGCCTCAAAGGGCTTTACAATCTGTATTACATACTGTGTACAAGCTTTAGCCAACAAAAGATTCCTCAATTCATCTTTTATCTAATTTATCATAAACTTCCCATGAAAGCGTCCAGTTATCATCCAACCAAACAGCCTGCTGTGATGGTGTTCAGATTTTCCAAGGACAGACTGCAGTACAGCAGCTGATGTCATGGTTCCTCGCACATGATAAGGCGATGAAGGGATTTGATTAGTGATACAGTATATAGGACAAGATCATCTGGATTAATGATACAACTGGTGACTCCCTTTCTCCTTGTTGATGAGGAGGCAGAACTGCATTCATTGATCCTGATCATTTAAGTGATCCAATGTATTTCATTTTTAAAAAACATCCAATCATTTCTTGCTCTAGTTTGCTCTTGCTCTCACTTTTGAAGGATTTATTGGATCATTCAGCTTTTTGGGCTGAACGACATCTTAGCAGTGATGCCCAAGCAATCCGTCTGTGCAGTTACTAATAATAGCTGCCGTCAAATTTAAACAATTTTTAAACATCAGGCCTATGCCAGACAGAGAGGATAAACCCGTGCAGAGGGATTATTGCCCATAAGAATCCCTATAATTCCAATCTTGCTCTATTATGCAATAATACACAGACAGCTGAGGGGGGGATTACCGAAGGCCTGCTCTCCTTAAACCTTATGCTCCAACTTCCCCTTTAAAAAGGATGAGTTGGAACAGCACGTTTTTGGTGCTCAGCTTTCGATCAGATGTCTGGTTCCATTTTGCATTATGAATTGGATTCATAATGCAAAGTTGGTAAATAAGCAAAGTTGTTCATCTCACAGTCTAATCACCCTCTTATCAAACCTTATATATACATATATATATATATACACAGGCTATAAATTTGTACATATATATAGACAGAAAGAGAGAGGGATTTTTGTTTTTTATTCAGAGATGGACAATAGAGAAGTGACAGGAAATGAGGGGAGACAGAGGGGTAATGACATGCAACAAAGGTCCCCTGCTGGAATCCAAAAGGGGGTGTTGCGATCACATTATATGGTACATGTTTTAACCACTCATCCACTCTTTATCTCCCCTCTTTTTTTGTTTTTAGTGAAGATCAATGTGCAAAACATTGAAATGTACCAACTTTAATGGCAATCCATCCAACAGTTGTTGAGACATTTCATTCAAAACCATAAACATCATGGTCGTGGCACTAGAAGAAAAGTCAGGGAATCACCAAAGTCAGTAGGATTCATCGTCTGAGGATCACGAATGTTTGTACACATTTTCATGCCAATCTATTTAATAGCTGTTGAGACAATTCAGTATTGCAGTCAAGCCACTAGCATGGCTAAAAAGGTAAACGACAGAAAAGTGGCAGGTAGTCTTTATCTTAACAGCAAATATGTAACTTATCTGTTAAAATTTGAAGTTTAGTGCTTTGAATGTCAGACTTTGTTGCTTTAAAAAGGTACAAACTAAACTTAGTTGATAAGCGGATTCAATCCTGGATTCAGATTCAACGTAAAATGCTATCAAACCATATTCCTCTTCCTGTTTCAATTCAATTCAATTCAATTTTATTTATATAGCCCAATATCACAAATCACATTTGCCTCAAAGGGCTTCACAGTCTGTAACATATGACACCCTCTGTCCTTAGACCCTCAATTCGAATAAGGAAAAACTACCCAAAAAACCCTTTTAACAGTGAAAAAATGATAGAAACCTCAGGAAGAGCAACAGAGGAGGGATCCCTCTCCCAGAACGGACAGACATGCAATAGATGTCGTATGTACAGAATAGATTTTGTAGATTCATAGAATTATGATGAATTATGTTGAAAATTGTGGGATGTAAACCATAAGGGAAGATGATGGGTCCAGATGGACAACCGAGCAGCTCCAGGTGGAGGCCGACGAGCAGGACCTGAGCCACTCGTCCCCTGCACCGTAGACACAGCAGCACTGCCCCAGCAGGTCGCCATAGTCACAGATCCAGATACAACTCAGGACACTGAAATACCTGCCGAAAGTGACAGTAAGAAAGAAGAGAGGGACGAGAAAGCACAAAACTCCAGGAGAGGGAAGAAGTCAAGTTAGTAACATGCATTTATGGGATGAGAATGCATACGGATGGAGAGGAGGACAGAGGTGAAGAGAGAGAGGTGCATCATGTGAAGTCCCCCGACAGTCTAGGTCTATAGCAGCATAACTAAGGGATGGTTCAGGTTCACCTGAGCCAGCCCTAACTATAAGCTTTATCAAAGAGGAAAGTCTTTAGCCTACTCTTAAATGTGGAGATGGTGTCTTTCACCCCTACTGTTATTAGAAGCTTGTCTAAAAAAGTTTTGATACAGCAGCATTAATTCTGCTTTTCTCTCACTCACTCATACTCATATATTTGCACACGCTTCATCTAAACAGCTATAATGCCAGAGTTCAGAGACTTTGGTCACATTATTAGCCGCAAGCAACCGCTAATCTGTAGCGACATGAGAGGAGATGATAAGCAGTCATGTAAACCAGTGTTTAGACACAGAGGACACAGAGGCAAGAAATTGATGGAGGGATAAACATAAATGAGAAACTAATCTATGAGTTCCTGTATCGCTGCTCTGACTTGCTAAAGATGAAGTTAATTTTCTCACAGGGTTAATGCTGCAATCATAGGGCGACAGTAATCAAAAATAGTCTGGTTCAAATTCTGTTACTGTGCCTCTGTAATGAAAGACAGACTGAGAGCGAGAGAGAGACCCATAGTGATTGACACTTGATGGAAACAATCTGTAAGGAAACCCAAACCGTGTAGCCATGGTGTATAACGAGACACTGGACACCTAAAAGAAAATGGGGCCTTGTATGACATGAAGCAGACAGTGACGAGTGCAGCTGTGTACAGCACAGAAGTCTGGACTTCATCGTCCTGAGAGAGACAGACTGCGTATCAGACATGTCCAGTGGTAGTGACATTTTACTTTCTTTATTCTCTTCGTTGATAGGATTCTAAGCCTGATGAAGTAAACACCATGCATTTTAGATGAGAGGGGTTCCTCTTGTGACAGGAGCTGTTATGAGATTATGGGTCACTCTGAAATGGGTTGTTCCCTGAATGCCACACTGTCCCCCTGATTGGATGGCTTCACTTGACCTAGCCGTTTCAAATCCCCTAACTTAAAGGAATAGTTCGGCATTTTGGGAAATGTGTTTTTTTTTGCTTTATTGCTTTCTTGCTTATTATATTATTATAGATTAGAAGATCACTCTCCTATCTGTCCGCTAAGTATGGAGCTAGAACTAGCAGGTGAATAGCTTTGCTTATCATAAAGACTAGAAAGAAGGGGAACAGCTAACCTGGCTGTGTCTAAAGGTAAAATAAATTCCCTACCTACACCTCTAAAGCTCACTAATTAATTTGTTATATCTCGTTTGTTTAATTCATAAACAAAAATGAAAAGTTGGGATTTAACGGGAGTTACGGCAACTGGCTACGATAAGCTAAACATCTCTTGGCTCCAGCTCCATACTTATCGCACAGACATGAGTGGTTTCATTTTTCTCATCTAGGTTTTTGTAAGAAAGCAAATAAGCGTTTTTCTAAAAACGGTGAAGTATTTCTTTATTTTATTATATTTTACCAGGAAAACCGCCAGTGAGATTCTGGTTCTCTTTTACAAGGGAGTCCTGGCCAAAAGGGCAAAACAAAACAAAGGAAACTCTGTAACTTTCAGTGTCAGAACTTTAAAAAAAAAATGTTGTGTGTCTCTCTAGTGAATGCTGTGTGATATAAAGATACACTGCAGCGGTTGCAGCATAACAAACACTGTTTGGGTGACACCAATGTACCCAAACAAGGAATTCATTCATTGTGTGAACAGATTTCGACTATAAGCCTTATGCTAGCTGCAGGGATAAGGCCTATAACCTTGGCAAAGCTGTCTGGGCCTCTTCCTAAAAATCTGAACCCAAAGAGGTTCAGATCACACGATTAACTTGACAACCGGCATTATTACCAGGATTCGCTCATATCCATGCGCACATGTAACACTGAACACTTACATGTATGAGCCTGTGTTTACAGTGCTTTTAGTACATTTGTAATGTATTTGATGTGTTTTTGTAACATTATTTATCACACATATAAGACATGTTACTATCCACAAACATGGAGGTGGCCATTCATACAATATATATATTTTGTATTCTTACTGTAGCTCCTGATTGTACACAGCAGTGCATGTCTGTTAGCCTGAAAAAAGATAAACTTGGATATAAATGTAAATATTTTACTGTTACTACTTTCCCTCTTGATAGAAGACAATTTTTAACTCAGTGTCTATTTAACCGCAATCTGACAGCCCTACCATTGTTTTGAAGGAGAATCAAACATTTTGAGAGAACTGCACAGTTACTAGTAATCAACTACTGTTTGTGTCCATACACATACACACTGTCCACCTCATTTATATACAGTAGAAACTGGATTCAACTCCACCTGTAACTCCTTGTTTGGAGCAGAATTCCTTCCTGGTGTGAACTTGACTGTATTAAGTACTAAAATATTGAGCAGAAACCTCAACTTATAAGGTCAGTTGTTAACAGAAATTATTTTATTAATGTGCACTCCATCTTATTCAGTGTTCTCTTCAGAGATTGTTTGCCCTTTGCCAAAGTGATCTGTGAGCACTGGCGACCTCGACTTTGGTTTTAAATCCTATCCAGTTACCAACACAAGTTTATGGACACGACGCACAAATATGCAGTTGCATCTCTGCGTGGCAATAGTTGCTAAAGGCTTTGGGTTTATTTGTGCAAGTAAACAAAACTAAAATGCTCACAGCTGTATGTCTGCACAACCTCCACCTTCCACTACTCCTGTTCTGTCCAGGTTTTACTGGGACATCGTGATGCTGCTGTTGATGATGAGCAATCTGGTCATTTTGCCCTGGGGAATCACCTTCTTCGAAGACCAGAACACCATCCCTTGGATCACCTTTAACGTCCTGTCTGATACTCTCTTCCTCATGGACCTGGTTTTCAATTTCCGCACGGGCATCCCGGGAGAGGACAGCCACATCATCCTGGACCCCAAAGATATCCGCATGCATTACCTCCGCACCTGGTTCCTGGTAGACTTCATCTCCTCCATCCCCGTCGACTACATCTTCCTCATCGTAGACCTGGAGTCCCGGCACGAGTCGTCTGACGTGTACCGCACCGCCCGCGCCCTCCGCATCGTGCGCTTCACCAAGATCCTCAGTCTTCTACGTCTTCTCCGCCTTTCTCGCCTCATCCGCTACATCCACCAGTGGGAAGAGGTAAAGGAAGGGGAGGCAAGAGGGCATGTGCTTAGAAAGAGGATTCGAGAGAAAAGCTCATAATGACATGCAGGAGATTAGAGTTCAACATTTTTCCAGTTTAATGTTGTTGTTTTTCTCCATGCAACTTTCTCTCTGTCAGATTTTCCACATGACTTATGACCTGGCCAGCGCTGTGGTGCGTATAGTCAACCTGATTGGCATGATGCTGCTGTTGTGCCACTGGGATGGCTGCCTGACCTTCATGGTGCCTATGCTGCAAGAATTCCCCCCAGACTGCTGGGTATCCAAAAATAATATGGTGGTGAGTTCATGTTGGTTAATACATACTCAAACGCATGCCTTATATTATATTTAAACCTGGAAAACCTAAATTAAATTTGATGACGAGTGGTCTCTTCTCATCTAACTCTTGGCAAGAAAGTGAATAAGCTTGTTTAAAAAATAGACATTTGGGAATTGCAAGTGCACCAATTCAAAACTCTGTTAATCTTTCTTATAATTAATACCAAATTACATTCATTCCAAAAAACTTCTAGGAAATTATTAGGAGAACTTTTTCTTTAAAATAATGTTACTAAAAACTTATGCTGCATTCATTTTGCATTTCTTAGCCAATTTAATTATGATCATAGCCATGTAAAGTATATTTTCTCTTGACAGCACTGCTGTGTCCTCTCCCCTCGTTTTAACTCCATCCTTCTTAGAATTCGACATGGCACTTACAGTACTCCTACGCCCTGTTTATGGCCATGAGTCACATGCTGTGTATAGGATACGGTGCCCACCCTCCAGAAGGCATGACTGACGTTTGGCTCACCATGATCAGTATGGTCGTGGGAGCCACCTGCTACGCCATGTTCCTTGGTCATGCAACTACCCTGGTCCAGTCCTTGGATGCATCACACCGCCAGTATCAAGAGAAGGTAATCATCTCTGCACTGACTTGAAGAGATTAGCATACTAAAACATTTTGACCTACAGCTTCAGTTGTTTTGTGTTCCATGAGCTTCACGTGGATGCTAATGTGATTCTGGCTGTGAGGTTTAATATCACAGCCATGTTTTATATCATAAGCTTGCTTACTTGCTCGTACTTTATTCGAGGAAATTGTGCCAAAAGCCTAGAGAATATGTGTATTATCTAATGGATTTTGCGGCCTTACTGTGACCCTTTCCAGGGGATTTTCGCAAGATAAAGCAGAACGGATGATAGACAAATGGCGGCACCTTTGTTCTGGATCACTGTTTGCTAATGCCCATTACGAATGAGTTTGTAATCCACTTAAAACTGGGGAAAAAACTGCAAAACAAATAGAATAAATTCATAATTATTGTGCTTAGAAATAATTCAGCAAACACATGGTAGAAAATGTGACTAAATGTTGACATCTGACTAACGTCTGACGTTGTATCCTCGTGAAGGTCAAATCACCATGTGTTTTGTACAATTGTTTTCAGTATAAGCAAGTGGAGCAGTACATGTCGTTCCATAAACTGCCAGCAGATGTAAGACAGAGGATCCATGATTATTACGAGCAGCGATTCCAAGGCAAGATGTTCGACGAGGACAGCATCCTTGGAGAGCTCAGTGATCCGCTCAAGGAGGTTTGTTATTCATCTAAGCTTTGATTTGAATTCGTGCTTGTTCCATTTTTACTATTTCTCTCTTTTAGTGACACACAGACGCAAATTTACGCCTGAAAGGTTGAAATCAATGTATTGATTCGTCTGCTGGTTATTTTTGCTATTCATTGTTTTCAATCAATGGTTTAGTCAATGAAATGTCAGAAAAATGTGAATAAATTATCATCTCAATTTCCAAGACGACGTCTGCAAACATCTTGTTTTGTCCAAAACCCAAACATATTCAATTTACAATGATATAAAAGTAGCAAACCCTTACATTGGAGAAGCTGGGCTATTTACTATTTAAAAGCTCTGTTTAAATAATTAGTTGATTAATTGATAGGCCAGTCAACAGAAAGTTAATCTGCAGCTATTTGGTTAATTGGTCAATAGTTTTATTCATTTATCAAACAGAAATGCTACATATTCTCAGGGTTGAGCTTCTCAGATGTTAAGATTTGCTGCTTCTCTTAGTCATGTGAAACCTGAATCTTTGGGTGTTTGACTGTTTCATAATTGCATCGACCAAACGATTAATGAAAAAATAATCAACACATTAATCGATCATGAAATTAAAAGTTAGTTGCAGCCCTAGCCTTGTCTTGTCCAAAGAACCACCCAAAACCCAAATAAATTTAATTTACTATCGCAAAAGACAAAGAAAAGGAGAAAATCTTAACAATTGAGAAGTTGGAACAAGGTAATGTTTGACATTCTTGAAGCAATTGATTTTCAAAACAGTTGCCCATTCATTTTCTGTTTGACTAATCGATTAATTGACTAAACGTTTCAGGTCTACAAAACTCTTGACACATGTGAGTGAATGTCTTCTCTCTTCTCTGTCTCCCCACCGTGCAGGAGATTGTCAGCTATAACTGCCGTGGGCTTGTAGCCAACATGCCACTGTTTGCCAACACTGACCCTCATTTTGTGACAGTGATCCTGACCAAGCTGCGTTTCGAAGTCTTCCAACCCGGAGACTTGGTTATACGAGAAGGAACGCTGGGTCGGAAAATGTACTTCATCCAGCACGGCACCGTTACGGTCATCCCACGTGGCAGCAAAGAGATTACGCTCAACGATGGAGCGTATTTTGGGGGTAAATCATTTCAGTTCAGCCTTCAAACAGTTCCCCATCAAATGTATAAAAGGCCCTGTGGTTGTGTTTCCTCTCCTGTTGTTAAAGCTGCCACTGACCCTCTTTTCACTTTCTCTGTGGTTAACATTAACATAACACTGACATTTCAGAACCCAAAGATATACAGTTTACTATCACATAAGACAAAGAAACAAATCAAATCCTCACAATTAAGAAGTGGAGCCAGGTAAATTTTGGCATTTTGCTAGAAAAAATGACTTAAATGATTAATTGATTATCAAACTTTTAAGTTGACAATCTTATTGATTAATTGTTAAATCTCTAAGAAGAACCTCCCTCTTTTAGGGCAGGTAAAGAATGATGTAGCACTGTATTGATCATGGATTTTAGCCTGGATTGATGGGTCAACATTAAGTGTATATTGAACAACACTTAATTCCCTCTCTATAATCACCCTAATTATTACTACGGTGCTATTTCCTTTCAAATTGAGCTGTTTCAGATACAGGCTGCATGTATTACCTCATACATTGTTCCTGGAACTCTTATTTTTTGTCTGACTCTCTCTTCCTTGGTTCAGAGATCTGCCTGCTAACCCAAGGACGACGCACAGCCACCGTGAAGGCCGACACCTACTGTCGCCTTTACTCCCTGAGTGTGGACAGTTTCAACGAGGTCCTGGAGGAGCATCCTCTGATGAGGAGGGCATTTGAGAGTGTGGCCGTGGACCGACTGGGCCGGGTTGCTCGCAGACCCAGTTATCAGCCTCCCCCACCTGAGTGACTTTGTCAGTACCAACAGAGAGAGACTCCGTCCAGAAAGAGGAGGATTGCTGTCACGCTTTAACTGAACTTGACCACATAAGAAAGAAACCTTCAATGTAAATCTTACTGATTTATGTTTACTTTAGTGCTCAGTGATGGACAACCTGACGGAGACCCTCAATTTTATTTATAAACACATTATTGCTGCACTTGGTTGAAAATATTGTACCTTTGGTTGATTTAATTTTGTTATGTGAATCTCAACAAGAAATGTGACCATTTTTGTGTTAGCTTTGTACACTTTTCATGTTAGATCCATTGCGTAATTTACAAACTGTAAGATTAGAAAATAATCTCTATTTTTTGTTTCTTCAGCAACTTTACATTTTTGATGATACATGTGCTTTTTAACCAATGGCAACGCTAGCTTTTGTGTATGTAAATACTGCTTAAAGAATCATTTTCAGTTGCCTGTATGCTTTCTGAGACTGCAGTTTCATCATCCGTAACATCAGTCATACGAGATATTGGAAGCACACAGGAGCACCAGCTGGGTGATAACATCATACAGCTGTATGTAGCATTGATTCAAATGATCCCTCAGGTCTGTAGGTTGCATTAAGTCAGAGTTTAATACCGACGTTCACTGAGGATAAGCTCAAGTGATGTAATAATTTCAACTGTACAGAGACAGATTAAACATGGTTATACATCTCTGTTATGGATTGAATAACAAATAAAATAGTGCAGACAGATAACTGCAGGTAAAGTTACAGACCCTTTTCAAGCCAGATATTTTGACTTGTCAAAACAGCAAAAGCACAAGTATTACTTCAAGTGTCCCGGTAAGCCATGACAGTGTGACTGTGAACCAGCACGCACACAATACAAACCAAAGCAGCTAAATGGAATTCACCTATAATTAAAGTTAATTATCTGTGATTTTCCTGCTATGATTTCAAAATTTCAGCAGTGAAAAAGGCCTGGTATGTGAGGGGAGGCCTTAGTCACTGCTTATCTTCCGTAACAGAAATAGGTTGGTAGCTTAAACTGCACAAAAATAATTGATATTGATAAGATGGGGAATAATCTGAATGTCTATTAGTCCCCTACTCTTATGAATGTGCTCTTATTACTGTATTGATTGATACCAAAAAAAATGTTTTTGGTTATGAAATGTCACCCATTTTACAGTAATATAATTCACGTGACTTTGTTCAGTTTTAACCACAATGCTTAGCCTGTCCATCTTCATTATTGAAATTTCCTGATGAATGATCCTCATACGGATGATGTCATGTAAATATAAATATGTCTACCCTTTAAACATAAATAAAAAAAAACATTTTCTAAGATGTCAAGTCTGCACGCACACACACACGCACCACTGTTGAAAGAAACACTGATATTTACTGAAGTAAAAGTAGTAAAAGGGCGGCTGTGGCTTGGTGGCAGAGCGGTCGCCTGCCGATCGGAAGGTCAGCGGTTCGATCCCCCAGCCATGCGTCGAGGCATCCTTGAGCAAGATACTGAACCCCAAAATGCTCCTGAAGCTGCGCCTTCGGTTTCTGAATGTTCTATGTAAGTCGCTTTGGATAAAAGCGTCTGCTAAATGTAAATGTAGTACCACACTTACAAGTGAAAATTAAACAAAAGTAAAAGTACAGAAGTATTCTCATTATATTACTATGTATGAGTATTAAGAGTTATATTATTGTTGGAGCTTAAAACATATTAGCGTTGAGCTCATTTCAATCAAATCAACATAATGCATCATATTATGTCATACATTTTGAGGTGACCATATATTTTGTATTTTTAAAGTCTTATTTCTGCAAAGTAATTACTAAGTATATATTTTACTCAGCTGGAGTAAAAAGTACAGGGGTAATTCCCTCTGAAATGTAAAGTTAGCGTTGTTGAATTATACATCAGCACAAAATGGAAATACTCATTACTCAGGTACTGCAGAAGTCCCTCTGGACACACAGACACACTGAACCTGTAGCTTTCTCAGCGTGTCAGCTGTGTTGTTGCTGACAGTTTCCGGCCCTGTGCTCTTCTACTTCCTGTCCACATTTCCTAAGCTCGGGACGTAGCGAAGGTAAAAAGTGGCGACTGTTTGCGAACTTACCTGAAACTATGCATGGTTTTAATGTAGCTGGTAATAAAGTATTAATTCATATGTTGTCAATTTGAGATGTGTATGTAACGTCGTAAATCCACTGCTTTTATTCCGACTTCACAAGGTTAACCGCTAGCTAACTTAGCTTAGCGCGGGGCTAGCGGTAGCTCGCTATAGGAGTATGGATCAGAGACTGTGGAGGTCAGTGTATGTACGCTTTAATAACACGCTTAAGCGACGGCGGAATAGTTCAAATTTATCCATAATTATACAATTTATTAGTGTGTTAACCTAAAACATTATCGATTGATAAGTGCCGTCACTAACCTTCATTAGCTAGCTAACGTTGAGTTTACTCTCAATGCCTCTGACATAACATGACATAAGAAGTTACACAAGATCTCTGTCGAAGCTATTCTAGTGCCAAAACATATTTCATTCAAATATCTATTGGTCGCCAACAAAAAATGAAAGTTAATCTAGTGTTAGTTACCTTTTATGGTGTAGAAATAAACGTGACTGCTGCTGTAATCTTGTCTTCATATGAGACCTGTGAACATGTTTTTGCACTAAACACAAATGTCATTTAATGAGAAGCCAAACCTCTCCAATGTTAAATGTTGTCTAAACACAAATAGAAACTTTTCCTGAAAAAATTCTAGTCTAAAATTATCAAGCAGTACTAAGAAATAGACCAAACAATTCGCTGCCAGCTCTTAGTTTTTGACAGTTTGCGATATGTGGTGGTACAGACACATTTTTAAAAAAAGTGCTGAGGTTCAATACCCCCTCCTAATCTCTCAGAAACCATAATCTGTTTTAGTAATGACTGATGTATTTTTAGTGTAGACGGTAGATGGTGTTAAACATAATCCCACAGAATGATTATTTTCTGCTTTTAACTTCTAGTACTACAAGGGGGACACATTTTACAGTTCAGTGTTTTAAAGTTATACTGTGAATAAAGCTGCAGCAGTTTATCGATTTAATTGAATAGTTGATGCCAACTATTTTCTGGTTGCAGCCTCTCAAATGTGAGGATTTGCTGCTTTTTTTTATAGCACGGTAGACGGGATACCTTTGGATTTTGGACCATTGGTCGGACAAAACAAGACATTTGCAGATGTCACCTTGGACCCTGGAAAAATGTGATGGACATTTTCCACTGATATTTTATTGACCAAACGATTCCTAAAATAATCTTTAGTTGCAGCTGTAACTATGATTCTCCTACAGTTCTTGTTAAACTAAAGTAAAATACTTTGCAGAGCCTCTGTTCAGCATTTGACTTGTCATGTTATGGTCTGTGCTCCCTGCAGGAAGGATGCTGTCCCTGTCTCGAGCAGTGGTGTGTGGGGTGGCTCGTGCTCCAGCTGCTGTTAGTCAGGGTGGAGTGACTGCCATTACCCGATTCAACAGCACAGCACAGGTACCTGGCCTATATTTGGTTGAGACTAATATTTAAATGGTAACAATTGGTTTAACATTTTATGTGTGTTGTCTTATTTTCCCAGAGTGCTCCTAAGAAAACAACATTTGGACCTCTGGCAGATGAGGACAGAATCTTCACAAACCTTTATGGCCGCCATGACTGGAAGTAATACCCCTGATGCTATTCTCATACTCTTGTCAAATCTAAAACATAATATCCATGTTGATTTGATCGATCCTCCTGCACGATAAAAAATAAGCTGACCAAAGGAAGTAAAAGAAGAATTCCACTCATGCATGTTTTTGACCTGACAAGAATCTTTGTTAGATAAAATTTCTTATCAATAATTTCTCAAAAAAAACAACACCACACAACAAAATCCTCACCTGCTCATATTTGTGCTTTAGGCTGAAGGGGGCTATGAAGCGTGGCGACTGGTACAAAACTAAAGAGATACTTTTGAAGGGAGTGGACTGGATCCTCCAGGAGATCAAGGTTTCTGGCCTGCGTGGGAGAGGTGGAGCTGGCTTCCCTACTGGGATGAAGTGGAGCTTCATGAACAAGCCCAGCGATGGCAGGTTAGTGAGGCGACGGACATCTATTCTTTTTATTTCGCTTGATGTTCTCGTGTCATTTTACCAGATTTTTAAGTAAAGACACAAATGTCTTCTAGAGTCTAAACCAAAAATGCGCCACAATGAGCCACAACTGTGAAGAGTTTCTGTCTTTTTGAATTTGCAGTATTTTGACTGTTTTCTCAAAATAATTTAACTTAAAAGTATTTAGGTGTGTAACTGACATTATTTTCACAGTCTATGTATTTATTATTAGTCAAAAAGTAATCAAATTTTAGAATTGATGGAGTTAAAGTTGATTAGTATTCTTTTAAACATCATTATATATCAATTAGCATGATATTTAAATCAGCTTTTCTAAAAGGCGGCAAGTTTATTTTTCATCAATTCCATCCCCGCCAGCCATTTAGAAGAAGCCTTTGAAGTCTGTAAAATCTTGGCTGACTCTGGATTAGTTTGGCAGGTTAACCTGCTTTTGAACGTCTGCTGTAGCCAAGCATCAATTTTTGCCGATGAAAAATTCAGACTGGACTCATCCACCACAGTGGCTGCTCGGTGGGGGGAAAAATACATTTGCTCTACCGTATTTAACCCAGTTCTAATTTCTTGCTTTAGGCCAAAGTATCTGGTGGTGAATGCAGATGAGGGAGAACCTGGCACCTGTAAAGACAGGGAGATTATGAGGAATGACCCACACAAGCTGGTGGAGGGCTGCCTGGTCGCTGGGAGGGCCATGGGGGCGCGTGCTGCTTATATCTATATCAGAGGAGAGTTCTACAATGAGTCGTCCAACCTGCAGGTGAAAATGGACAGAATGAAACCTGAGATTTAAACTTTAAAATAACAGATTTTAAAATAATTCTCAAGACTTTTTCCAAATCAGTTTATGGAAAAAGGAATTTATGAACACTCCAGTAGCTTAAAAAATAACATCGCAGTAACATTTACACTATAAAATCAGTAAATACAAGCTTGAGGGCTGAGTGATCAATTAATGGATATTTGTAGAGAGGTTTTGAGTCTGAATTTGAAGTTATTGTGGAATACAACACTTCAACATTTCACCCCTTGCTTTTTTATTTTTTGTAATAATTTGTAGTGAAATTCAAACAATGTTCAGAACAAAACATACATGGCTTCCTGGTAGCTCACTTGGTAGAGTGATTGTACTCACCGTGTACAATGCTGAGTCCTCAACCCAGCGGCTCTGATTTGAATCCAGCCCGCTGCCCTTTGCTGCATGTCATCCCCTCCCTCTCCCACATTTCCTGTCTCTTTTCAGCTGTTTTTATCAAATAAAGGCAAAAAGGCCCAAAAATAATCTTTGGGAAAAGAACAGAACGTACATCCAACTCACCTACAGATGCAGAACAGCAACAAAAGAAAACAGAGAAATGCGGATCAATGCAAAATCTGAAAAACAAATGTAATTGTTCCCAAATTCACCAGAACTTGTCCGACTTTGGTTCAAATCATAGGTCAGCTTCTCCAATGGCAGAACGGCGACCTTATTCAAAATAAATGTTGTTTTATTGAGCTGTTAACATCCGTTGCTTATAGATCTTTCACTTTCCGTATTCCTCTGCACATGATATACTCAAAAAATGACACCAACCAACACATTACACTTTTTCCTCCAGTATCTAACCTCAAGCCTTACCTTTCTCTAATTGTCCCTCATGGTATGTCCTTGTAATCTAAGGTCAGCTGCATTTGATGTCTTCTTCACATACTGTACTCAGAAGTAAAATTGACGCTCAAATCCACATATCTAAATTTCTTAATTACGCTTTATACAAAAATTACCTTTATTCAGATTCATGTAAACCAAAAATACTGTTTGCGTTTTGGCAATTTCTGTGTTGTTTCAGTTGGTTTAATTTTAACATAGTGCACTCAGGACTGTAAGAGTAGATTGGTATGATTGTACAAGACTATGAAATCCATCTTGTTCAAACATTTTATTTTCAATCTGTCTGTTTCAATTTGTCCTTAGGTGGCTATCAACGAGGCGTATGCAGCTGGGCTCATTGGAAAGGACGCCTGTGGCTCTGGTTACGACTTTGATGTGTTTGTAATGCGTGGTGCTGGAGCGTACATCTGCGGAGAGGAGACTGCTCTTATTGAGTCCCTGGAGGGAAAACAGGGGAAGCCCCGCCTGAAGCCCCCATTTCCTGCTGACGTGGGTGAGTTCCAGTGAAAAACATGGGAAAAGTATTGATCTTATTTGTTGTTAGTTTGTATCCCACAGGGCATTTTCACTTTGGTCACATTTTCTTCAACCTACTAGTAATTATGACCTGAACACAATTGTCTACTGATGGACACTTGTTGTTTTTGTCAAATAAAAACTGTTCTGAAATAACCGCCTCACTTCTGCTGCTATCTTTCAGGTGTGTTTGGTTGCCCAACAACTGTTGCCAATGTGGAGACTGTAGCCGTGGCGCCCACCATCTGTCGGCGTGGAGGCTCGTGGTTTCTGGGCTTTGGCAGGGAGAGAAACTCCGGCACAAAGCTCTTCAACATCTCTGGCCATGTTAACCACCCCTGCACGGTAGAGGAGGAGATGTCTGTCCCTCTGAAAGACCTCATCGAGAGGCATGCAGGTACATACTACAGAAATAATGTGTAACAAAGTGTATCCAATAATGTAATGAGCCTACTTGACTCATATTAATTATAATATTAGAATTATAATAACACTGTGGGTCTCAAACTGGGGGATAGATTGAGATATTTTTAATGTTTTTATGAAATTATTTTTGTCCAAAAAATACTTGTGATTGGAAGAAAGTCCTCTTTTTGTAAATAATTAAGTGAAACTGGTAGAAAGGGAAAACCTAAATACATCATTTGTTTATCTGCATGCGTTTTCCTGCACCAAGGGGGCCATGGACTGCAAAGATTAAGACAGCTTAATGTAAGCTCAGCCTAAATGAATGCAGTTTTCTTTTAATCTTGATTGAAACAAACATCTGTCTGGTAGGTGGAGTGCGCGGTGGTTGGGATAACCTGCTGGCTGTAATCCCTGGTGGCTCTTCAACACCCCTCATTCCCAAGAACGTGTGTGAAGAGGTGCTCATGGACTTTGACGGCCTCATCCAGGCTCAGACTGGTCTGGGCACAGCTGCAGTTATCGTCATGGACAAATCTGTAAGTTTTTCACCTCAGCGACAAACTTAATTCATCATGCATACAGAAGTCATCAAACATCTTTTACATTGTTGGATGCATTGTTTTTTGCAGACTGACATTATCAGAGCCATCGCCCGCCTGATTGAGTTCTATAAACATGAGAGCTGCGGCCAGTGCACACCCTGCAGAGAAGGTAAGTGCTACTTCAGTGTCATTATATGGACCGATGGTGCCGATCTTAACTCTGCACACATCGGGTCTCTACCTCCTACAAACGTATAATCCCCCCCTCCTTCGTCTGTTTCCACAGGAGTGGACTGGATGAATAACATGATGTGGCGTTTTGTGCGAGGTGATGCACGGCCAGCAGAGATCGACATGATTTGGGAGCTCAGTAAGCAGATTGAGGGACACACTATCTGTGCCCTGGGAGACGGTGCAGCATGGCCAGTGCAGGTAAACAAACGTAAAGTCATAATGCGTTTGCATACTAACAGGGTCATTAAAAGAATTAATCGGGAACTCAAGGAAATGACTGGGTTGATGCCCCCTTTTAGGGTGGACAAAGACTAGCACAGAATCAATCGATCAACGCCTCTCTAGCAGAGTAACAAAAACGGATTTTTATAAGCTTCATAAAGGAAAGAATTATTGCTGGGCTGTTAAATTGGATTTCATGCGATTTAGTTAGGTGTAACTATGAAGAGTAAACGCAACGTAAAACCATAACCTCAAAAAAAAATGTCCTCAGGGTCTCTTCTCCCATGTGTCATTCATTCATTTTGAATATTATATGAATATTAGACCTTTACCAGTCCTCTTCCAGGAATGAACACTTTCTCTGCATTTTTTTTTGTAATATATACTCAGATACTGTTAGTAGTACAGCCTCTGTTAATCTTCTGCTTTTATACAAAATTGTACAATTTTTGTCTGTGTTCTCAGGGATTGATCAGGCACTTCAGGCCAGTGATGGAAAGCCGTATTTCTGAATACCAGAAGCAGCAGCAGGCCAGGGCTTAAACGGCTCCCATACCTCCTTGAACTCATACTTCTGCCTCATATGCCCTTAACCCTGTGTCATTGACAAATTATTTAAAGCGATAATGTGCCGTCTTATCCACTTCATCATCAAGTTTTGCATTGATGTGTTTGCCATGTCTGGTAAAATAAATAATAAAATAAAATTCTATGAACCTTAAATTAGACTTTTGTTTTTTCTTTGTAGTATCTTAATCTCTATGTTTTATGTATAAAAAAATGTGAATAGGAACACCTAATAATGAAAAAAATTCTTCCTGTTTTTCAAACTGATAGTTTCAGTTTAATATAGTTTTTAATAATTTCCACCAAAAACGGAAGCAATGCAGGTATTGTGCAAAAAATGTCTTTTCTTCTTTTTATTGTTCGATCTTTAGGAATATAACAATGCATAGTATAGATTCATTAGCAGAAAGTTCACCACAGGCGTGTGTAAACACGTATGGTGTTTTTATACACTTTATAAATGTATAAAATAAAGTAAATAATATAAAGATGCAACTGTATATTGCATTTGTTTTGTGACAAGGAAGCAGTCTGGAGTCTGAGTCCACATAGTTACCAAATGATGAAAAGCGTGATTTAAATCGTGATTAACAAACTCAGATTTGTGTAGAAGGTATTTGCCCTGCAGGATATGTACAAACAATGCAGTGGTACATTGCAGAGACAGCTGCAGCTTCATAATCTCGCGATAGCGCCGTGGTCGGCACCCTTTCCCATATCACGTGATGTGGGCAGAATATTCACCGCGGCTGCATTTCGGTGGACGTTTCGCACGGTAAGAAATGGATGCCTTTTTGAATTGTTTACAAAGAATTAAGTCAAAATTAATCGCGATTCCTCACCATAATGCAACTTTAAAGCACACAGGTACAACACGAAATTTGAAGCACAAGGCAACACGATTTCAAATAAATGCGCACAATCTTTTCTCTTTCAGTTGTAGTTGTAGACGAGAAGTGTCCGTTGCCTCCATCCTTCTGTCAACTAGCTCAGGCCTAACGTTAGCTGTTTTGTTTTATCTTGTCTTTATTTCATAATTAGTCTGCCCGAAGTAAATTAAAAAAAAACTTATCTGGCGTGTATATAATATAGAAATTCCACTTTGTTTTCAATCAGCCCAATCTCCAATATTTGCTTATTTGGCCGAAATATCCCGATGCCTCGTTACGTTACGCGGGGTTAGGTAAACCTAGCATTGTGTCTGCCGCTGCAGTCATCTCCTATAGTCGGTTTAGCTTTGCCCGCTAACACACACGTACAAACCATGCTCGGTGTGTGTACAACGGCAGTGTGTTCCTATGTTACAGCTTCATGTGGCTGGGGTAGTGTCTGAAAGCATCAGCATGGAAATGTTGAAGATCGAGCAAGTCATTGTTGGGAGTGAGAGGAGATCCACCTCAGCGGAGATCAAGTCTGAGCCCGCCCCTCTGCAGTCCTGTAAGCCAACATTTCTATGCATAGTTGATACATGATGTGATGCCGTGAACCTAATTCTAACTCTCATTTCACAACAAACACGGCAGACAGACTTTGATGCCCTGCAGTTATATCTAGCTATTCCCTGCTATTACGTTGTAATCATCAAACAACTTGTCATCTGATTGTGATGCAGATCAACATGAGAGTCTGCAGTGCTTTCAGTGCTTCATCACCTTTCCAAACTCCAAAGCCAAGGAGAGACACATGAGGAAGAGTCACCGGGACCAGTACAAACAGCATCTGCAGCAGGTAGCGATAAGCAGACTAAAAATAAAACGTCAGATTTAAGGGATTTTTAGGGCTCCAACTGAAGATTATTTTCATTATCAATTAATCTGTAGGTTGTTTTGTCGATGTATCATTTGATGTATAAAATATGAGTAAAAAGTGGAAATGCTTGTTATAATTTCCCATAGAGCAAATTGACGTATTCCATAGCTCGTTTTAGCTCACCAAAAATCCAAATACATTAAGTACAGTATCACAGAAGACAAAAAGTGGAAAATCTTCAGATGCTCGAACCAGTAAAGTGTAATCATTTTTCACTGATGGTTTCACCTCTAGGGTTTATTTTTGAAACTGCAGTATGAAGAGGGATGAGATTTTTGTGGCTGATGTAAATATTTCAGAACTTAGAAAAAAATACATAATTTATCAAGTGTGGCTTTCAAAGAATTGTGACCAAGTTATGTACTGTATGGGACATTTTACCAATGAAAACCTCTTCAGTACTCTCTGTTAGACAAACTGTGTAAATGCAATGCTATTTCTAAATGACCTCAAACAAGTATTTTGTTACAATTTCTTCTGATTGCTGATTCTGATAAAGCCGTGATAAGCCAATGTTGGCTGGGCTGATGTATCAGTCAGGCTCTAGTATGGATACAAAGGTTACAGAAGTGAGGATTTCGTATGTTTAACACATTTTCTGCTCATGATTATGCAGACTAATACAGTCTTCACTTGCTACAAGTGTGACAAGAGCTTCTCCTCCTCTGACGAGCTCAGCCAGCACCAGGCCACCCACAGCAGAGAGGAGAAGCCCTTCCACTGTCCTTACTGCCGGAAAAACTTCTTCACCTTCACTGAGGTGAGGCTGCGGCAGACTTCATGTAAGCCTGTTTTGTGTGCTTGGGAGATGATAAAATAATTGTTTATTATCTATGATGAATGTCAAATCTCTTGCAGCTGAACAAACACAGACGACATGAGTGCATTGAACGACGGTGTCCCTGCAGGGACTGTGGCGCCTTGTTCCCCAGTCCTTCACGACTTCGTAACCATCGCGTGGCAGTGCACCCCCAGCGCCCTGTAGTGGCTGATGACATCAACACCTACCAATGCTGCAAATGTAGTCGTGGTTTCCAGACAGAGGAAGAGCTCCTGCAGCACCAGGAGAGATTTGCTAGTGATCTAAACTGTGACGTTAAGCCGCAAGGCAAAAAACGTGGCCGTAAACCCAAGTACGCAGCTCAAGGAGGGATGATTGACAGCAAAAAGATCAAACAAGAAGAGGGAGCAGGGGAATACAAAGGATTTAATAACTCTACAACAGAGGGATGCCCCTCTAATGAGCTCAAGATTCCTTGTTCCGAAGCAGATTGTGACCTCATATTCCCTTCTGTTGCAGCCCTGCGGGCACACAAGAGGGAGCACCATGGGCCACCCCCTCGCAAGGCTCACACATGCACAGAGTGTGATGAGAGCTACTCTCGGCCTGAGCAGCTCAAAGCACACATGGCCAGGGCTCACCGCTCTCGATACACCTGCCCCACCTGTGGAGAGAGCTTTGCACGAGAGAGCATCCTAACGATCCACCAGAACACCCACACTGAAGGAGCGGAAGTAGCAGAAAAAAGATAATATATGGGGAAAAGACTGGAACTTCATCCTACGTCATTCAGTTAAATGATTGTCTTTCTCGTCATATTCTCCTTAGTGTATGAAGAAGATATATATGTGACTATTTTGGCGTGAGAGTTTTTGAAGCAAGGTTATGCAACACAATTCATTTTTGGAGGTTGTTTCTGGAAGGTTTTGATTGCTTTTAGAAAGCCATACTTGTGAATAAAACTCTGTACTGATCTGTACATAATTATGACGTATGCCCACTATAAGCTCATGTCTCAAGGCTTTTTTTGCTGTCCATATTACCTCTGTTGAACCTGAAATGTTTTATATTCATTGTAGAGTAACTAGCTTATTCTCCCTCAAGTGTGGGAATGTTTTGTATTTAACTGAAATATTTTCAGGAAAACTGAAAGTAGTACAGGTGACAATTACACGGAGAATGTAAGTCCTTTAGTAATAAGATCCAAAATACAAAAGAGGGATTCTGTACTATGGGAGTTCAGTAATTTAATCTCTGGGTCTTATTTTTCTTTTTCCAAAAGTAAATAAGTGTTGCATTAAACAATACTTAAACTTTCTGTGGTATCTTTGGCAGTCACTTTGTGTGAGTGTGTGTGTTTGTGAATGGGTGAATGAGAGGCAAAAAGTAAAGCACAAGGTTGAAAAGTGCTAAATAGTCTATGTACCTTTTACCTGTGCAACCACTGGTGGGTGGAGTCTAGAGACCATTTTCTGTTTCTATGTATTAAGTAGATATTAGAATGAAAAAATAGTTTTACACATGTTTCCAACACTTAATTTTAAAATAATTAACTTTAATCAAGTGAAATTTTGTACTCATAACTACAACATTTTGTGAAACCTAATAACAAAAAACAATTTCATAATTTTGACCAAGTCAGAGTTACTACCACTCACTACTATAGTTATGAAATAGTCAATTGTAATGCATATATGTTGTTTATGACGTAATATCCTACTTAGGGGACACCATTGCTGCTATAGCTAAATATGTTTAGACTATTAAGTATGTCATACCTATAACTTACAGGGACTTGGCATTAAGAAAAATAGTAATAATAAACAGAACTACCAGCTTGAATTTTATTTTCCAATCTATTATTTTATTTGAAGAGGCGGTGCAGACTAATAGTCACAGTTGCCTGTCACTATCCCTGCATCCAACTACATCTCTTTTGTTATAATTCTATGGAAGATTATGTTAAAGAATAAAATGACTGTTGAATCAACAAGATTAATCAACAACTCTAAATTGAAATGGGTTTGTAGACCCCTAACATTGGAATACTGTATGGATTCTAACCCACAAATTCTTGATTTTATGACATATATGACTACTCACTGTTACTTAAGATTGATGTGAAATTTCACTTATATAATTTAGTTTATAGCAACAATTACTTTGGCTTTGTTCACACACAAATAAAAAAAAATGTCAAGATGTTACTAGATAACTATAATTGACAACAATTATTACTAAGTGATTTTTGTCTGTATCCAGTGGTGTAAAGTAACAAAGTACATTTAGTCAAGTACTGTACTATTGTACGGTAGTACAATTTTGAGGTACTACTTTACTTAAGTATTTCCATTTTATGCTACTTTATACTTCTACTTCGTTACATTTCTGAGGTAAATATTGCACGTTTTTTTACTTCACTACATTTACTTCATAGCTAGTTACTTTGCAGTTTAAGATTTACATACAAAACATAATCCGTTCATAAAAATATACTGCATTGTTACAGACCCAGTGCTTTCACTGCTGATACTTTAATTACATTTAGTTGCTAACACGTGTTTGCTTTTTAATGCAGGACTTGTAATGGAATATGTTTACATTAAGAATTTGCTGCTTTTATTTAGGAAAATGATCTGAATACGTCTTACATCCCTGGTACTATCATAACGTAGCTTTTGGATTTCACAATTTTCCATTCATATACAAGAAATGATCAAAACTTTGACCTAAATGCCTATCTAAGGAAAACTTTTTCTCTGCACAAGCGAAGTCGCCCGGTGGGCGGCCTGGGCCGGAGAAGTTCTTTTTCCCATGATGCACCTGTGGTTCCTTTCTATCTCGCGCCTTTGCCTCGGCGCAGTCCATCTTGCTTCTCATATCTCTGCCGTCACCCTGTGCCAGCGCGCCGTCCGTGTTGTTGTAGTAAATAATGGCGGCATCGGGAGGCGGATTATCACCTCCCGCTACCGTCGCGGGCTTGAGCACCCAAGCGCCGGCCCGGTCTCGTTTCCCGGGTCGGCCGTGCACGGCTCGAAGTAGGCTGCGGTCGGAGAAACGTACCAAACGCGGAAGGCTGGGCTCGGACGACGGGGAGCTGCCTGCCGGAGGGCCGAGGCCCGTAAACATCGGCCTGGCGTTGAGCGAGGATCCGTCCCTGCTGCGCCTGCTCGGGGTGGTGGAGAAGCACAGGCGGCAGAGAGATGCGGGGTTCCACTCCAGCGACAGTGAGGAGGTGAATACGCTAACCAACGTTATAGCATGTCGGCTAGCTGGATGGGTAACAACACGCCTATTCGGGCACATACACCCAGTTCGTTTAAAAGAAGGACGTTTAAAACAATTTCTTTGTCACTTACAAAACTATTTAAGCTAACGTAGAGCTAGTTAGCGGTAACTTAGCTTGCAAACACTAACCCAAAATAGGCATTGTAGTTAGCCGTCTGCCTGCAGGGTAACGTCAACGTTAGGCTTCAGATTATTTGAAGGGTGAATATTTGCAGTCCGATTGCTTCTGCAGAGGTGAATAGTTTTGTCTGTTTTGAAATGGCCAAATCGATGCTGTTGCAACAGCCACACATTATAGATCAGTGTCTGCCCAGCTGAGTTTGTTTGCATGAAAAAACGTTAGGCGGAAACTTTGGCGGTATGATAACAGCCGTGGATGGGTTTTGTTGTGGGAACCGGGAGATGTCTTTGTTTATTCACCCCGTGACACGTTTTGTTGAGTTGAAGTTCCCACACTGCGCTGGCATCGACAGGCTGCTAATGTTGTCGTAATTAAAACGCTGCTCCTGCTGACTTGGGGATCGCACGTTGGAGCTGTCAGCTGACTGCTCCGTGTTTTGAACGTCAGCTTAACGTGGGACGCAACGCGAAGGGAAACAGAAACGTTATAATCGGAAAGCTGAATTTGGACCATACACTGAAAAATCTTGCCAAGTACCTCTCTAAAACCTCATTTTGTATAGCCTGTTTACAAACATTCATCACTTCCATCATACAGGGCTCCCTTTCTGAGAATGATGCAAAGGTTATGTTAAAGAGGAATCAAAGCTTTTCCCATCTTTTTACTTGGATTTATAAGTCTATTTTAAAGAAACAGCAGGGTCTCCATGCCTCAACAGAAGTTGTACCAGCACAATCAAGTCACTTGCATAGGCTGTGACACAAATAATGAAATAAAAGGAGATTTTGCAAAGTGCCATTCCACCTGCAGGTGTGATGGGTTCAATCCATCATACCTGCAGGCATGTATGAGAGGGTCCAGGGGTACGGAGGAGGAGATAAAATATTATACTGACAACAGAGGACTTGAATCTGCCACACTGAGTAAGCCAGTGTGTTAGATATCATTTACTTCTAAGGTGGTCTCCTTTTACCTCAGTCACAGTATGACGATAATGATATAATGCTAAATTGGATCGAATCATATTATTTAATCTCCAGAACAGGGGCTTTAGTGTCTGACATCAGTCGGACTTTACTGATGCAATCCCTTTCGAGTGGACTGTAACAGAATCACATGGTCCAAGCTAAAGCTTGTGGGTGCTGCTCAACTGGAGTACCGCACGTCACTTAGTGCCACACTTCCAGGTTTCTCTGCAGTGCTTTGGAATAGATATCATTAGGGGAGTTACATTGCTGGCAAATCTAAGGACTCGTTATATTGTGCATGAAGATGGATGTGAGTAATTGGAAGTGAAGTTGAAGTGTGTTTTTGATCTGCTGTAGTGTTCAATCTTTGCATCTGAGGTAGACAGGTGCCTGAATGAGAGGGTGCTGGAGGCTGACTGTGCTCCAAAGGATCTGTTTACATTCTTGCAGCGATTGAGTTTGAACGTGTGTTTCCAGTACTCTGCTGTATTAAAATATAACTTATTTTGGGGAGAATTGGGCTAATGCTTTTAATTCCACTGTAGCCAAAGTGGTTTATCTCCTGATTTATTATAGAGAAAATATTTCTATATATCTCAGTAGAAATTAGACACATGCAGTGAGATGGTGCATAGGTAGAGAATCTGCTGAGTTATTTCTTATACTGTTGTTGACTCATAGATTGAAACCAAAAGCTGCTTCATTTGGTGCCTCAGCACTATACTGATGCAACACTGGAGTAAGGGTAGAGAGCAGTGTTGATGCTAAACCATATTTTCAGCAGGGCAAATACCTGATAATCAAATGATGAACTCAAAAGTGTGTGAGAAATTATTAAAAGGGATTTTTTTGTTTGGTTTGGTTTTTTTGTTTGCGTTTTATATCTGCAGTGGCTTGGGTGACATTTAAGATCAACTGCACAAACTGCTGAACCCATTCATTATCATAGTTTGAAACATTATTCTGGGCAGATAAAGTAGTTATTTGTTTAATCATCTTCATTACCACTTTCACATCGGCTCCCAATATTATTACATGTTTGTAATTATTTTGTGTTCATTTTCATGTCTATTTTATATAGAAGTCTTTTCCTTATTTCAACATGTCCAAATCTTGTATTATAGCCATTTCAAGATTTTACTTTCTGTATTTTTCCCCAGGAGGAAGATTTCACTGGATTTGGGACCACAACAGTTCGTCCACAGAAAACTTCTGGCACTGTTCAGTCATCGTTACTCAGCCAAGCGAAGCCTCCCCAAGCTTCAGACCATTCTCTGGGAGCAAAGCCTCTCATTGGAAAAATTATACCCAAGACCCCAAAAGCAGCTCTTATTGGGAAAATTGTACCGAGGGTCTCAAAAGAAGGCCAGTGTGTCAATGAGAGCCCAGTAAAAGACAAAGAAATACCCAAGGTGGTAATTAAACTGCAAGGCAAGCAGGTAGCTCTCATTGCAAAAGCCAAAAATGCAAACGAGCAGGCCTCAGGTAGACAGAGCAGTAAAAAGTCAGCTGACTTTATCAGGAAAGCACGAAAATCAGCAGACTCGCACAGCAAGAAAAACCAAACAGCCGCTACCTCAGCTGGTGGCACCAAGCAAGATAAGCTGGTGAGCACTCCGACAGCAGTCAAGGCTGCAGGAAAGGCTTCCAAGGTCAAAGAACGAGGCGAGGTGTCAGAGGACTCAGACACAGACCAATCCCAGCCACAGAGATCTGTGAAACAAATGAAGGGTTTTCAAATTGGGCACACCAGACGCACATCTCAAGCAGTTGCTCTGTCGTTCACATCCTTTCAAAAACGGCAGAGAAAGAGAACGACTAAGGGCATGGGTGCCTCTCCAGAGGCTGGAGCTGAGGCCGGTGCCCAGAGTGGAGAGGAGGCAGCCATGCCCCTCGAGTGTAAAGCCGCAGATTCCTCTGAAAAAAGAACACACAAAAGACCACAACGCAGATCTTTGTTTGGGCACAAGCGAAAGCCACCGAAAAACATTCCAATCATTAAACGTCCGAAAATGGGTCGTAATCGCACTAGGCGTGTTTATTACACCTATGTACCAGAGCCCATTCCAGCCACACCGACGCTGGACGGGAATGAGAAGCAGCTGCAAGGTCAGAATATCACTCCATCAGAGGGTGAGCCAAGCTCCAACAACTCCTCCACCCCTGTAATGAGTGCGCGGTCCTCCCGTGTTATTAAAACTCCGAAAAGGTTCTTGGACGAGGAAATGATTCCCTTTCCAAGGGGTTCTCTGTCAACATGGCTGAAAAGTCAACAAAGAGAGGATGGAAAACCAAGTCCATCATGTCATGAGTCAAGCTATGATGACAACTCTCTGCAGTCAGACAGTGACTCTATATCTCTGGTTGACAGCCCATCTGTAGTGACAAAGTTCTCATCAAAGGCCAGCCCAGGCACGAGCCACCTAGAGATCTACAAGAACCTCAAGAAACTAACCTTGAAACTGGCGGAGAAAAAGAAAGGACACCCCGACGCTCACGGGGATTATACATGTCATGACGATGGTTTGACCTCTCATGTGAAGAAGAGGCGGAGGTCAAAGCTCATGATGGAGGAGATGGACTCTCCTGGTGTTGTGAGGAAACTAGCTGTGGTGGTGAACACTGATGTGGAAGCGCCCTCACATGTACCATTAGGAGATACAGGCAACAATAGTAAGGATCGTTTTCTTCTTTTTGTGTAATTATTGCGTGGTCAGTATCTGTAGTTCCTACACGTGCTTCTTTTACAAAATCTCTCCTGGAATAGTGAGATGTTCTTAATCTCAATTGGACTACAAAGTTCAGGTCAAAGGGGTTAATTTAATAAACCAATTTACCTTTTTTTTTTTTTTTTTTTTTTTTTTTTTGCTGCTTTTAAGATGTTTGAGCTTTATTAGATGGGTCCAATTAGAAAAAGACTGAAAAGAATGCAACAAACCTTTAGGCCGGAGAGCACCACGTAGAATTTCTTGGAAATTGCAAAGCGATAATTTAACTAATTGAATTGATTTGCTTCACTGTTTAGTTTATAGGTGTGTTTTCAATAGGTTGTCCTAGAATTATCATCTAACCAGAGCTGCTTTATTCATGTTGTTTGGTACAGATGAAGGAGGAAGCATAACTGGGGACAGTCATGAGGCGTTGGAAGTCAGCGGGCCCAGCCATCGAATTGGTCTCAGTGGAGCCAATAAGACAATGCTCCACCTGCTGAAGAAAGCCAAAGTCCAGCTCATCAAGATTGATCAGCAGAAGCAACTGAAGATGTCACAGGTAAGACTCTTAAGAACAAGTCTGTCTGTTGAGTTTTTTGGGCATTTTTGCCTTTTATTCGATAGTGACAGCTGAAGAGAGACAGGAAGCGTGTGGGAGAGAGAGAGCAGAACGACACGCAGCAAAGGGCAGCGGGTCGGACTCGAACCCGGGTCGCTGCGGGTAGGGACTCAGCCCGGTACGTGGGGTGCCAGCTCTACCCAAGGGAACTATCCGGCGTCTCAAGAAAATCATCATTGTTAAAGAAATGTTCCTCGGCCTGATATATATGCTTGCATAATGCAGATGGTTCCAAAGCCACTATAATCTGTAGGGCTGAAATCATAAGTCGATGAATTTATTACTCGATTTGATTATCAATTTACTAAAGTCTTTTTCTGGGAAAAATACTAAACGTTTGCTATTTCCCGGCTCTCAAAATGAGAATTTGTTGCTTTTCCATGTTTTATATTATTGAGTATTGAATTGAGTATCTGTTGTTTGGACTTTCGGTCAGACAAAAAAATACATTAAAGGGGGTCGCCTTGGACTCTGGGAGATTGTGATGGTGACCGTTTCCCATTTTCTCTCATTTTATTGACAAAAACATTAATCAGTTAATTGTTAAAATAATCGACTGAATAATCTACAGTGAAAGAAATGTGAGTTGCAGCCCTAAAAATGGGCACAAATGTATTCGTCTTTCCTTAGCTAGAGGACCATCCTGTTTACTAACCAATATCCGTGTCGATTTATAGATATATGTTGATAATGGCTGCTGGCCAAAACCTTCAATTGATAAGTGGCATCAGCCAGAATCACTACATCAAGTAAACAGATAACATTAGAAGTGTACATATAACATTTGTTTTGTCGTCTTGTTTTACTTCACTAGACTTCAGATTGCAAGTAGCTTATGGGATCAAATTAGGGTCATTACATTTAGTCATTTGGCAGACACTTTTTATCCAAAGCGACTTACATATGAGGAAGACAATGGGTCATTAATATTTTGAGCTTGTAAAATGATGTTCACAAATAATTTCACCGCCTGCAGTTGTATATCACCATGTGGGGGAAAAAATGTGCATGCAGGTATCTGAATGTGGAAAACAGTTTTGCAGCTGTAGAAACATTAAGTGCATGTGGAAAAAGGATTTGTAGACACAGATATAATTTGCACGTGTTTAAAAAAGAACGTTGCAGCTGCTTAACTGTGCTGCCCAAGTATTTCGCCCTTCGGTTAATGTTTCAATTCTGTAGCCTTACTTTCCTTATGTTACTTGTGCAAACGGAACAACAACGTTAGCCAACAGACTGCAGCAAGCTAAGACTTTAGCTAATATGCAAATTAAGTAACTTGACTGTTTGTTTACTAAAATGATGTTAAAGCATCTCTGACATAAAACCTTGTTTTTCTTTCTTGTCTGGACCAATAGTTTGGCTTCAGAGAATCACGAGTGCCAGTGAGTGGAAGGAGGCGGAGGAGGAGAGTTGTCATAACTCCCAAAGATACTCGTCCTCAGGTAATACTTTTATCTTAAAAATGTGCGTTTTTTTATGTTGTCTTGTCTTACCATGATCATTTATGTGCCTGGGAGGATCACCTCAATAACACTCGGGCTGCCTGTGTTTGTGTGTACTGCTTTCAGCTGTGTAGGAGCTAATGAGAAGAAACAGTGTAAAGGTGTTGAGTCCACCCAAAGGAAAACACATGCTTTTATACATAAAGAAGTTGAAAACAAACATCAGCTGCTGCTGTATATCTGCATACCAGGAAATAGATAAAATGATGTCCCGCATTTTTTGTGGAGCACCTTCAAAATAAATAAATTCCAACAATCAATAGAAAGAAATATTAGACAGTAATAGCACCTCAGTAGTAGAGGTCTGTTCTGTCATTATTCAAAGATTTGCTTTTATCCTTTGTACCACCTTACCATGGGCATGTTGTTAGTGTAATGTGAGAATGGATTTCATAGGGAGGTTTGTTTATGTATCACAAGTGATGTCAACATAATCTGTTTACAACGAAATATTTCTACATCCCACAATATTTTGTGTATGTGTGCAGGAGCAGCTGCTGGCTGGTCCGAGGATCAAACATGTCTGTCGGGCAGCAGCAGTGGCTTTGGGGCAGCCCCGTGCCATGGTGCCAGATGATATTCCCAGACTCAGCGCCCTGCCACTTCACGAGAGAGAGGGCATCACCTTCTCTCCCACAGCAGAAGGTACAGTGCATCTACATGTGTTGTTATAAGCAGAATGCAGAAATTAACCTCTCTTTGGCTTTATTAGAGAAGGGTGAGCACCTCAGTGCATTTAGCAGTGTACTGTGTACGTGCAGTGATTTTTAAGTAAGGATTAATAAGCAAGGAAGTGACATTTTACATTAAGTTTAAGTTAAGGCGGAATTAAAATCTTCCAAATTTAAAATCAACTTATTTTCACAATGTGTGCACATTCCCAAAACATTCCAGGGACGTCCCCACAACGTAGACTTTGTAAATGACCCATACAATTAATATAATATGTACTGTGGGAAATTGCATGTAAACTAAATTCAGTTTGCGTTGTGCTTGGAAAGTCAAATGGGTTTCTCCTTTCCTTTGGACCAGCAAAGCAGTACAGTGAACACAGGAATGAAGTCAGTGCAGTCATGGTTTATGACGACATGAAGCAAATACATTGAAGCTGCTAAAAACATTTGCTAAATGCATGTATTCAGTGTCATTGTCCCTGTTTGGGATCTGGTTGAATTGTCCAGAAACTGACACACAACACAAAGGAGGGACCACAGCCAAAGTAGACTTAATCACTCAATTTAGTAGAGGGCAACTGCAGGTCTCAAAGTCTTGAAAAGCTTTGAATTCAGTTTCCTCGACAACAACAAAAAAGGCCATAGAAAGTATTAAAGTCTTGAATTTTATTTTAAAAAGTATTTAAATATTTTTTGTTGCCTGCTGTAGGCAGTAATGTTAGTTATGAATTGTTTTTGAATTGAGGTCTGTTGCACACTTATTGGGATTGTTGCGACAGTAAGTTGTGTTGCAGGAGGCTGTTCAGTCCACTATCAGACCTCTAGCAAACACTGGCATTACTGCTAGCTACAATAACTAGGAAGCTCATCTCACAATGGGCAAGTATTGACTTTAGCAAAAAACTTAATTGCGCTTAAATTAATTAATTTTTAATTGGTTCATCCATCCATCCATTTAATGGCACGCTATTGGGTCCAGGTCACGTTCATTAAATGAGTTATATCATTAGAAATTATTGTTATACAGTATATTGTTGTGAGACAATGAAACAATATTATAGAATAATAAATAATTCTAGGACATTGTCCCTACTGGTTTTCCATCATACTTTAGGCGGTATCATTTTGAAATGGCATTAAATTGCATTCTTTGTGGTATTAATAAGGTCTTTAAAAGTCTTCAATTTAAGTTGCTGAACCTTCACAGACAAGTTCAGAAGCTTACGTCCCCACAGCATATTGCACGTGTGTGCAGCATCAACTACTACTGTGTAGTTCGAGTTACAACCACCCTGGAACAGACAGAATTACCACATCATTCACAGGTTGACTGTAGGAAAAAATAGATCGACATGATACTGTATATAACCATGCTCTCAGGTAGGTTAACTGTTTTTCAATCCAATTTCTCCAAATTGCTTCATTAGCGTCGTCCAGACTTCAGTTCATTTCTGCCAATTTTTGTTTGGCAAAGCTGCTCTGCTAGTTTATTATCATGAAAACATTCACCAGCTAAAATATTCTTTCAAACTGGCATAGTTTGTAGTTATAAACACGCAAACTAAAAAAAATAAGAATCTCTTTTTGTGAAAGAGCACAATTTTGATAGCTTTTGGCAAACGTAACATGCTGAGCAAAACAAATACAAACTGCTTTGTTAGCTCAATGTAGTTGTAACTAAAATATTTGCCAGCAAAAATATCTTTTGTCACACACAGATTAGCCACCGCTGTTGGAAAGCTATACCCAACACTGGTCGAGTGAGCATCACTCAGTATGAGGTGAGGAAGTGCCGTTTGACAAATAGACTCACTGCCCTGATGTTTATGGACTGCCATTTCATTCAATATTAAATAAATACATAAATACATAAATATGGCTATGAAATTAGTACATGAGTCAATTTGGTTCAATATATAAATAAATAGCTTTTTATTTGATTGGACTGTTATTTTTATAATGCCACATTTATTAATTTCATGGAACTATTTCATAATGCCAACATTGCCACATTTGTTCTATTCAAATGAAGGGGGCGTGGTTATCTCAGAGCTGCAAGACCGGACGCAGCCTCAGAGAAGACGGAGGCCAGCTTTGACAACAAGACAGGGAATCACACAGTAGCTAAGTACAGGGTGGTTTTCTTGCTGGGTTTGGCTGCTGGCACCCTGCTCAGCCTCAACACTC
Organism: Coreoperca whiteheadi; assembly: GCA_011952105.1. Classification (NCBI taxonomy): domain Eukaryota; kingdom Metazoa; phylum Chordata; class Actinopteri; order Centrarchiformes; family Sinipercidae; genus Coreoperca; species Coreoperca whiteheadi. The sequence continues at coordinate 10,246,267 of CM022477.1, forward strand.
GGTGATGCATGGAGTTTCTTGATGCGTCCGGTCGTGCTGCTCTGAGATAACCACGCCCCCTTCATTTGAATATAACAAATGGAAATGTGACATTATGAAATAAATAAATGTGGCATTATGAAATAAAAGTCCAATGAAATAAAGTCATTTATTCATATATTGAACCATATTGACCCATTTATTAATTTCATGGGCATATTTATGTATTTATTTAATATTGAATGAAATGGCATTCTATAGATGTTTGTCTCCTAATGAACACATTTAGTGCTGTTGGGGAGAAACGGTTATTCCAGCTACATTATTCATTTAAAATTATAACAGTCACCACCTCTAAGTAATTTGTTTCTCTCTGAAGTTGCTTTGTGCCAGCTGGCATTAAAATACTACCACTGGGGGATGCAAGAGGTTGTCAAAGGAATTAAGTTTCTAATGTATTTCCAGTAGTTTTAAAATCCAAAAAGGTCAAGTAGGGGAATTTCCACCAGCAATGGATTTGTCAGAGACTCCTGATGTTTGTCCAGTCACCTAACTTCACTCTAGAGTGACTTAGATTTCCAACACTTCAGGCAGCCAGTAGTAAATTGTAGCTGCAGAAACCAGGCTTGCTTGTTGGACAAAAGAGTATATAAGCACCTCCAGTCACTGCAGTTAGACCTGTAATATCTCCTGCAGACTGAATAGTAAGTTCTGGCATCCAAAAGTGTCACCCCACACCACATGCACTTAAATAATGCTTGAAATGTATATTCTTTTGGCTCTTTTACCCATCCTCTCTGTCTCTCGCTTGCAGATGTGGCAGATGATGACGATGACATCACTGATCAGGGCAGGGCTCAGTGGGTTGTCTCTCAGGAACACATCCAGCGGAGGAGGCGGGGGAGGGGGAAGGGCCGCAGGTTCAGAAAAAGGAAGGTCCAGAGTCGGTACGCACCCGGGGGAGTCCGTGCTCGGCGCTGTGGACGCTGCCGAGGTTGTTTGATTGAGGAGGACTGCGCAAAGTGTGTCAACTGCCTCGATAAGCCCAAGTTCGGGGGACCCAACACCAAGCGGCAGTGTTGCATGTAAGTTAAACTAATCACAAAATCAGATTGTTGAGTTTACGGAGACAGGCTGGTGAATAGGCTACTTTTACTGCACTTTTTAGCAAATGTTTTAAAGATATCGGCACGGAGGAGCTGGGAGTATGAATACATCAATTCAAATACAAAGATCTCAGGTATATCCCACTTTGTAATTGAAAATTTACTTTGGGCGAGCCGATGTCTGGCAAGTGAAGAAATGCCTCAATGCTGAACTATTTATTTGCTCGTTTTCTAAATGTAATATCGATCATATGTACATTGTGATTACCGGAAATTCTCATGTCTGTATTCAAACAATAGCCAGGGCATGGTCAGCACAAACTAATAAAGGGTGGTCGCTAATAAAAGCCAAGTGAAAAACACATTGTGAAGTTACTTTCAGCCCATATATATTTATTCTATCAAGACAAAAGGTAAACGTGGAAGTTTTGAGTTTGCATTAACTGGGTGAACAGGCAAAATAAAGGCTTGGTTCTCTCTGCCACTGAGGTAAATAAAGGCCCTGGCCACCATTTGAGAATTTATGGTAACCAGCACTCTAGGTAGCCACAAATGCATGCCACTAGTTAAAAGGAGAAGATTGAAACCACTGTTATGTCTGCACGGTACATATGAAACTACAGATAGCAGCCAACTAGTTTAGCTTAGCACAAAGTCAGGAAACTGCCTCTGTCCAAAGGTAATAAATGTGTCGTTTTTCACTCTTTGGTTTTTGTACAGACAAAACAAACAAGATATAACGTGTTAATTAATGAACTTTAGAGGTGCTGGTAGGCAGATTTTGTTACCTTTGGAAAGAGCCAATCTAGCTGTTTCTCCTTGTTTCCAATCTTTGTGCTAAGCTAACTGGCTGCTGGCTGTAGCTTTATATTTACTGTACAGACAAGAGAGTGGTATCGATTAAGTGTATTTCCCAAAATGTCAAACTATTGCTTTGAAGATAGGCAGTACATATTTTCCAGGCAGTGTGTTTGGGGGAAAATTGCAAGTAATAACATCTTTACATTTTGGACTGATAAAACTGAGTTTAGTGCTAAATCGAGATCTAAAATGTTTAAGAGGTGCCTAAAATACTGTTTAACTTCTAGGTTAAGCATTTTTGTACATGAAACATGAAAATACTTTTTATTTCTTTCCAGTAAAACATATTAAACAATCCAGTTAATGAAGGCAAGTTGACTCTCACAGCTAAACACATTCATAGATGCCTACACATGCACTTGGACATATAATTACATTTTACTCTTTATTCTGTTCCCAGATATAAGAAGTGTGACCGGATTGAGAAAGCAAAGATTGAGCGCATCATCAAACCATTGAAAGGTATGTCTCTAATTAGATGATGCTCCCGCTGTATATTTCTTGTTTGTTTCACCAAACTGATTTGCTGTGATTAATTATCTAAGTTAACAGAAACAAACAACCAATTCAACAACATTTCCAAATATTTAGTTTGCTTACAAAAGTAATCACGAGGCTGCCTTTTCTCAGTCCAGGCGAGGCGGCTGTCGGACTCCATGTCACACAGTGACGATGCAAACTGGGGGTTTGCAGAGTCAGGCGAGGGATCGTCCTCGATGGTGCTTGGAGTCAGGAAACAGTCCCTGCGTAACATCACGCCACGCTCCTACAGCAGCCTGCTGATCTCTGAATCTGAAGAAGAGGAGGGAGAAGACCAAGAGAATAAGGCCGATAAATCAACAGTCAAGCCAAATATAGCTGCTGCTAGCAACCAAGGTAACTAACTAACTTGTGACTCAAACCTCTGTGTGTCTTTACTTGTCACTGCATTGCATTTTGTAGATTGCGCTTTGAAGATCTTTGATGTTAATTTTAGAGCTTTGTTGCACGGAGCGTATCACAAATTATCAAAACTTTTATATTTCTGACATAAAACAGGTAACAGTTGTCAAGATCAGTTTATGCATCCAACAGCTGGTCAATAGCAGTGTCATTTTCCAGCTGTGATTTCAGCATATTTTCATTTCCGAGACCTGTGATCTTGTGCCCCCTGACAACACCGACAGGGGGCATTCGATGATATGATGAAAAATGTTGGGGAAATAGTTTTAATTGTGTGTAACAGACATACACCTTTCCAAAAATGTAACTACACGTAGATCCCCATAAGGATTGTGATTGAACAGCTAACCGTTAACAACAGAGTAAGTTGAAGAAAGGCTAGTCAAATTTGCTCTCCCTCATCTGCCAAAGCCATTTCCAATGCACACATTTTCATGGCTGCAGTTTCTACTGATCTTAATCAGAGAGGAAATGTGACATAAACTTAAATTTGAACAATTAAAGGCCACTCAGACCTATACAGTAAATCACCCTCAGCGCTAAATGAGAAGTTACATCTACACATAGATGCAGTTCAGTCTTTAAGAACAAGAGCCTTAAGGGGCCACTAGAGCAATTTAGTGTTGAGCTGAGTTTTAGTCCCTAGTATAGGTCCCGTCCCAAAACACTGGATGCTGTCAGCTGACACTGAACTGAGATTTTAAAGAGCTTCCTACAGAGCCACAGAAGACATGCTACTGTTTTCACAGACTGTATAGTAGTATTCCTCATGATGAGTAAACTCCACTTCATTGGTTGTCAGATAAGTATCGAAAAGATTTAACAAGTACAGTGGTTGTGAATCTATCATGACCAAAGGAAGACCACATAATAATTCAACTAAAAACTTTGTTTAGAATTTACCGAAAGCGAAAAGTGCTTTCACCCACCAGCAAAATCAGAATTGTGTCTCAGATCTGTTTATCTTCTTTTGGAGATCTTGCTCCTCAAGATGGCGGCTCACTGCCATACGACCCTCCAAATGAGGTAGTGAAGCATCGCCGGCCGTTCTCCAGAGGAGCTGGGAGCAGACCCAGAGCTTACAAGGTAAAAACATGCAGCAGATTTTCTTCCTCGCATCCAGTGCACCACTGACTCAAACCTGGGTCAAATTGTATTTTTGGAAAATGTTTTGTGCCCATAATGGTAGTCTGTTAAATATCCAGATAGGTGGAGTTAAAAAACATCTGATAATTCAAAAACACTTATATTAATAATTTAATTCTCAAACAAATTTGTCAGTTTAAATTAACTGACAGTGAGAATAATCATGATTTATACAACAGACACCTACAAAAGTTTCCAAATAATACTTTGGCCAGGTCTGCATCTGACTTTCAGTTTTGGGTTTTTTTCTCATTTTAATTTGAATCATTCATTGTGTTGGAATGAGTGATTCTAATAACATCTTTCAAATTCAGCCTTGCTAATCTTCCATTTCTGACTCTCCTTTATATTAAACACCTTGCATGTGCTTAACCTCATGTTTTATAAATTATGGACTAATTCAAGCTGTGTTCAAGCTAAAATGTAGCCCATTTTTATTTTTGGTAGAAGCACAACTTTCAGCTCAGTTTCTGTTTGAGGCAGTATTTTGATGTTGTCTTCCGCACAAAGGTTTTTGGTTAACTTGTTCAGGTAGCTATGATTATCCAAAGTCCAGGATCTGAGATGTAATCTGTATCTCAACTGGAAGGAAAAACTCAGGTCATGTTTACTATACACATTTAGTCCACAAACGTTTATTAGTCCCTTCTGTGATCACACATCTACAGCACAGCATTATGCACACATGGTTTTCAACAGGGTTTCTGCAGGGGACTTTTCATCAATCAGAATCAGAAATACTTTGTTAATCCCCGAGAGGAAACTCTTTGTAACAGCAGCTCACTATCACATCAGTGCACACAAGAATGGAAGTACTAAGCAAGGCAAAAAGCAAAAATATAATAGACTAAAATACAGGTAACTACAAAGTGGGTATAAGTATACATTTTAAATTAAATAAGTGTAATGTACAAAGTGGGTTAAATGGTTGAGGTTAATATTACAGTATAAAGTAATCAAGAGTAAAAAAAAAAAAAGCCAATCACAAAGAAAGAAATAACCTGTGTGAGCATTAAATAAGCCAAATAACACTCGCAATGACCTGATGTAATCACTTTTAAAAAATGTATTTTCCCATGAAAGCAGCATCACTTTTAATTGTTAACAATAAATACAAAAAATATTCCGTGATCATCTTTAGTTCAGTTTCAGTAATTTCAAAATCTAACCATCAATAATAGTATAAGCCTGTTGATAACAAATGTACGTTATGGAACCTATGATAACTTTGATTATCAGTATAACTGATCAGTTGAATCAACCATTGCTTTCTAACGGCACTAATTTCAATGTTGAAAGGGCTTCTACGCTGTATCATAACTTGAGCTAAAATGAAGCGTAAATTTTGGCTGTGCTGCCTGACTCTTTGCTCCTGCATATTCTAGTTGGCTTCTTCAAATCACATGCCAATCTGATCAAGCAAACTCATGAATTTGGAACAGTTTGCTCATCCACTGTCAAAGCTATTTGCTCTGTCTTGAAAGAACTGTCAGTCAGTGCTAACGCACATGATTCTTGCTTATTTGTTTTATCTTTAAATCTGCATTGCTTGAATCCTCTGCCATTCTTCATTAGCAATGTCTCGATATTTATGTATTGACGCTGCTTCCAAGTGTTGAATTGATCTCCACCTGTGTTTGTCCATCTGTGCTGGTTTTGTGCTGGCAGAAACGTTACAGCTAACCTCCACAATAACGCCATTGCCTCCTGTGATGACCAAGTACTATACATCTTAAAATTTGAAACCTCATGGTCTGAGGTCATGGCGACTGCATGCTGCTCCTCATTGATGAGTGAATAATTGGTTTATGTTGCCACAACCAGTAAGTCCATCTTCCACATCCTTCCAAAACACACCAGCAACAAAGGAAGCTACCATATTTTGAAGACGAGAATAAAGAGGAAACAAGTACTCAAAAACAACATGTGGTCTATATATGTGACATTGTAATCAAATCGACATGCAGCGTCTCCTGGTGTCCCTCAATTCAAGGGTGGCTTTTTGTTTTGTTACCTGTAGATTTGTCCATAATGCAGTGTAGGAGTGAAACGGCAACTTTCTTAAGGAAAAGAGCTTAACAGACGTGACACTATGCTGGTTTGTGAAACCCTTATTTACACGTTATTAGTGGTGACCCACTGTTCAGGAAATGCTGGTATACAATCATGGACTGTATAAAAGAAGTGGACGTAGACACCGTGACATCACCCATTGGTGTATGGGCTACAGTTTTTAAGCCTCGAGTTTGGCATTTTTGCCGTCGCCATCTTGGTTTTTTGGCGCCAGAAGTGACCATATTTGGCTGAGAGGGTGGAACTAATTAGCAAGGTGCCTCCGTAATCCACGTTAACTGTGCTACTAATTGGGATGCTACATTTGGTTTGCAAAAAACAGGCGTAAAACAATCTACGGACAGGGGAAAAATTGCCGACTCCTTAGAGAATCTTTAGTACAACCGAATACTGAACAACACATCTTTAGGTGACCAAGACTGTTAACTGTTTCATGAACTGAAAACACACTGTGAAAGGGTCCATGTTCTAATACGAAAACAGAGACAGAACCCAAAAACAAGTTCACGGCTAGTTAAATGTACACAGTGCAGTGGATACACATCGCCTCTGTCCTGACTGACAGGTCACCGTGGTAGCGACTTGTCAATCACAAGGTATCCACGCCCTAAAGCATACCATTATGTGACCATAATTTACAAAATGAACAGCATGCTGTATTGAAGAAGACTTGAAACTAGCAATTGAGACCATAAACTCAGTAGGAAACCGTTTACTGAGGTAATAAATCAAATGACAAACAGGGTCATTTTCTCAGACTTCTATAAATCGGACTTCTTTTTGCAACCAGTGGAGTCGCCCCCTGCTGGTCATTAGAAAGAATGCAAGTTCAAGGCACTAAGACCTTGGCTTAACTGTTCCCGGAGGTTGCTGCTTGTATAAAATACAACTTGCATATATCTAATTGGAGTACCTGCATGAATGTAATCAAGCATGCACCTCTGAAAATGCACATATAAATATCTGCATGTGCATCTAAAGACACTGTATCTGCATGTGTCTGAAATTTAAACTAAAAGCGCTGTGTCGGTGGGATCATGACAGTTTTTCTGCTGGCTGGAAGTGTGGGCGTTACTGTGCACTTGGAGGAGATTCGTAAAAGTTCTGGGAGACTTAAGATTCCTGTATTTCCCATTTTTTAAATTAATAAAAAGACAGCTTAACAAGAAATTACAGAGATCATTAAGAGCCTTATATTATAGGACTATACTGTATATTCTATCAATCTTGAAGAAATAAATGTATAGTGGCAGCACACTGAATATTGCATAACCATGCATCATACCATTAACTTTTTTTGTGTTGTAATTTTTCATTACTCGCATCAAAGCCAGATAATTTTTCTCATGCTATTTACTTTGTGCAGTTTACTTATCAGAGATGTCAACCTTTTTTAATGAACCTAAACATTACAAATTATTTACGTGTTTTTAGTCTATTGACAGCAGTTTGATTTCTAAATACGTGTAAACAAAATGACAAACTAGTTGATTTGTTTTTGTGATAATCTAGCTTGAGACTCTCCGTGTGTGTGCATCTACTCCAAGCCACACCCCCGTGTGTATCTCCACTGCTTTCTTTCTTTACTTTTTCTTACTTCTTATTCCTGTCTAACACATTACTCTCAAAGACACAGTTCTCCCCTTTTCTGTCACTTTGGCTGCTGCCGGTCGCCGCCTCTGCATGTCACTAGTATCAGTGTAACTTTGGAACGTGTCGTGCTGGTTGGCTTAGGCAGTCCCCTCCTCCACAGGAACAGGAGAACACGGAGGAGACGGAGCCCAGAGAAACCAGCCCATCCAGAAGTCCAATGCCGAAGCTGCAGCAGCAGCTACAAATACATTTACACCGTCTGCCTGATTTTGTCCTGCAGTCTGCTCTGTATTTGCCACAGCAGTTGCCCAAGTGTCTGGATCAGTGTGCTGCACAGTCGCGTCCAAAATTGTCCCAGCTTGTAACACAGCCTGCTATTTCACATTCCACAACACAGTCTCCTCCAGAATTGTCCCAGCCTGTAATGCATCCCGCTTCTCCACTTTCACCACATCCCATAACAGACTCTCCACAGAAATCTCTGTTGTTACGTTTGCACCGTTTGCCCCAGTCTGTTGTGCAGTCAACCTTGCATTTGCACAAATGTATATCATCATCTCAACAACATCCCCAGTCGATACTGCGCTCATCTCTGACAGAGGTTTCGTCAAAGTTGTGTTTTCAGGGACATCCAAAGTCTGAGGTGAAGTACGCAGATGCTTTGACTGAGACACGCCGCGCTAACAAAGTTAAAACTGTGCACAAAACTTTGCAAGTGCTCCCTCAGACTGTCAGTCCACACACAAAGTTACAGGAGGGCACGCAAGAGGAGCAGGAGGACGAACGACGGGATCAGCCTGAAGAGGAGGAGGAAGATTCTGTAAAAGAGACAGTGCTGCAGTACTGTCCAACAACTGATCCACACTATGTCCTTCGTTCCCAGAATCCTGCAGAGTGTGCATCAGTGAACACCCTGACTGGGTTAAATAACGGATTACCCCAAAAGGGCCTGCTGCAGAACAAGTACAAGATCCGTGTAGACTTCAAGGTGAGTTTTTGCACTGGTGTTGGGTGGCCATTTTGTGTCACCACTCACTGGGGTGTATATGAAATTGACCGGATGTTGCTTAGTGAGTTGTTTAGAGACTTTAAAAGAGAACACAGTGGGGAGCTCACCTGGTAGAGCGCGAGCCCCATGTTCGACTCCAACCTGCAGCCTTTTGCTGCATGTCATTCCTCCTCTCTCTCTCTCTCTCCCCCACATTTGCTGTCTTTCCTCAGCTGTTCCTATCAAATAAAGCCAAAAGGCTCAAAAAAAGAGAACACAGTCAAACTTCAGTATTTAAAGAAACAAATACATCCCTGTGTGTCTCAATTCAATAAGCTATTGTGCACTGTAAATAAAGTCCTGTACTTTCATTTGATGGAGCTTCAGAGTAAAATTTGATTCACATTTGCAGCCAGTAGTGGCTATGGGATCACTATGAAGCCGCTTATTTTCATAAGTTTGATTCACGTTAACAAGCTCATGCATCCTCTAAATAATTAGAAACTGATCATGTCTCTCTTGCTTTTTTTTTTTTCTTGCCTTGTGTCTTCCAGGAGGACTGTGCAGTACAGAACGTATGGCTAATGGGCGGCCTCAGCGTCCTCACGTCTCTCCCTACCACACCACAACCTATCTGTCTGCTTTGCTCCAGTAAAGGACGACACGAGGTAAAACAGCTCATTACCAGAGCCTGAATAGTCTGGCAGAGTATGAAAAAGTGTTACTGATAATAGCAGTGTTGTCGAAAATATCCCAGTTCTTTCCATCACATGTTACGGTTCATATCTCCAAGCCCATATTTGCAAATATTTGGTGCTGTGCAGTGGTAATAATAACATTTCTGTGACTAATCTGGTCTCCTTTTGTCTCCCACTTTGATCAGATGATATTCTGCCAGATCTGCTGCGAGCCTTTCCACAGTTTCTGCCTCTCACCAGAGGAGCGCCCCATGAAGGAGAACAAGGAGAACTGGTGCTGCAGGCGCTGTAAATTCTGTCACGTGTGCGGCCGTCGAAGCAAGAGCACGAAGGTATGCAGCCCAGTTATGATGTAAAAGCAAAATAAAACCTCCATAAATATGTTTTAAGGATAGGTTCACCATTTTTCCAGTCTGTATTGAAACAGTAGTTTATTGCCCATATGAACGTTTTCAGGGTCCTTGTGTTTTAAAATACTGTACATGAAATATTAAGATAATAGTGCTGCATTAAGATTATTTTCTTATTGGTGCTTGTCAAATATTTACCCATTAATTAACCCATAATTAATGTGCCCTTGTGTTTTTTTTCCTCTCCAGCCTGTGTTGCAGTGCAGGAGATGCCAAACGTCCTACCACCCTTCTTGCTTGGGACCAACTTATCCTAAACCTATGAACTGCAGCATGCCTTGGGTAACTGCTTTAATAGCCTTAAAATATTTCAGAATCTCCTTTCTGGTATTAGGGATATCAAAAATCTTAAAATGTCAAATATTGCGGGTTTTTGTTTGTGTAGGTGTGCATGACATGCATTCGGTGTAAAAGCTGTGGTGTGACTCCTGGAAAGACCTGGGACTTGGCGTGGAACCACGAGCAGGACCTCTGTCCTGATTGCACTCTTCTCCACAACAAAGGTAAGAGCTCTGAGAGACACCAGTGTTTTCTGAGGGCTTTGCAGCCATATTTGTGAAAGCTCAGTAAATACATGGTTCCTTGTTTGTAAACCTTAAACAAACAAGTTCAAAGGTGCTTAGAAGGATGACCTTTTGAACTATAAATGCATAGTATCACTATGCATTTATAGTTCAAATGTGTGGCACCAGAAATGGATGGTGTGACTGATATTTGATCTGTATTTACATCAGGTAATTTCTGCACCATCTGCCACAAGTGCTATGGCGACAAGAACCAACACACACAGATGATTCAGTGTTCAGAGTGCAGCCACTGGATTCATTACACATGTGAAGGACTTTCGGGTGAGTCCCACTCTGTTTATTCATAAATGAAACTTCAAAGTCATTCATTCCAACCAAACACTACATCAGGGGACTTCACTATGAATTTCTGCGCTTGATTAACAGGTTTCGTGTTTCATGAGATTAAGACTTTTTTCCATCTTAAGTTACAGTACATGGAAGAATATGTTAACTGATAATGTGAGAATTAATCACATTTTGCACAGTAAGAACATCTATTTTGGCTACTGCATGTAAAAGAATACAAGAGTGCATCATTTATTTTGAACTACATCTTCATTACTTAAAGAGGGACATTAACACTTTCAATTAATTATAATTCTTAGACTATTTATACACGGCAAACATCCGCACATAGTATTATGAAGTACATAATAATATGGCACATCTCATCAATCAACATCAACATTATATCCTCTAATGTGTCTGTTTGTCATTACAGACGAGTTGTTTGGTTTGCTGTCAAGCCAACCAGAAGAAGTGTTTTTCACCTGTTCACCCTGCAGCCAGCACCAAACTGAACACAGCAGCTTGAAGGAGAAGCTGCAGAACAGGCTGATAGGCGGGCTGGAGGAGGTGCTCACTGACCTCCTCCGTGACAGCACCACACAGCACCTCCTTATCTGTAAAGTGGTAAGAGATACACGCAGGACTTAGACAGATAACAGACTTTAACAGTGATAAACAAAAAAAAATGAGGGACAGTGGTTATTCTTAAAAAGTTCCCTTGCGCTTTTCAGCTTTTATTTTCCCTTAAAATTACCCTAATATTTTTTATTTCAATAAGTGTATTGCTGTTTTTGGTAATCAGATAGCTGAATTAGTTGTCTTATTTTAACTATTGTTTTTGTGTTTCAGTGTCAGGAAACAAACAACACGCACTTTGTCAGAGAGCAGCAACCAGTCTGTGATCTACAAGCCATGAAGAAGAAGTTTAAAAGGGGCGATTACACTTCAATAGTGAGTATATTCTTCCTGATAATCTGTTAATTATGGGAACCAGCACAGGGTGATTGTCTTTACCTCGTCCTGTTTTTATTCCTGTGCATGTACCAAAGCACACATAATACAGCAAGTGCCATATTTCTTAACTGTTACACATTCAGCTGAGAGCAATCTGTTATGTCACACAATTGTGACTTTCTTTGACTTTGAAGCTCTTTTCTCTTTCTGAAACCCACTCTTGTGAAATGCTCTTGATAGAAGCCCTGACCTCTGTATTATTTTTTCTCTTCTCGCTCACTCAGAAAGCTTTCCATGCAGATGTCTCCTCTGTGATGAGTAAGTGGCTGAAGGAGGAGGAGCTTCTCTCTGAACACCAGAGGCCAACCAGTCAGGCCAGGGCACACTATGTCAAAGTAAGCTTCCCTCCCCTCCCAGATCTCCCACGGTTTTAGTTTATTTTTAGAGGCCCAATTTCCAATGGAAATCCCCCCCCCCCCC
>CM022477.1:10258378-10310215 GCA_011952105.1 Coreoperca whiteheadi
AACGGGGGTTTTTTTTTTTTTTTTCGGGCCCCCCCCCTAGCAAAGCCCCCCCCCCCCCCCCCCCCCAGTTTCTGTTTTCATGGTAACTTCCTCTGGTTTGACTGGCTGGAATGTGGAGCTGAGTCACTACACATATAGACTATAAAAAGACTATTTGAGTAAAATATTGTCCAAGATGTTCAAGAACAGACGCTTCACCATAATTTTACCTCGGTTTGCGTTCGGTCTCATTTAAAATTTTGTTTTTCCTCACAGCTGATTCAGCGGGTTTTCAGTTGGTGTCCTGAACGCCATCTTAAAAAGTGGAGCTCATTCACTGTGGAATTCCCGAGGTATAGTTAATTAAACAATATTCCCACATTATACACACATACATTATTCCCCCTCTATATATATTTGAGTTTCATGGCATTAGTTGAAGCTTTAGGTGAGTGTTCAGTCTAGTGAACTGCAATTTCAAGAACTTACAGAGAATGAAAATGTCACTCAGGACACACTGTAGTAGATGGAAAATTGTCTCAAATGTCTTCTCTGGCCCTCCCCTCTGTCTTACAGTCTTTATCCTTTACTCTGTAGTGGCATGCTCCCTGAGGCAGTCCTTCCACCATCTAAGGAGCACAGCTATGCACAATGGCTGGAAAGGACATACCAGCCTAAACAGTCCAGGGGCCCACAGGCACGGAAAACTGACTCTGTGCTGTCCTCCGTCACTACTCAGCAGTCTGGTGTATCGCACAGCCTCCCTCTGTGTTCACATGGTATGGAGAATATTGTGCCTGTTCCTTATCATGTATGCTGAGGAATGATCTTAGCCAGAACCTTTGGACATATAACTACTGTTCATTTCTATCTTAACAGGTTTCACATTTGCAAACGAAAGCTAATTGTATGTAATGGGTTGAGCCTGATTAGCTATATATTTGACATTTAGATGAATTTTCGTAGACTATGAGGCAGAACCAGCTCCTCCTCCTCTCTACCAGCAGTACCTGTCCTGCAGTGAGTCTCTTAATATCAACCGCAGAGGGAGCAGGATGAATGATGCCACAGGGCTGTTAGCCAGTTTCTTGTAAAAGGCTTGCACCCTTTCTAAACAGTGGAGGGCTTTAACTATTAATTAGTGGTTAATTAATGGTTAATTAACCATTACTAAATGGATTTTGTAGCCTATGCATACTTGGCATTAATTAGTCTACATATTAAAGGTTATTACAAACAAGTTTACAATAAATAAGTGTATTTTTGATTCCAGGGATGACAAAGGCTCTCTAAACACTGGTGTTGCAAATCTAAAAATATCTATTTGTAAGAGTAATATTATTGATTATCAAATCAAACAGATGATTATCGGTTGTTGTCTGCCCTGAAATGCCCCGTGGGTGCATCTATAATTATTTTCGCCTTCTCAGATTTAAAATTGATATGTTCATTTGGTCCTCACAGGTGGAATGAGTGATCTGGAAACTACCAAGAGTGAAGATGCGAGGCAGTGTGCCCTGTGCCAACAATGTGGAGACTCTGCTCCCAGTGTGAGTTTAGCTGTCTTACTATGTGTTTTTTAATGCAAGGGCTGCAACCAATAAATGTTTTCATTATCGATGAATCTGCAGATTATTGTCTTGATTAAAGTAGTAAAAAATCAATATTTGAAACAGTCCAAGTTGTGTTTGTGTCTGGCCAACAAACCCAAAGACATTCAGCAGTTTTAAGATGAGGAAAAGCAGCTAATTATCACATTTGTGAACCTGCAGCCATCAAATATTTGACAATTTTGCTTAAAATTATGAATCCGTTATCAAAATAGTAGCAGATTAATCGACCAATTGTTTCAACTCCAGTCACTGCAGTTTCACATAAAAGTCAAATACTTGAATACAGAAACAGAATGCATTATATTTGTAGTGACTGTACATTACAAATGTTCTGGGCTGACATTTTTGAACATAAATGTTCCTTACCTTGCATGTCATCTTACAACGTAAACTCTCTACTGCTTATTAAGTGATATGAATTTATCTTCATCCTACAGGATGCAGGACGGCTGTTGTACTTGGGACAGAATGAGTGGTGCCATGTTAACTGCTGCCTTTGGTCTGCAGAGGTGTATGAGGAGAATAGTGCTCTTTTGCAAGTGCACAGCGCTGTCTCAAGAGGGCGCCACCTGGTAAGATATTATCAAGAAATAAATTAAATGGTGATCACATTTCTAGTACCTGGATGTTTATTTGTCACTCTAGCTCCAAGTTTTGCAGGATTGCAGTCAGCACAAGTTGCATAACTCTGCGATAAACATGATTGAAAACTATTATGATATAATTCTAATTGTTTTTGTCCTTATTCTCCAGCGTTGTGATCGTTGTGGGCAGTCAGGAGCCACTGTGGGCTGCTGTCTTGCCACCTGCCAGAGTAATTTCCACTTTATGTGTGCTCGTGCCAGGAACTGTGTGTTTCAGCAGGACAGGAAGATTTACTGTTTCAAGCACAGGGATCTTGTCAGTGCAAAGGTAGAAACACAATTCCCCCTCCCAAGCTTCACTTTTATTTTTATTTTTATTTTTATTATAGTTGTACATTTTCATTTTTGTCAGAGGGGAAAGTGTGACCCTTTCAGTTTACCCACGCACACCTCACACCTGTTTTCTTGCTATATTGTGTTGATTTATGATTTACTTCCAGATGGTGTCTGGGAAAGGGTTTGAAGTCCCTCGGCGGGTATACGTGGACTTTGAGGGGATCAATCTCAGAAGAAAGTTCCTCACAGGACTAGAGCCAGAATCCATAAACATGACCATAGGTAAGAATGGTCTGTTGTTGGTTTGAGTCACTTGACTCCTGTTCAGGGTATGTCTCCATAAAGGGATCAAATATTACTGCTATATATCAGAGTGCCTTTAGTGTACTGAAACGTATTATCTTTCCTTTCTCACTTTCTCACTCTTTCAGGCTCCCTGCAGATTCAGAAACTTGGTGTGTTGTCAGAGCTGTCGTCAAATGGGAGGATGTTGTATCCTGTCGGCTATCAGTAAGTGATCATTGTCATCATACAACTGGCAGCCAACCAGTCTGACTGGTTGAACACACATTTGTAGTAGTGTAGTTCTCATAAAACATGCGAAGCAGCATTTGATCAGTGTTGAGTCAACACTTGTAGCATTTAAGAAAATTACCTATCTTTTGTCTTGATCTTTTTTAAAACCGTGTTGTGTATGTATACTACTTTCATTAAAATCCATTCAGTGTGTTTGTGACTAAAAACCCAAATACTTTGTAGGACTTCATTCATGATTCTTTTGGGAACTTTGGTGCTGACTGTAGCATCATTATTGTTCACAAAGTTACTTGGGTTTTGGGTATTACTCCTCTTTATTTATGTGAACGCACTCCTCTTCCCTTCTCATTCTAGATGTTCTCGGTTGTACTGGAGCACTGTAGACCCCCGAAGACGCTGCAAGTACACCTGTAAGGTGACAGAAGTGAGCACGCCTCTCCCTGGCGAGGAACAAGATCCGAAGTGGGACCAAGAAGAGAATCACACCATAGTCCACAGTCCCAGCCACCACAGAGGTCAGCGGGAACTTGTCATTTTGTATTTATGGCCTGGCTGACTTGTTCATTTTAGCAAGCATTCCCAGAAATGCTTTTGCTAAAAATACAGAGCTGAAATGTAACCTTAAAAAAGGTACCAAGCCCATGAAATGATTAGGCTAAATTCTCCATTAAAACTGATCCAATTGTTCTTTTTGTTTCCTTGAAATGTTTCTTTTTGCAACTTAAAAATTTGAAGTTAAGTTATTTTATGACCAGTTGTGTTGTGGTTGGATTATTTGTTTGACACCTTTTCTTCTTTGCCAGATACGGAGTCCCCGGATCGTTTAAGCTCCTCATCCAGCCCCATAAAGTCCACTACCCCATCACCCAACTCTAAACATCGCAACACACCTGGATCCAAAAGTCCTGGTTACACACAGACCAGGAGACCAGCAGGAGGATCATCTCGACCTCTTCCATCTCCAGGTAAATAGGTTAATGTTGCTATATAATTATATATTTTGACTTTTTTACCTTTGCAAAGGCATTTTCTCAGTGTTTTTGAATGTTAAATGTGTCATATCTCACTGTAATCTTGAAGTAGACCCCTTAAATTAGCATTGCAGTCTCTTCACTCTTAGTTATTTAATGCTTTCAGGGTCCGCTCTTCCCAAATCACATCACATCCTGACATTGAGGGACCTGGAGGACACCCGTCGGCCTCGCAGGGTCTCATCAAGAAGCCGCTGCAGCTCCTCGCCAACAGACAACGACCCGTCTGTACCAATGACCCTCCGCTCTGGTGGCACCGTCCACTCCAGATATGCCCTGTTCAGCTCCCCTCCAAGAGGGCCAAACTTGGGTTCAGCCTCGCCTCCTCTGTCACGACAAAACTCAACATCACCAGTCTGGAGCTCCCCGCCTAGATCCAACTCCAGCGTCTCTGCAGGGATGTCGCCTCGGCAAGGAGCCATCACTCACTCCCCCAGAGGGAGGCAAAACTTTAAAATCACCACTCCAGTTTCTGCAGAGGTTCCCCAAGACTTCCTAGCATCGTCTGAGGCAGAAGATGCAGCAGTGGCCACAACCAATGGGATCTCACTAGCCCCTGATAACCTGGAAGAGGAAGTGGCCCACCTGATGGCCCAGGACCTGCCTTACACTGTGTTTGACACTGACACGGAGGTTGCAGTGGCCTCCATGCTGAATGCTAAGCTTGAGTTTGACGAGGCTCTGCTCACTGAGAACGTGGCACTTCACTGCGGAGCACAAGGCGGGAGAGGAGAGGTGGAAGGTGTATTGCAAGATGTGGAAATGCAGGAAGATAATAAGGTGAACGACTCTGAAGATGAAGACTCAAGCCATTACTTAAAATTTTCACGCACAGTGGTATGTGACACAGCCAGCAGCTCAGACGCCTCTGGTCAGCTCCCTTCAGCACAGTCGATCTCACAGTTAGATGGAGCGGACGGTGGGTCAGAGAGTGATGAAAGCGAGGTAGCTGATGATGAAGCTCAGGACACAGAAGGAGAAGACGCAGAGATTAAGATTCACACCAACCTTAATACACCTACTAAACAGCTGACTATTGCTCTAAAGAGGCTGGAGTCGATCTACACCGTGTCAAAGTCAACCGTTGAACAAGGAACAGTTGAGCCAGCATTTCAGGAGAATTCTCCACCATGTGATGTTCTTGAATCAGGTTATGCAAATGAAGACATGTCAATTCAGGAGGAAGAGGTCCTAATGAGCTCTGAAACACCAACATCTCAAAATGAGGTGTTTTTGGATTCAGCTACAGGCCATTTTGTTTCTGCTGAAGATGGGGCTGTAATGTACCCAAATAACAATGTAGTTGATGACAAAGATGAAAGCAGCTCATCGGCCGACTCAGTTGGAGGATTTACAGATGACTTGAATGACCCCGACTACTCTCCAGAGAATACAACCAAAAAATCTCCCACAGTGCCGATGAAAACCATCATTGTGAAGTCAAAACGCCCAGCATCAAACCTCAGACACTTGTCGCCAAAACCACAGCAACACAATCTCAAATTGATGTTGCTGCCTCGACCTACACAGACTGTAAATAATGCGTCGGTTTCTACTGCTGCTTCCACTTTTTGCGCAGTTCCACGCACAGTCACCTCCCCCATTGTGATCAACGGTTTAAATGCTCTACCTATTCAGCCTGGTGGCACACGGGGCAGAACTGTCGCCATCTGCTTGGACAACTCGAGGCCAGGAAGCCAGGAGGAAGTTGGGATTCAGAATCAAGCTGCAGCCACTAGTTCAACCCCACCCCTGGCTCCCGACCCTCAGGTCCTGCTGGTCAACCGCCAAGGTCAGATTCTGATCAAAGACCCGAGATCAAACACTTATCAGTCACTAAGTACAAATTCTCCTGCCTACAATAAAATAAGCCAGATTGCCAAGATTCTCCACAGTGGTAATGCCTTGCAGCGCTCAGTCCCTCGTGTCATAATAAAGCCTCGTTCCAGCCCCTCTGCCACAAACGTCCCTCCTGCCGGTAACCACACAATACCCGAAAGAAAAATCATTGTCAGAGTGGTGCCTGTGAAAAGAAGTGGGACTCCATCTCCCACAACTCCTGTCTGTGTGCAGAGTGTTCCTGAAGCAAGTTTCTCCAACATTGAAGAAAGCACAGCCCAGGCTATTATTGACAGAGCCATGGCTTCCCACCGCGATGCGCCAAAGACAAAACCCATCATCCTCAGTAACACTCAACAGCCAAAGGCTACACATCGCAGACCATCCCAGTTTCAGGAGGCTGAGGACTCAGATCAGTCACCAGCAGCATGCTCCCGCAGTGGTTTCCACAGTGAATCAAATATCAACCTACAACCAACACCTGCTTCATCGCGCCACCAGGTGAGGGTCAAGAGAGTGTCATCTGTGTCTGAAAGGCCCTCCAGGAAAAAATCCAAGATGGACTTCTTGAGGGATCCCTCAAGTGAGCTGGATGAAGTTAATGAAGCCAGGTACTCAAAGATTTGTTTCTTCTCTAGTGTTTTACACTGCAGTGTACAAGACTATAAAAACTACCAAATTACATGTACATGTAATTCCATGTTGGCCAAAAAATAACTTTGTGCTGCAATGGACGTTGAGGTTACTACCTGGACTATTAGGGCTGGAGCTAGTGGTTATTTTCAGTATTGGTTTAGTTGTGAAATGATAAACACATAGTTGTGTGATATTTAGAATTTGCTGCATGATATTACTTTTTTCTTTTGCATAATTTTCACCCTTAACAAAAATGGTAGGTTCTCTTAGCAAGGCCGTCTATTGGCATGTACTGTAGACTTTCTCACCAAGAGCCTCTCAGGCAATATGTATTTTCAAGATGTTCAACAGCCCACCAAACACATGACCGACAAGTAAGTACTGCCTAAGAGGCAGGAAAGTCCTGTAAGCCATGTGTACTGCAATAGCTATAAAGCCCCAGATGTAAGGGTGCTTAATGATATAAACAGCTGAAAAAATGTAATGCGTATTCATTGAATATTATCCTGGTTCATTAACAAGTACTCTTTGACAACCCTAATTAACAGCAGCAGCACTGTTGTTTTCAGGTCTCAGGAATCGGTGTATTAAGTCATCAAAATGTTTAGTGTCTTGTTCTCTTCCAACAGACCGAGTCGTGTGAGAATGAAAGCTCCAACAATGAAGGATATTCTTGATATGGACCAGGGGAATATGCCTGATGAGCCGAAGCAGTTGAGGATCAGTGCTCCACCACTTCCTTCACCCTCCAGGTTAGTTCATCTCAAAGGTATCCTCATTTAGAGCATTATTACTATGCTACAAAGTAAAACAGAAGGAAATGGTTAGTGTCAGGGGTTTGAGGGGTAGAAATGCAAAACAACGTATTTTAAAAGGAGAAAATTTAGCATAAACAGCTATTTAAACCAGAGAGGTCTGGGTTGTAACTAAACATTTTAAGAAATCTTGTATTTGAAAATGTACCATTCTGAATTTGACCATGCCCATACCATAAATGGTTAAAGTGTGTTGGTACATTTTTTCTCAAAGGTGTTATAGTACTCACATTTATTTTTTAAACTTATTTGTTCATCTTTTCTGCTCAGGCATCCTCAGGTTGAGAGTCCACCTACACACGCACAAACCAACATTCAGGGGAAAACCCACATGTGGGTCAGCGCTCGCCATGGAGACCTCTCTGAATGGGGCCCTTATTCAGGTTTGTAACTAAACATTATGTGTTTATTTACTTGGATCTGCATTAGTTGTCACCAGCGATACAGCTACTTTTACTCTTACTCTTCACAGGCGAAAAATAGTTACAACAGCAATTTCATGTTATTAAATGAGGAAAAAAATCACAAAATCTTTTTTTTCCCCCAACATTTAATTAAATCTATCATTATAAAGATAACTCCAGAAGCTATTCAGAGACTAAACCCTTTGAACTGTGACGTTTTGAGATGATATATTTTTCTTATATTTGCCATAAAAATTCTAATTATTCAAATGATAGTTTTTGATTATTTTAAAACGTGTCATTGCTTTTCAGGAAATGTTGTAACACTTTTTGACTCATTTAATTCTACAGGTTTTAGCTCAGAAGAAGACGCACCTGTCCCCAAACACAGAAAGCGGACATACATGAACCAGCCCCACCTGCGTTTTGAAATCACCAGCGATGATGGCTTCAGTGTTAAGGCTAACAGCATAGAGGGTAAGAGCTGCTTACTTACTTTACTGGTTTACATTCTGCTTGTACCTGTACTGTTTGACATAGGTTATTGTCATTGTGTGTGTGGTTTTGGCAAGCTCTTACACCTTCTATCCCTTTCCCCCCTCAGTTGCCTGGCGTGCAGTGATTGACGGTGTCCTCGAAGCTCGAGCCGGTTTCCACCTGAAGCAGCTGCCTCTGGGCGTGATGAACGGGCCGCGGGTGCTCGGTGTCGTCCACGATGCCGTCATCTTCCTGCTGGAGCAACTGCAGGGTGCCGCAAACTGCAAACGCCACCGTTTCCGCTTCCACCGCTGTGATGACATCGAGGAAGAGCTTCCCCTAAATCCGAGTGGCTGCGCTCGATCTGAAGTCTACACGCGGTACAGAAATAGTTACTTTTAGTCGTGACACAAGTCTTTATAGGGTTTATCGAAATGTCTGTGATTTAAATACACCTCAAATTCATTGTATTTTCTTTCTCTTTCTCTAATTAGGAAAGCGACTTTTGATATGTTCAACTTCCTGGCATCACAGCACAGAGAGCTCCCTAACATAGTAGGCCCCTTTGATGAAGAGGAGGATGAATTCCCACTGAAATCTTCGAGGTTAGGGGGTTGCATTTGTACCACTTTCTTGATCCTAACCATCAAATTTTAATCACCACAACAAACTTTTAAAAAGTTTACGTTGCTAAAAGGTGGTAATTTAGCTGATGCCGTGTCCATGTTGACGCCACCTTTGTGTCACTCTTAACAGGCGAGCCACCAGCAGTGAGCTTCCCATGGCAATGAGATTCAGACACCTGGAAAAAATCTCAAAGGAAGCAGTAGGAGTTTACAGGTAATGGCAACAAAAAACGAACAGCAAAGCATGAGATTTTATTCATGTCCGACATGATTTGTATGCTCAAATGTATTGAACTGTTTCCTGTTCTGTAATCCCCTTAGATCTGAAATTCATGGCCGCGGCCTTTTCTGCAAAAGGAACATCGAGGCTGGGGAGATGGTGATCGAGTACGCCGGCACAGTCATTCGCTCTGTCCTGACTGATAAGCGGGAGAAATATTATGATGGCAAGGTTAGTAAACATACTCACAATGCTGTACTTCATAATCAAAATGACAGTCAGTTTTGGCGTCATTTTTGAAATGTTGATTAAACTGATGCGAGATACTGTTTTTGGTAGCCCGTGCTTTGAGAATTTCTGGTAAACTGTGCACGTATACCTGGATATGCAAAAAAAAACAAACACTTGAGATTACAACAAACTTGCTTCAGGGGAAAACACACCCGTACTGTGTGTTTAGACTGCCGCTGTGATTCGGTGGCGAGCAACACCGCATCTTGGACCGTGTGGGCGTCGAGGGAAGTGGACGTCTGGGGAACTTTATGGCAATGAGCTGTGACACGGTTCGGCGGCAACCAATCGGAATTTAGGAGTCCTGCATTTGTATTTTGTTACAAAACATTCGAAACAAACTTTGCCACCTATTTCATCTACGTCAGAGCATCCACGAATCTTTCTACAGCGTTGTTGGCAGGGTAGCCAGAGCGAACTTTGAAGCTCTCACCAGCGGCTGGCTGACAACACAGTTATGTAAGATGTAGTTGAAGTTATACTGTAGTTCATCTGAATCTAGTGAAGGAATGGCTGTGACTCCGCCACTAACAATGAAAAATACGGTAAATAGAGCCAACTACAGAATGTAAATACATTGAGTGGCTATTGCAGAACATAAATAGTATCAAACACAGGATTTGATTTCATGAAAATCAAAGGATTATAACTAAGCTGTTGAATTTACTGGAAATGTGAAAATAATGACTAACCCTGTTTAATCACACCCCATCAGGGAATCGGCTGCTACATGTTCCGCATCGACGACTTCGACGTGGTGGACGCGACTATGCAAGGCAACGCTGCTCGTTTCATCAACCACTCGTGCGAGCCGAACTGCTACTCTCGTGTCATCAATGTGGACGGCCGCAAGCACATCGTAATCTTCGCCCTGAGGAAGATCTATCGGGGCGAAGAACTGACCTACGACTACAAGTTCCCCATCGAGGACGAGAACAGCAAGCTGCACTGCAACTGCGGGGCAAGACGCTGCCGTCGTTTCCTGAATTAGTACACCCAACACACACACACACCACGTACCAACAGCCATCTTGTTTAATGCACCTGAATTTAGAAGGTGGACTTTAACGAACTGATAAAGGCGACTGTTGTGACGTAGCCACAAGAGTGAGAGGTTACTAATACACCCGACCTGATCTACTGAAAGTCTTCACTTTGTTGGAAGCTTAATTTATAGACTGATGGAGGACAGTGTGTGTTTGTTCATTTCTGTCCTCTGAACTGCTGTTCAGTCAGAAACCAGATTAGATGCATATGTCAATGCTTGGGATGAATATTATTTATGTGATTTCACACTGCGGGATTGTTGGCCTGTTAGGAAGTGCAGTTCAAGTCATGAAACTGAACTACCCTCTGGATTGGTGTACTGCTTTGCCATCTCATACAACACATTCTCTCAGTTTTACATTGTTGAATTTGTAGTCCATACCCTCTACTGGAACTGGGGCTAGACAGCAGTCTACGAAATTACCAGCTACAAATGGTGCAAACTAAAATAACCTGATATCAGTTATTACTCTGTATAGGGTGATCTATTATTATGCTAGTGACCGAGTGTCTTTGTAAATACATGGTCACAGAAGGATGGGGAGAATTATTTCAGCACCTTACTTTGACATGACCTTCTCTGGCAGCAGAGGGGACACATTTTAGTTGAGAGCAAAATAAACACATTTGACTCAAGGCACCTTGTGTACATTGTAGTGCAGCTACATTTTAACCTCACTCTGTATACCACAAGTCTTGTGAGCAGGGA
Source organism: Coreoperca whiteheadi (assembly GCA_011952105.1). Classification (NCBI taxonomy): domain Eukaryota; kingdom Metazoa; phylum Chordata; class Actinopteri; order Centrarchiformes; family Sinipercidae; genus Coreoperca; species Coreoperca whiteheadi. The sequence continues at coordinate 10,269,523 of CM022477.1, forward strand.
CTCCAATATTGTAGGTGCTGGTGACATTTACCCCAAACTGTAGTTTTAATACAGGCACCCAAACCTTTTCACCTCCATTCAGTCAGTTGAAATTTCCTGTTTTTATTTGTGACGGCACAAATGCTGTGACCATAATGCTTTTATCCCGCTGTTACTTTATTTGTTAATTTGTGCTGTTTGTGTATTTTAAGGTCTATGAGGGAGCCTTTCCTTGATGCAGGGTTTAAACTGAATATAGTGATCTTGCTCTGCAGTCCCTTATAAACCTTTTTGTATTTTTGTATATTTGAACAATAAATGTATATTCAACAAGCTGATGGAAATAAATGTGTTTGAGCTTTTAACTTTCTATTTGTAAGTGAAGGCTGACTAATAGAACCGAAGCTATTGCGGAGTAATGGTCTATTAATCTTTTTTTTTTTTTTTTTTTTTTTTTTTGCAGCTATTTTGCACCCTCTCCCTCCTGTTTTTTGTCTCACTGGTGTACTACCTCAGGTGTTATGAAGCAAGATTTAATTTAATTACAACACATTTGGTGAAAAACTGCTTCGTCATTGTTCAATCTTTCTTATCATTACATCTTGATAGTATGAAAACAAACATCAATAATATTAAACTGACTTGCTATTATGCCTGCAATCATTTTGTAAGTATAGGTGGCCACCATTTGTGCTCATTTCCTCCTGTGTGCAACCACACCCAACTAATGGATGAAGATAGGATCCTAGAGTTTAGGTTTAAGGCCGAATGCTGTGGATATATGTTTTGTGTTTTAGAATTAATAATTGAATTTGACACGCATAGCTTTGTTACTTTATCGGCTCACTATGGATCCTTGCCTGTACATAGTTGTATAAAGAATTTCTAAACCTGTTAAATATTTTTTTACATAATTTCTTTTTTTAATTTATGTTCAATAAAAATTTCAAATGTTCAAAATCTGCCTTCCTTTTGCTTTTACCAATGAGTAATATTAAATTTATTAAATTAGCTTATAACTTGTGATTATTAACATACATAAATGTCAATGCTATACACTTTTAATGAGTGTAAAATATATGATGTTTTTGATGGTCCTTTTTCTTGCAATAATGCAAAATGATCACTGAACCAAAGAAAAGGAAACCATCACAATGCAATAATGTTAAATCATACAAATATACCACATACTTGAATAGATGTCAGTTAAGACTGGGCTGCTGGAAAGAAAGGCATATATCAATATCTATATAGATCTAGTTAGTTAAACTGCTCACAACTCAAAGACATAACATCCGTAACTAGGGGTCACAAATAAACAAATGAACACTGGTTTGTATTAGTGTTTCAAATAATCAATATAATGCCTATTTGTGACCCCTCATCACAGGTTGCATGTGTCAGTTGAGCTGCAGAGTAGTAGAAACTATAAGTAGAAATGTTCATTTTAATAATCTCGTTAGCCCTGAGATGTATCTTGTGTCCTCTCTGGAACAGCCTTATCAGGTTTTCTATGGATTACTGAGAAACCTCTTGAATATTCCTGCAGCCCCCTGCTGAGTTGAGACCAGTGACACCTGCAAACTGTGAATTGCTATCAGGCATATCCACAGGTGAAGTAAGCTATTGGTATTTTGATATATATCCTGACACCCATGCAAAAGTATCTCTGCCTGATTCCAGTAAGATTTGGGATATGAAAGCTTAAGTTCCACACATTGCACCTGTGCATATTAGGCCTCACTGGGTGGAAATTACATAATTCGCAAATACATAACTAACTCATAACTCAAAAAGCAATCAGCAGTTGCCCTAAGTGGCCTGGGAGTTTTATCTCTGAGTTTTGTCATCACTCAAGGTCTTGCTGCTTCGTCCACCCATGTGGCTCTTTCCCAGAACAGTATTTTGCGTTTTACCTTCCTGGCCGTGACAAATTTGGGAACGTAAAGGGCAGGACAGCGTGGACTTTCTCTTACATTCAGAAGAGTCAGCATGAAGGCCCTGGTATTCCTGGCTTTGCTTGGAGCAGCGTGTAAGAGCCCATGCAAATTATATTTCTATCTCCTGCTTTGATAAAAAACTTTAAATTTACTCTCATGCACTTCTTTCAGGACCGTGTGCAGTTTTGTATATGTTTTCTATTAATGGCAACGTTAAGTATTTCTAGGTCATATTATACCTCACACGCTGTTTAGGTTGCTGCAGCTGAGGATGATAGGATTGTCGGAGGGTACGAGTGTCCCAGACACTCTGTTCCCTACCAGGGGTCTCTGAACGCTGGATACCACTTCTGCGGTGGATCCCTCATCTCCAGCCAGTGGGTGGTGTCTGCTGCTCACTGCTACCAGACGGAAGTACAGGAAGTGAGATTTTGAAAGGCCACTTTGGTCAAAACTCCCATTACAACCAACAAGTCAATGTGGCCTGTAGGTTTTATTGTAAACGGCTGAAAGCAGGAGTTGGCCTTTTAAGCAACTGTGAAAAAGATGAGAGACCATAAAGGTCACGTAGAATGAGTTTCAAGGAAAATATATAACAAGTTGCCAGGAAGAAACAACGCACCACCAGTGAAAGATCAACATTTAAGTTAGTCCTCATAAGAAGTACAACACAGTAATTCATTTAGAAAATATATAACGTTAGACACAAATAACGTTAGTCCACAAGAGTGAAATAGATAACGTTAACAGTTAACCCGACAGTAACTAACAGTTAGTGTGAATGTTATATTTAGGAACACAATAGCCCCAGACAGCTAACGCTAGCTAGTATTATGGCTAGCTTGGTTAAAGGTAAACCAGTAGGAAAACTAACAAATTGCAACTCAACATTCACAGAACAGCTGTAATAGAAAGAGTACCAACAGAGGATGCTCCAACAAGAACAGAGAGGCCTGTCAATATTTGCTTGGTCTCAGATCTGATAACATGGAGGATGCAACAAGGTCAGTTAGCTAAACCGCTATGGAACTGTGCCAGTAGAGGTTGCTACAAGCAACTAACGTTAGAGCCACAAACACGCGCACGTCTGTTTAACTTGTAGGGTGTCAAATACAACAGAAGAGGCCGTTTAAAAACCATCAACTGCTCCTCTTTCTTTTGTCACTCAATAGATGCTCACTATTCCCAGGTAAGACTACTTGTAGGTCCATGTGTGCTAAAAGGGAGAAAAAAAACAACACAATCTTCCTATTGCAAATCATTCATAACAAATAAAACCCATCCTTGCTCAATTTAACACACTCGCGGATTTCGCCGTTACAGCCTTGCTTGGTCTGGTATGACCTTTTATATAATTACAGTCTACTGATATGACCAGTAGCTTATGGTGGCTAATGTTAGCAAACTTCCACTAGATATAACGTTATATGGCTCTTCTCTATCTGGTAACTGTTAGCGGTTACTTGTTTCCTATACATACGATTAACGTTAACGTTAAATACAGCATGCAGCCACTTTTAAGAAAACAGACCTTTAAACCCTCTGGCTTTCATACCTCCACCTGTCGCGTCCAGGTCCGGCTTGGCGAGGGCTCAGAGCAGTGGATTGATGCGGCCAAGCTGATCAAGCACCCACAGTACAACAGCTAACGTTACAACCTGGACAACGACATCATGCTGGTCCACCTGAGCCGCCCCGCCGCCCTCAACAGCTACGTCCAGGCCGTGGCCCTGCCCTCTCGCTGCCCCGTGGCCGGCGAGACCTGCCTGGTGTCCGGGTGGGGCAACACGTCCGCCAGCGGCAGTAAGTAGTTCAGTCTGAACGCTGACAGAGAAAGGAGGGGGTTGAGAAGAGAGCGTATTAGTGTGGTAGTGGTGAAGGAGAATGACTCATACATATTTGAGTAATTCAAAGAAAACAGAAGTTATCAACAGCTGCAACCCTGAACAGCCTAAGCTTGTCACTGTTTGGATGTGAAAGAGTCCTGATCACACAAGACAGGCCTAATAAGGCTGGACGTTTGGCAATGCTATAATAATGATAATAATGTGTTGTTTTTTTATAGCGCCTTTCAAGAACCTAAGGTCGCTTCACAATGTAGTACAAGAGTACAATCAGTTGACAAACAAAATAACAGTCAGCCTGCTCATTATTACAAATAAACAAGCAGATGGGGACGACAAACAACTACAGATAATTAACATTAACAATTAACAATTGTTCTCTTTACTCATCAAGTGTGACAATGTCTTCAGGGTTATTTTATATTATATAATATATTATAACCCTCTTTTTAACAAGGCCTGCATTACAAACTGGAGGTGTTGGATTTGACGGAAGTGGGTATTTAGGCGGCAGGGGGGAGTTTTTATTTTTCACAAGTCCCCCCAACTTTATGTAAGTGCAATACTAAATAGCTGGAGTTTTAATTCATACATATCACTCACTTTGGGTTAACTGAGGCCCAGTATACTGTGTGTTTTGTAATCATACACTGCGACATGCAGCTCTAGATATCATAATTTATGGCTCCAACAAATTCCATTTAAATACATTTAAATGTATTGACTAGTTTCAATGATCTGTTCAATCAGTTAAATGGAGTCCATAAATTGTCAGAAAATAATGAAAAAATTCCCAGAGTCCAATATGACATATTTATATCACTTCTTTTGTTTGACCATTGGTTCCAAACGCAAATGTATTCAGTTCACAATGATATAAAACAGAGGAAAGCAGAGAAGTGGAAACCACCAAATGTTTGGCATTTTTACTTGATAAATGACAGATTAATTAGCAAAAAGGGAGTCATTTAATTTTCCATCGACAAATCAATGAATCAACTCATCACTAAGTTACTCCTATTATACTTAATACCACATTATTTCCATGTTATATGGAGTAAACGTAGTATTTACACAATGGTAGGTGCAGTAACTGAGACTTGCCTTCCCACTCCCAAGACAACTATCCTGACAGGCTGCAGTGCCTCAGGCAACCCATCATCGACGACAGGATCTGCAGGAACGCCTACCCCCACCTCTTCACCGACAACATGGTTTGCTCCGGATTCATGCAAGGAGGTGCCAGCAGCTGCCAAGTAAGTGGACTAAACCACAGTGAACACACAGGGAGTCAGGTGGTGCATGAGTGTGCAATCCAGCAGTACAAAGAATCTGTGACTCTGTGAGGGTGCTGAGCACACAGTATAGCCCTTATTTTTCACTGAACCTTGAGTATACTTACTCCTTAAAATGCAAATGTTGCATATAACCACTCTTATTCCCTTGAATTCAAACAGGGATACATTTTCACAGTGTCCTCACTTTTTAAATTACCATGACACCACTGCCACTGCTGTGTCTGTATCATTGACTGCAGGAAGATGATGAAACAGTATTGCAAGAGACACATGTTTCCTCTTCTAGTTTTTTTGTTTTTAATGTTTTATGATCAATATGATTTTAATGAAGCTTAAAGAGAAGAAAAAGGGTCTGGTAAAACCATACTGGGAGGATACAGAATATGTAATGCTATAATCATTAAACAGTACATTTATATGAAATAGTACAGAATTGGATTTCTATGTAATAGGCTCTGAATCCCCAACTCACCACCATTTACACCAGATACACATTATGCAGCAAATATGTGTTAACATAGTAGTTTTTATCATAACACATAGGTGATATCAGTATACTTTTGCGTAGTTTTGGGCTTTATAATGGTATAAACTATGAAACAATAGAAATGTGTCATCCGTCTGAGCTTCTTCCATACCGTATATATAGCTGTTGGTAGCTATCACTTTAAATATCTCTGGGTCTATTAGGTCAATATGGGCAATGTTGCAAATCAATGTACAGGACGGATTTATAGCAGTATTGGATTTACCGGGGTTTTGAATCTATGTGATGACTCGATTTGTTGGGTATTTAATTCACTGGATTAATTTAACACAGGCATACCAATCTGATTATTTTATCTATAAACTGTTTCTCTATTGATTTTCTAGAAAATATACTATATTATTGTTAATTATTGTTATATATTGTATTCATAACACCCACTCCTAGTTTTTAGCATCAACAGTAATCAAAAGAAAATACATTGTTCCTCATTAAAGAGTATTTTAACACCCACTGAATATCTTGTTTTTGCTGAGCTGTAGAGGCTTTTCTCACCTTGCAGCAGTGATGTACAGGTGTACTCCTTGGCCCTGTGACATCACTGTTGGATGGTTACAGGTGCAACAAAGCAATTCTTCTGACCGCACCCAAAGGGGAAACAGCCTTGAAACTGTCAACCAGAGAGGGCAGCAAAACACGGCTTTTCAGCCTGGTGTTAAGTTACTCTTTAATACAAACATTTGCAAAAACGTGGAACGGTTACCTATTGTTCATAAGTCACAGTGCTCACCATGATGACTGAACATCCCATGTGTTCACCATGACCACTTCCAGTAACATTTAAACCCATGTTATTCTTCTTCTGCTTGTGTTTGCAGGGGACTCTGGCGGTCCTCTGGTGTGTAATGGTCAGCTGCAGGGAGTCGTGTCCTGGGGTTATGACTGCTCCATGCAGGGACACCCCAGCGTCTACGCCCGGGTGTGCCGCAACAACAGCTGGTTCAGCACCATCATGAGCAACAACTGAACACACAGTCGCCCATACATCCATGTGCAAGCTGACATTAAAACACCATACTCAGTACTCATACTGTTTATTTGGAACACCCTATGTATTATGGTGTCTTTCATATACATCTCATAAATAACATGTTTAGACATAATATTCTTTAACCAACAGTTAAGACAAAGAATTGGATGAATGAATCAAAATATACATTAGCATCCATTGCATCAGTTTAGTTTTTCTACATTGCGTTTCACAGTTGTTGGCAAAACATTAACATGCTCTTGCTTGGAAATACTGTAGTCTCAGTGCTTCTGTGTCCAGTCTGTGTTTTGCTGTCATAAGGCCACAACTGTCTTGAACTTCATAATGAATTTCAAACAAATACCAAATCTAAAACTGTTGCAAAACATCCATGTATAATATTTAATTCATACTTACTGTACTACACACACATGCACTTCTAAATGCCTTTTCCACTCAGTTACTGTGGACACTGGTGATATGGGAGACAAGCAAACTTGAGTAAATAAGGAGTAAGGCATTTCTGCATTGCACTTGTCTGGATTCTTTGCATGCATTCCTCAGATGGCACTTTGTAAACTTCGCTGTTTCTTGTTTGCTGAGGCAACCTAAACATACAAAGGAAAAGCCAGAGAGCAGAGGGGATAGTCATGAAGCCATATCAAACAGGGAAGCATGTGCACTGGTCATACAAATTATTCAGGGAAGGCATGACAATAAATATCTAACTTAACTGCAGAAATACAAACATAACAACATATTTTTAGTTTAATCATTGTCATTATGGCAATAATTGACAAGCCAGAGGAAAAGCCTTGTGCTTGAAACGTTACGAGCTAAATAAATACTTCCAACGGGCGCTATTTGCTGTGCAGATTTATCTGCTTCAATAATTGACAAGAGGGATGCCACACATTTGTGGAGTGGACATAGTGACATACACGCACCAACATAAAAACCAACAATTGATAGTATGTGCAATCTGGATTTGGATACATTTTCTCAATATGCCAAAAGGGGGTATTTAAAGGGACAGTTCACCCCAAAATCAAAAATACATGTTTTTCCTCTTAATTGTAGTGCTGTTTATCCATCTGGATTGTTTTGTTGCCCAGTTTTGGAGATATCGGCCATAGATATCTGCATTTTTTAAATATAATGCAACTATATGGTACTCAGCTTGTGGTGCTCAAAATGCCACAAAAAATAAAACATTTGAAAAACTCTATAGCAATGTTTCTTTCCAGAAACCATGACCTGGTTAATCAGACCTGGTTGTGAGCAGCTTCATGTAGACTCGGTAGACAGAAAATAGTTCCCACATGAAACTGCTCACAACAAATCTGTGTCTTGATTAACCAGGTCATTCAATTCAATTACATTTTATTTATATCACAATACAATATCACAAATGACAATTTGCCTCAAAGGGCTTTACAGTCTGTACAACATACAACACCATCCATCCTTAGACCCTCTATTCGTCAGGAGTTCTGGTTCCATTATGTTAAAAAAAAGGCAGACATCTCCACGGCTGATATCTCCAAAACTCACACCAAAACAATCTAGATAGATAAACAGCACTACAGGTAAGAGGAAAAATATGTATTTTTGGATGAACTGTCCCTTTAAGTTAAAACTGAGTGTTTGGTTTCTCTTTATTAAAGTGTGATGTATCTCATTTAAGTAGTTACTAAAATACAGAGATCACAACCCACCTGACCAGCGATCCGATCCAGATCTCTCTGACCCTGAGAGGTAAGTCTCCGTCCACTGTAACCACATGTTAAAAAACACACATCCATCACATATTCAAATCACAACTTAGTCTTAAAACACATCATCCCTCTCTCTCACCCATTTGGGTCCTTCTCCACCATCTTGAGGCCCTCTAGAGCTTGGAGGACTTTCCTCGCCACGTTCCTGGAGCTCACGCTGAAGTGGGCGGGGCATACACCGTTCCTCTGACGCCCTCCGTAGACCTTGATCATGGAGCCCACACCGACCCCTCCTCGCAGGTACAGGTGACGAGCTGTCGATGCTGGTGAGGCAGACAAATTGTATACAATATATGTTTCAATATATCCTTGCTTTATCATTTAAAACGCTCTTGACTTGTTCACCCAAAAGACACGAAATCAAATATTCCAGTTTATCAAGTATGTGACATTTTTCTCTGCAGACTCTTGTGCTATTGTGGGTCAATATGCCTGAGTAGATAACATACACTGCAGCTGAGAGAGGATTGTGTGCATATGCTTTTATTATTTATATTGTACCTGCTATGGAAAATCTACTCATGATAGGACTGACCAGTATTACACGTGTGCATAATCATACACCACATGGTTCCCTAAATAGGGGTCCAGACACCAGCAGGAGTCCTTGAGATTATTACATGGGGTGTCTAGAAAAATGTAAATCATTTTACAAGTATTTCACTTCTTTAATGTTGGTGAAGTCAGTGTAGCTGTACATATCACAATACAGAGTTATTTAATTTAGTGTAAAATCATACTTAAAAACTAAAATCATTAGATGGGGTTTCCTAATACCAAACTGTATAAAAGAGAGCTATTAAAAATACCCTTTAATGGGGTGTCTGACATGTGAAGGTTTGAGAACCACTGGTAAAGTGCAAAGAATATCCCATATTATTATTGACGTACAGGAAATGCTGAACATTTCATTTCACTCAGCTAAGGCTGTAACTAATGAATATTTTCTATTTTCATTTCAGATTAATCAATCAATTGTTTGGTTAACTGTTTTGTCTATAAAATGTAAAAAGACCCTGAGCCCAGTTGCTTATTGTGTCTGAGCACCCCCATAGGGATAGTTTGAGGTAAAAAACAAACAAACTGCAAATCCTAACATTAAAAAGGCTGCAACCAACAGATTTGTAAAAAAGAATAATCATTAATTCAAATGTAAATTAATTTTATTCCAACTACTCAATGAATCGACTCATCGTTTCAGCTGCAGCAGAGGAATTGATGTATGGGAAACACTTCCAGTGCAACCAACCTGCTCTGGTGTAAAACCAGTTGTCATCGCAGGGAGCCAGCTCCTTGTGCCTGGCAAGCTTCACAGTGTCAACCCATTCTGGGACTTTTAGTTTGCCAGACCTGAAAAATCAATTATCAGTTGATGCGATGAATCAACTTACTGGATCGTTTCCTCAAACAACATAAGTCACAGGACAATGGGATTCATTCAACACATATGTATTACGTAATATGTCTTTACTCTGCTGTGTGTGTCAGTGGGGGGTAGTGCCAGTACATAGCCGTGGCCACGCTGTTTGTCGCGGTAAAACGGTTGTAGATATAATAAGGGCTTACTCTAAGGTTATGAAAACATTATTGCCCCTTCTGAAAATGGAGCCCCCCAAATCTTACACACTGAACCTTTAAAAAAAGCTTTAGAAATTAGAGTTCCAGAATTAGAAAAAAATATTTTTTTGCAAACCTTATTTAAATAAGTTACTAATAAGTTAGTCCCATTATCTCTGGTTTATTTTTAGAATAAAAGTAGATGTCTTAATATACTTAAGACATTTAAAAATCTGAGATTTTGTACAGAAGAAATTGTAACAGATGGAACGTTTGTATAACCTGAGCTCTTTTGCTCACTTTTAACTAGTTTGTTAATGTGAGTGTGTAAGTCAATCACTGACCATACAAGATCACACACTGTGCCACTTAAAGAATTTGTAATGGCTAATTATTCTGTTTTACTGCTAAGCTACTATTGTTACTATATGGTAAAACCACTGTTTACCAGACTGAAGCTCAGCATAGACTGCATGGGTCAAAGAATGTGGACACCTGAATTTTCAACTCATATGTGACAGCTGAACATGTAAATACAAAACCATGGGCCTTACCAAAAGTAAACAAGTATGTGGACAGGAGAGTCTCCTTACTTTTGGCAATATAGTGTAGTCATATCATAAGAAAACACCCTTGCAAGTACTCCTTCTGCCTCTACTAGTCGGTAGGTCACATGATGACATTATACCTCAGTATAATATCCCAGCTGAACTGTGTAAATATTTCTCTGGCTACTTTCACAAGTATGTCTTAATTCTCAAAGAAATGACAAAGGTATCACTCAAGGCCTCATCTGGAGGCATGCACATTCTGTGGAATCTATCTATCTATCTATCTATCTATCTATCTATCTATCTATCTATCTATCTATCTATCATTCTAAGCTTCAAACCGGCTGAAGCCAGGACTCTGACTGTCACCTGGAAAACACAAAGCATTAATTAGCACAAGGCCAAACACTTTGTATAATTACTTATTAGATCACACTGTTGGCTGTATAAAGGGCTGCATTAGCTGTAGCTATCAAATAGCTGCTACGGCTTAAGCCTTCCTTAACTCCAGCTAATGTATGCTACATTTTCAGATGGGAGCACTTAATAGTTTGATTTTTAAAAGTTGGTATTTTACCCATTCCAAATATCACTCCACTTGCAGCAGACTCTTCACCATGCATTCACTTCTTGTTAAAGTACAGACTCCAGCACTGACTTCTTCCTTCCTCTCCTCTTGGACATACATTGTCTATGTCCTGTATACAACTGACTATCGTGGCTGACGTCTGCCATCTTGTCTGCAGCCAGGTTCACCGCTCCGGGGTGTCCGTGATGTTTAGGAGGCTCAAAAGGAAATTGCAGAGTTTGAGTTCTGCCTCAGCACCCCTGCTGACTCCCAGGCTGTTACTGCGATTCCTCACATGTACCGTAACCCACATACAGTGTTTATACCCACATTTGCTATGGCACTTCTTTAATCCTTTCACACTGCTACCTGCTGCTTCCTCATCTCCTCCCTTTGTTTGGGACTATTTTGGGTCAATACACTTTATAGTTACTATTTATGTTGGTCATTTTAAGTAGATATTCATAATGTCTCTATACTCAATAAAGGTAATCTTATCTGATTTCATCTATAAACATAAAAGGAAACAACACCACTACAATATGTTAAAAGATAGTCAACCAAATGTGCTTACACTCCTTATATCCCAATCATGAAACAGGCCTGCATGATCTGAGTCACAGGAATGAGAACATCACCCGCAACGAGTAACTTGATACAATGCAAACTGTGCTGTAGTAGTTGTACATCAAAGAGGACGACACCCTTTAAAAAAGTACAGAACTACCGGCAGTAAAATTGACCAATTTCTCTGATCATGCGAAATAATTATCAGCTCAAAATGCTTCAGTTGGCTCACAAGCTGACAAATCAAAAGAAAAAGGGCTATGAGGAAAATTAACATGTTTACAGCCAAATTGCTGATTCTGTGGTGAGTAAAATCAGATGTCTATTGTTTATTATTTATTTATTTTGAAATCTCATACTGATGTCACACCAAAAGACTTGTTATGGATACTGTCGCACCAGGGTTTGGGTTGGTTTCGGTTAAGAAAATATTTTTAAATGTCCACTTCATCAACATCTGACATTATGTATATAGGGTATGAGTGCCCAAGTTTAAGGAGACCCAATATGTCTGAAATTATGTTAGATAAATAAATAAGGCATTATGAAATCACATGAATAAATACAGACAGTATTTGCTGTTTTTGCAGATAATTTTTATTTCACGCAAGCAGTTTCTATTTCATAATGACATTTTTTCTCAATGACTTATATTTCAGAAAAAAAACCCGTCATCACAAAGTGTTTATCTGTTTTATATTTAAAACAAACAGAGCTGTTTATGAGACTGGTTGTTTCTCTGGTCCGAATGACATTTATTCAAATAACTCTGTGATTCAAATAATAAAAAATACACCTGTCTGCATTTATTCATATAATGAGTTTGGTGGCCTTACTACACATTATGGTAGGTTTTTACATCTCTTATAACTATCCAATGTTCTGTGGGATCTATCTTAATGTATAGTGCCTACAGTGTACTACAGAATCCTTTCCCTGTTATTTCAATAAATAAAACAGTAATGACATTGTTTTGAAAAAAAACGACACTTGTTATAAATGAGGAAATCAGTAACTCAAGTATTAAATAAAAACCAATACAAAGTATTTGCTCATTGCATGAAGGGAAACTGTTATTTATGAGCCCCCTTCCATCATGTAAGGCTGCATGCACCGTCAGCCGTGTGTGATTGACAGGTGGACATCAGCCACTCATGCAGCAGGCTGCTTTCGAGCCTTACTTACTTTTTGAGGAAAGCTGACAGAGCCCTGACAAACTCCTGCTGGTTGACGTCTTTCACCGTGACACTGGGCATCTAAAAGGGAAATTGGAGACAAAGGTGAGTGTAAAATTAACATAAAATTTGAAATGTTCACAGAGTTGCTAAATGCACCACCCGCCGCGGCCGTTGGAGCTCTGATATTTTTGCTAACGTTAGCTACAAGCTAGCTGCAGTAACTCCGATTGCACGCAAGTCATGGCGCCTCTGACAGTTAACGTTACCCATACATACAGCTCTCATTGTATCCAGTGATAACACACATCTTACTTTTCACATACAAGACAAAGCCTACAGTCAGGTGGTTCGGTTTAGCCCCGGTTTAGCCGATGGCAGCTAATGAAGCAGTTAAAGGAAGGATGCTGAATAGGGCGGGTGGAGACTGCCCTCGTTTGGAACTGCGGTCAAGCGAGCCGCCGATGGTGAACACTCGGTCACGCCAGCCGCAGCTCTGGATTCTGATGCGCGTCTATTAGTGGTGTTACGGTATGGGTGCTTGGAGCGGCCAAAAAGGGCGAAGCACGACCCGTTTTCCACCGATCTTTTGAAATTTGATAAAAACAAGTTCAAAAGATATAATATGCACAATTATAGTAAATCCAGTTACAATACAATTCTAAATGATTGTACTGTACTGTTTTTTTTTATTTAAAAAAAGAACTCTAATATGTCGTCAATTAATGGTATTTGACCTGTCGTAAGAAACCTTTCCTTCGAAGCTGACATGACATTTCCACTGGATTCCTGTTCAGGATGACCCTGGCTATGTTTATCGTGTGATTTGACTGTACAGTTTTTTGAGAAATTTAAACGGAAAGTGAGCTCAAATTATATTATGTCATGTTGATACTTTGCTGATATTTGAATTGTCATTTAAGGAACAAAATCCTTCATAGGTGACTAGAAATTCTTATTAGCTTATTCCTCTGTGGCAAAAACTTTTAAAAGCACACCAGCGAGTCACACATGTTCCTTCATCATGATCAACATATACACGGTCCGGCTGCCATAAATACTCACTAGCGCAACAAATTCACAGCTGAAAACTGTCCTCAGCAAATGCACTATTTACTCCTGTTTGAGTAAAAGTTTCTAAAATATACAATGCCCAGCTGTTTAATTAAATATATATATATATTTGTTTGGGACCTGTTTTAAAGATATGCAGTAGATTACAATTTACTGAGAAATTCTGTTGCATCTCACATTAAGTAGTTTACGTACCAATCTATTTTAATTCTTCTACAGCATAAGGCAGAAGGAAACAAACACCTCTGCAATTCGCTGTATTCCCATTTAAAGACTGCATTGGCTTTTAAAGAAATATAAAAATGGTTATTTCTATATTTATTTGGATTTATGAATCTTGAATAATGTATTCAATACAGAGAATCCTCATTGACTTGCCTGACTGGGGTCAAGGGTCTCCCCTTAAAACCAGAGGGCAGCAAAGTTTTAGGGGCACTTGCCACAACATGCTTTCTAATCAGACGCACGTGTTCTGTGGGGACTTCTGTTTAAATCGAGCTCCACCATGTTGAGTGATTAAGTGTTAGGTAGCAGCATATATTTTATTTTTAGTTTCCCCATGTTGTACAATTTAATTAGCACGCTATTTGTCATGTAGGTTTACTTATTGTGGAAAGGTGTTGTAATTCTTGACACGTTGACATAAGCGTACACACCTTAATACTAACTGATTCAATACTTTGCTGGAGTTGAAATATCTCACTTGTTTGCAATCTGTATATTTTAAACAGGTTTTATAAGAAGAGAATGAGCAATATTCTGAGAAATGGAAAAAAACTTGAGCAAAACCGTCAAAGAGTTACGTGACACTGTAGGTGAGTTTTATTACATCTTTTTTTTATTTCAATCCTTACCTAAGAAGATACGTATTCGTTCCTGAGGGGGAAAAAAGCATTATGACAAACATTAAACTAGCTGGCAAATTTTTGTTTTGTGGGACAAAACTATGGGAACTTTTGTTAGTTTTATAGTTAACTAAAAAAAAATAGTTAACTAACTATTGTTATAAAACTATTGTTACTATGGGACTAAATGCCATAGGATAAATACTATGTAGAATTCTGGTAATAAATACATTAATAAATAGATACTCATATAAACAAGCTATGAAGCCATGCTAATGTCAACCCTGAATTTGAAAGTGATCCAATGATATCTCAAAGGATCATCAGTCTGTTTCAAAAACATTTTTAAGCATACTCCCTTCAATTTACAGTTTTATTGGTTTCTAGCACATAAAAATACAGTATGCTTGAAGTCCATCATGAAAAATATACACAGTTCAACCACCAAATTACGTTTGTAGTAATATTTTTAACAGTCTAGTTAACGTACTTTTATTAAAGGTATGTGCACAATTATAAAACAAGTCACGGAGAGGTGTTAAAATGTTCACGGAAAGTTTGTATAACAAATAGTATGACAACTGAACTGTGTTTCCTGAATTATCAGATCCAGGAGATGACGCGCGAAAGTGAGAACCTCCCGGATATCGAGCGTCTGGAACGACAGGATGTTGAGGAGCAGAGGAGACTGGATGCCATGGTGGAGCGGGAAGTTACTTGAGTAAGCCACACATGCGCAAACATGAATGAATCTTTAATTTTGCTTTGAGGTCATGATGGTAGTGATTCTTAATGCAGTCACATTGTAGGTGAGTAATTAGCTTTGAAGTCCTCCTCTGTGCGGTAAAAATGCAGAATGCCATCATCCAGACCAAAGATGTCAGTAAGCCCCAACAGGCTGACCTTTCCTCCACTTATGGGGACATCTGATTGGAGCGCATACAGTGCAGCCGGAGCACAACTCCGCCACTTGTCAATCAAGGTTTGGAGCTGTGTTAAATTATTGTTATTAGTTTATTTATAAAGGGACAATGCAATTTCATAAAACACATGAACAAACATGCTATTTTCCATCTGTAGTCCCCTGGCCATGATGTTAAAGGAGCAGTAAAATATAACACATACATAGTTAGGAAGAATACAAGACAAGTCTTAGACACAAGGGTTACTTACAAGTGACAAGCATACAAATCATACTGTTAAAAACAACCAAAAAGAAAAACACAGTACATACAGCCTATAAAAAGAAATACAAAACCTGCTGTTCACTGTGAAACACAGCACAACAGATTCAAGTATTTAGTGCTGACAGATGTATGTAGCAATCAGCTTAGTAAAAACCTTATAAGTAGTTGATTGTCTGATTTCATTTGGTATTTTCTTCCACTCACTAGCGCCCCTCACAGACCATGATGGTGGTGCTAAAGGTGCTTTTGTGCAGAGGGACGACGGAGTCGCCTCTCACTGAGCCTCTAGTAACTCGCTCAGTGCTGTTTCCTTGGCTGATGAGATCTGCCAGAGGAGCAGGAGCTGAGTCATTCTAGGCAGGGAATGTGTCATATAAAAGGACCACTTTCAGTCTAGTTAAGCAAAATAAATCCCATCATGTGCATGCTAGGAGCGACCCAGACATTTTAAAAGGTAGCTGAGACCTTGCTTCGGTACATTTGAACCATCCTGAGTCTGCGCAGAATCTCCATCTTGTCTTTCACTTCCTTCCTCTGTTAGTCTCCTTGTTCTGCAAAGTCTTTTTTAGGAGGATGTGTTGGTTCGAGAATGGGTCCAGAAAACCTCTCACTCCCTGATCTGGCTTCATTTCTATTTACATCAACTTTGGGCATGATCAGTGGAGGGTTTTTAACTGTCTCCCGGGACTCTGCAGAAACCTGTCGGCCATCCGCCTCCTCATCAACACAAAGGCGTCTGGCCACGTACAAAGGCGAGGTGAAGGAGCGCCTTGATCTCTTCAGCCTCTCCTTCAGTGAGGAACTCAGCTTTTGATGATGCATTAGGACTGATCTGCATCAGTGAAACATACTCGTGAACAAACGTTAACATTATTATTGCTGTGGATGCAGTAACATTATGCCACTAGGTTAGCCTAACAAGTATTAGCTAAGTTAGTCACATAGTGTTAGCTTCTCCTCAGCAAACACGAAAAACGCCTTTGACAAAGCACAACTAACCCTTAACCAAACGTACTGATGAACACTTTCGCAATAACTAGTGAGTGGCCTACAGATTTTTCACAAAACGCTGACTACAATCTAAAACTGTCAAAGCCATGGAAGAGATTTTTCAGTTTTTCCTTATTTTTGCGGCTCAAGAAAACCTCCAAAGTCAGCGATTGGACAGAATTTGATGACATGTTGCTGAAGAGGATCTTGGGAACTGTAGTTGTTTCCGGCTAGATAGGTTATAGCACAAACCACAAGTTTAAAACTTTAAAAACGACTTCAGAGAAGGGACCAATTCTGGATGGGCAGTACGCAGTGTGACTAGAAGATATTTTTTCATATCTTTATTTATATAATCAATCTGGACATTACAATAACTTGGTCGGCAGTAAGAGTTTTGCATCCTCGTGTTTCAAATGTGTTTTATACTTGTATTAAAAACTTTTTTCATGTTATGACTTAGTGCTCCTAGTTTATTAATTTCGAATTGATCTTATTTATCCTCCCACTTTGTGGATTCTCTTAAACCTATTGCTTGCCTGCCACGTCAACAGGGCAGTATACCAGAGATGTGCTGCTGCAATTGAACGTTGAGAGTTGGACTTTATTCTGAGAGATTGTCATGAAACCGATTCCGGCCTGTAGGTCCTTTGCTGCATGTCATCCCCCTCTCTTGCTGTCTCCCATTTCCACTCTCTCCTGTCTATCCATTAAAGGTATAAAAATGTACTTAAAAAAAAAAAAGAAGTACTTAAAAATCCAAGCTGTGTTTTCACAAGCGAAGGCTCCCTTGACTGCAGTCAATTGGAAAGGATGATAACGTAGCCTGAATTAACTTCGCCAGTAGCTTGAAATTCCTGCTTAACTCAGCCCTTAAACCAAAGTAATTAAAAAACTATCCATGTAGCCTATATTTTAATCACACAGTATGCCTCGTGTATGTGTGAAATTAATGGTTTTACAATGTTGAAAACGAGCTTTTTCCCCCTGATGATGAAGTGTGAGCTATTCCCGTTGAATCCCAGCAGAGGGTAGTGTTGTGGCACCCTTTTCCACGTCACATCTTCTCTGTTTTTTCAGACTTAAAGGGTTTTCAAGAAGTGTGCTGCAGTCAGCAGGAAAGGAGAAAGCGCCTCAGTGAGGAAGGCACCACCAGCGGAGGGTTAGTAACCCTTTATGTTAGTCGATTTGTTTTACCAGCCAGGATCATTTGCTGCCTGTAATTACAGTCAACATGTTGTTTTTATTTGTCTTTTATGTGCTGAATAGAGCTTACCCTCTTTTCAGACTGATGCAGTGGATGTATAAAAATAGGCTTATGGCCTACAAGAAATTCAGAAGTTACTGTAAATTATATAATACATTTGAAAAGATGACCATGAGATAACGGTTTTTCAGAAAATATAATTGCTTTCGTTCATCGTTGGTTTGCTCCAATGGCATGTATAATATGCCATCTTTTTAGTTTCAGGGTAGTGTCCAGTGTTTGCCAAGGTGATTGCCCTTGGAAAACAAAGCAGTATGAAGTATTTTTTAAAGCTCTCATTCCTGGCACCAATGTAATTTTGTAGAAAGACAGCATACAGAGAAAGCCTCCTAACCAAGGTGATCAGCTTTTCAGCACATTTCTCTCTTGACCTCCCATGGCCTTCTCCATAATTCTCCCCTCTTTGCTTTAATCCCTGACATAATATTAGTAAAAGTAATTACATTATCTCAAAACTTCATTTATTCATGCCACCTTCTACCAACCTGTAACAATGTCTGCAGGCAACCTGTGAACTGAATTCAAATTCAGCATAACTGCAAAATTAGTTTTTACCTGAGTTATAATTTCAATAACCTCATGTGCACAATATCTATGTTAGCAACTTTTGTACTTTAGTTTATAAAATGTAAAACATAATGCCAATTGCAATTACAAGATACCAGAGATCAAGGTTTTCTTTTACAGTTTTAATTTTCAGTGGATGCACTAATCAAGGAATCAACTATTTTCTTTGGCATTAAACGACGCCCACAATCATCTACAAATACAATCTGAGCCAAGAGCATGTCATGATTGCAGGCTTGCACTGAAGTTTAAAATACATGCGACAGGAAGATGTATTTAAAGCTGAAATTAGTCAATTAATTGATTTGTCACTTGACTAAAACATACATCAATTCATTGTTTAAGTTTGTAATTTTTGGTTAAAATACCAAACATTAGCTTGTAAACACTAATGGAGAGGATTTGCTGCGTTTCCCTGTCTCATTCCATTGTAAACTGAATCCCTTTGGGATTTTGCTCGTCATCTCACAAACGTAAGCAGTTTGAAGGCATCACTTTTTGGCTCTGGTAGCTTGAGATAAGACTTTCTCATTATTTGTAACATATTTTGACTGAATGATTAATCAAGGAAATAATAGTGGGATTAATTAATTATGAACAACCAATCATTCCTTGCAGCACTAATTATATTGTATATTGACTCCAAAGCATTGCTTCATTTGTAGTAGTTTGTCAGAAGTGTAGTTACCACTATAAACTGCTGAAAATACAGAAAATCCTGCCATTTTAATTATTTCTTTCCATGACCCCAAAAAGTCATGTACTTCTTTT
Source organism: Coreoperca whiteheadi (assembly GCA_011952105.1). Lineage (NCBI taxonomy): Eukaryota > Metazoa > Chordata > Actinopteri > Centrarchiformes > Sinipercidae > Coreoperca > Coreoperca whiteheadi. The sequence goes on from CM022477.1 coordinate 10,288,998, forward strand.
CTGGTATGTAGGCTAACATCATACGCGGATTACCATCAGCGTGTGAAACACTGCATCCAAAGCCAAGGTAGATGAATGTGTGTTTACAAATGAGCAGACATGTTCATACGCGCGCACACACACACACACACACACACACACACACGCACACAGAGCAGCCCTGTGCTGTATGTGTCTGCCAGTCTAAGCTTCTTCCCCTCCCCCCCTCTCAACATCTCTCTCCCCTTTTTTGTCCCCCTCACCCTCTCCTTTTCCCTCCCGCTCTATCCTGCCTGCTAGCACTATTTCAAGCCTCTGCCTAGAAGAGAGAGAGAGAGAGAGAGAGAGAGAGAGAGAGAGAGACACACACAGATGCGCAGTTAGAGAGAGGGAGGGGAGAGGAGGGGAGAGCAGACAGGATTTAGAGTTCAAGTGCACGTGCAGAAAACAGGCTGAATAGAGGAGAGTCACAGCAGAAAGGAAACCAGGAAAAGGAACGGCAGGGGCGGGAGACAAAGCACACAGTAGCTCTTTCTCTTCTTCTTTCTTCCTCTCTATTTTCTTCTCACAGAAAGAGAAGGTATTATTAGCCTTGGAACAGAGGGGTGAAAAAAAATAAAAAGCACAAAATTCGAATACCGTAAGCGTAAAAAAGGGGGAAAAAATGTATTCCTATTCCTGCCCCCTCCTCTTTCCTCTCCCCACCGACACACTCCTCCTCTATCCCTCCCTCTTGGATATTTCTCCATGAACCCCCAGTCTCTCTCTCTCTCTCTCTTTCTCTTTCTCTTTTCTCTACCCTCCCACCTCTTCACACACACACACACACACATGCACACCCCCCGGAGTCCTTCCCACTCCTTCCCCTCACGCGCGCTTACTATCCACTTTCACTGGAGACCGACCGCAACGAGCTCGTTTTTTTTCATCTTATTTTTCTTTTTCTTTTTCTTGCCAGTCTTCGCTCTTGGCTATGCCCTCATGTACAGAGGCAGCATCACGCAGACGCTTCACCCCTACTATGCGTGACGCCCCTGAGAAAAGCAGGCCATGGACTGTCCCTGCGTTAGACTGAATACCACAAAGCTTGTCCTTTTCCTGAAAACAGTTTTTTCTATTCTTCTGCAGTGTTTTTTTTTTAGAACTCGACTTTTGTTTAGAAACCTCTATTAAAATCTTATCTCTATTCTGAAGCGGGAGCTTAGGGTTGAAGCAAAGCAAAAGAGCGTTCGATGAATGGACAGATGAAGGGGACAGAGGCAAAGAATGAGGGGAAAATGGAGAGCATGGTCTGCGGGAGAAAGCGAGAAAGGCAGAGAAAGAGAGAGAGAGAGGTAGGAGAAAGAGTACCGGCACTAGCAAAAAAAACAGGAGGGGGAAGAGAGACGAAGGGGGACCAGTAGGGGATAGACTTAGGAAGGAGGGACGGCTGGATAGGAATTGGCAAAATCGCGGGAAAAAGGATAAAAAACTAAACTCCAGAATGAGAAGAAGCAGGACTTCTCCCCAACTCACGCTCGCACGCTCTGGTCGCCTTTCATTTTTGTTTTTTGACATGATTTTTCATCACTTCTCCGGTCACCCTCTCATTCATCTGTGAGTATACTGTATGTACATGTCCTTTTCCTTTCCCATACATGCATCATATCTGCTTTTCCTTCTTTCTTTACAGCCCCCCCCCCCTTCACTTCATTTTTCAACTCTCCTCTCTTTTTTTCCTTGTTTGAAAAATGTGTTACCTAGGTTGCTAATCCCCCCATCCTGTTCGTCTATCCCATCTCGCGCTCCACCTCTCTCCCTCTTTCACTGTCTTTCTCTATTTCCTCCTTCAGCTCCTCTTTATCGCGGGTTATCGCTCTTCTCTTTGCCTCTCCTTGAAGGATTACCTCTGCTCACATTTAGATGAGGGCTTGGGAAAGGCATCACTGAGTGCACCCAGTTTAAGGGGGCCCATGCATAGGAGGCCAGCACATGAAGAAGGCAGGGTGTGTGCATTTTTGTGTGTATCTATCTGTACTAGTCATGTGTATCTGTGTGTCTGTGCATGTGTGTGTTAGTATGTTGGGGTGTGATTTAGAGTTAAAGGAGCCGGCAGTGGCTGATGGTCACTCCCGCTTACGCATGCGTCGATTCGCACAATCACGTTTCATATTCATAAAATGATTGTGCGATGTTGTAGTTATAAAATGCACAGAAATGAAAGATGAAGTGTTAGAATGAGGCGAAACGGAGAGGTGAAAACACTGTAAGTACGGCGGGATTTCTTATTCTTCTTCTCTCACTGCATATTTCACTCCTCCCATGCTTCTCCCCCTTTTTCTATCCCATCTTCCATCCGTTCATCCGGGTATCCCCAATCTATCTGTTAGTACGCCTCTAGATATAACCCACAGTCCAAGATGTGGTTCAGTACCAACAAAAGATAAGGGTGGATTTATTCCAGGATGTAAGCTAAGTAACAAACTGGAGTCAGTTTGAACAAGTTTTTTTTCATTTTTATAACCTGCGCATATGGGCGAGATTACTTCAGTTTGATGTGGCGAAGTTACGGGTGCAGGCGGAGGCTTTGGTGCAAATTACTGCATATCTGCGATGTAAAGATGTCGACAGTAGTGGATTACATGAATGCATTATTGTACTGTAAGTACAGTGGGCCTAACGCTGGGCAGTAGACGATACATAACACAAGTCTGCTATCGTCCATTTGCAGTCCATCCGCTGTACCCTCCGTCGAGTATACCTTTTTCTCCTGCGGTATCAGCCTCAACTGTCTCCTGACATCTTTTCCCTTTTCCTTTTTTCCTCTCCAGTGTTATATATCTGCCTGCTCTGTTTTGTATTTACATAGCCTCCTGTTATCTCTGCCCACATTTACTCTATCACTTGCCACAGTTGTTATCAAGATTGTCTCCTGGTATCGGCCCGTTGGGAGTGTGTGTGTGTGTGTTCCTCCGCCGACAATGGTTTTTATTGGTGTGTGAGTTACTTTAACTGATACGTGCTGAAATACCTTTTGATTGTTTGTGCTAGTTTCATGCATTTTTGTCTGGTTTAAAATATTTCGTTATCATCTTTTTGTGAAGTGAGGTTATATGAGGACATGGTCATCACAAAAGTTTTGATTGAAAACAGTGCAGACATTTAAAAAAATACAGACTTTAGGTATGGGTTAAAAAAAAAAAAAAAGAAGCAAATTGTGTAGCCGAGGCCGTTAGATAACAGTTACTAGCCTAGTTCTCTATTAATGTTCAGTGTCTAAATGTGTGCTAAATTGCATGAATTCACATGCAATGATTTGATTAAAACACAATGATATGACAATTATGTGCAGACAGCATCACTGCATTCTGTGATAAGCCAAGAGCGGAGAACGCTTTTGTTTAGTGTCATCCTAGGCTCGACCTTTCCATGACCTCCACTGTAACTTTTGAGAAAATGAAGTGTAAAGTCTTTGATGTCTGTGATTTTTGGCCAAATGACTCAAGAAGGTTAGGAGAGGTAAATCCCCCCAGACCCTTCAACTTGCTCTTAATTGTTTTCAAATTTGACTTTTACGTTACCAAACCTGCCTAGCAACTCCTGAGGAGATTTGATGGTAATGCCAGTGTAGTGGGACCCCCAGGTTATGAAATATTACTCCGTCGCAGACAGACCTGGTGTTATGTAATCTTACATAACTGAGGCGGCAGCTCAGCAGGGTCGTGATCAGGGGCTCTGGAGGAGAAGCTATATGGGTCTGCTTATGGTATGAACTCAGTGGCAGGGTCAACACACTCTAGGCCTTAAAGGGGAAGAGGACCCAGCTGCAAAAAGACACTGCAGTATCCACAGATATGGCCTTAAAGGCTGAGGAAATAGAATAACCTCACCTATTGTAGGAACAGATTGCATTTCTGTGTAAGTTAGCTTAAACAGGATGAGATGATTTTTGCCAAAGACTAACTCCTATTTCCTTAATCATCTTTAAATCATTCACCCAACCCTGATTGAATTCAACTTCTAATCTAATAATTGGTTTGCTTAAAAAGTGTGCAAAGATGCCGTCCCAAAACTAGCATATAACTCACTGCATAATATTTGTAACTTCAAAAAGTATATTACAAATATTTAAGGTACTACCATCCAGTGCCCTGACACATGATTCTCCACCAGCTCGCTGTGAATCTCGTGTGTTTCTCATTCATAATTGATGACATTCAACCGCAGCATACATTAATGGATCGAACAGACCTCAGGAATTCCCATGCAAGCTGCCATTGTGTGTAGCAGGTTTGACTTTGTGCTGCTGAATTTGTGTTGTCGGAGCTGGAATCTGACAAACTGACTAGTGCTAGCACAACATCCACAACAGGCCTGGTGTGAAATATAAATTATACAATGAAATGCATGCTAGAATCAGGAGTGTTGTATTTAATGGAGGATAAAAAAGATCTTGGAATGATCGATGTAGGCCCAAACACAAATATATTATATGTATACTCTATCTGATATTTATTTGATGTAAGTAATCATGGTTAAAGTGAAGAATGGGGCTGGATTCCTTTTAACAGACAAATTAAAGACAAATAATCCAGACTCAATTCATAAATCATATCAAATAAATCATGCTTTACAGAATACCTACACTTCTCAAAGTAATTGTGATGCAAATAATGTACATATATATGTCTGTTTTTCAGATTACGCATCTGAGGCAACCTGATCTTTTTTTACTGAAGACGTGATTTTATCAGGTAAGGAAATATTCACTGTACATTTATTTAAATTAAAAAAGGGTCCAGAATGAGCAACAGATCTTGTACTTTCTGTTTATACCCAGAGAATGAGTCTATGTATAGGTTTGTTTAAAACCAATTGCTTTACTGAGTAGATGTTAGCTTAATGGCACTCAGCAGTCAGGAACACTTGGTCAGCCATTTTAGTCTGTGGCCCGATCGAAACGTCGATGCACCATCAGAATAATTGAATTACTCTTCCCTGAGTCACTCTGTCGTGATTAACCTCACAGATATGTGCTAACTGTGGGCCTAAAGCAGCAAGCAGACAATCTTTTGTTTTGCTGGCACGCCTATTTGAGTCAGTTCGGTGTAACACTGTTGGCTGTGACTTATCTTAGTAAGCAACAAGTGGAAGGGTCATCTATTGGTCACGTCCCCATTATCAAATGCTGTTGAAAAGTGAGGAAGTGCGGGTATAAAGAGCGGCCTGTGGTCTAGCATTGAAGCTAGCTTTGGAGATGCCTCACATTACATTTTTGTCTTTGTGCTGATGTCACCCTCATGCCCCCGGAGAATAAGAGCTACATTCTGCCTCCGCAACACAATAGAGCCCTTCTTACGCTGATATTTTCACAATGTGTTTTTGCAGGGCCCTACGCACACTCACGCACACGCATTCTCTGCAGGCGGCACAGACCATTGATTCAGAGGTAGTTGAGCTGTGCACTTTACCTGATATTTCGATTTTTGCTGAAGGTGTTTGCAGTGTTTTGCAGGTCATTTGTTAGATTTTCATTCGCAGTACCCACTCAAAATGGGAAATGTTAATGTTGCTTTATAAACAGCATAGGGTCAGTAGCATGTGCATATACTTGTTAATATAAGTAATATTTTTCATGGGGCCATGACAGAGAAGCCATATAAGCCACCGCGGTACAGTATTTTGGTGTGGCATGGGTTAACGTCTAAGGACCGGAGGAATGTGTCCGGGTCGACAGGGAGAATTCCTCAGTCCTGCGCTACTAGGTCACTGCACTGACAAGAGTCTGCCACCTATTTTAACATGCGCACTGCCTCCCTGCGCCTCAGTCTCATTGCCCTCCTCTATCTTTTTCTAATTCTGCCTCCCTGTTTTTTCTCTCTCTCTCTCTCTCTCTCTCTCTCCTCATTTTCCTCTGTCTGGCTCCAAGTCTGTCTTTCTTTCTCCCCTTCCACTCTCTTCCTTTACAACATTTCGTCTTTTGTTCTTCCTGCTTGCTCTTTATCTGTCTCTGTCTCTCTCTTGTGTCTCTTTTAGTTAATCTGTCTGTCTGTCATGCAGTCGCGCCGTCTATTTTGCTGTCCTACTTTGCCTCATGTTTTTCCTACTCTTCCTTCTGTCTTTTATTTGTCCACATGCAATCTTTGCCTGTGTTGTTCATCTGCAAATATTCATGCCTTTAGGTATTTATATTCCAAACATCATTATTCTGTCATTGCCGTTATCCATTCTCCAACTCTTCACCCTCCTTTCTTGTTTTGTATCGAGGCTGTCTCTCCATGTCTCTCTTTTTCTGTGGCACATTGAGTTCAGTGCTGCAGGTGCTTTCAAGGGGACATGGCGGGAGTGCAGGGGAGTAAGACAAAAAAGATGTAGGCATATACATTCTCTGTATGCTTGTGAAAATGACACTGGCATGCTTGTTATTAATGCAGTGCTGTAGCACGCATATGGTGCCTGGTGGTGCTGGTCATGTATGATTTATATGGTGCCTTCCCACACACAGGCCGAGGGCTTTCATACCAGCTATCTGTATTCCTGAGTGAAGGAGTTTGCAGAGTCTCACCTCTTCATTGGCTGACAGCGAAGGTGACAGACAGACCCCAAGGTACTCGAGTGTTTCTGCTGAAGGCAGATCTGGCGATTTGACACAGTCTGAACCTTGCACACATGCACAATGAATAAAAGCACATTTCTCTCCTTTTACACAGATGTAGGCTGTGCACTTATACCTCATGCAGAGAGAGATGGCAGCCACATCTGGAGATTCATACATCCATATATGTTATACATATACAATTGCTTTATTGTTTCACAACTTTGTGGTTTGCCTCATTATAACGATGGTGAGAATGAAAAGGAATCAAAAGTCATTTTAGCACACTTTTCTGTGAGTGACAACATACTACCCTGTTTTAACTATTCTCTTCTGGAGCGTTTAATTCCATAAAAATAACTCTACATTTCAGAAACTGAAACTATAACAAACTTATAGCTTGTATTAAAGCACATCTTTAGAGCTGAAACGATTAGTTGATTAATGAATTACTCGATTGACAGAAAATTAATCCGCAGCCGTTTTGATGATTGTTTGAGTCATCTTTAAAGCAAAAATGCAAAGAATTCACTGGTTCCAGCTTTTTTTAAACGTGAATATTTACTGGTTTTCTTAGTCACCTTTGCAATCTAAAGATGTCATCTTGGGTTTTGGGGAAATGTGATGGTCATTTTTCGCAATTTCTTAACATTTTATCAGCTTAATGATAAAACGTTAATAATCACTTGTGATTAACAGTGTACCATAGTAACTATTCTGTCATGTTAAATTACTAACTGTAATGTCATGCCCGTCTCGTGTCCATTGAGGTTAAAAAGAGCAGACTGAATTGTTAAGTGAAGAGTTTCACTCCATAAAAGATATTCAATTTTCCGAAACTGACACCTGCTATGACAAAGCAATTGCTTGTAATGAAGCATTAATATTTGTCCATACTACACTAAAATGATTTCAATTTCAACTATGTGTGAGCCTGAACTATTTTAGGTAACAAACATTTTCAGATTGGATTTACAGAGTTTACATGTGTGTAAATCTGCGTGCGTGTTTGTTTGTGTGTGTGTTTGCCTAACCAAGCACCTAAAGCCCTGGCAGTTTCAGACAGTGAGGGGAGGTGAGACGTGAGTAATAGCAGTGACTGATGATGTCACAGACAGCATCGCGCCGCTTCAGCTGCCCCCCTGACCCGGCTTTAGGATGGCGGCAGCAGCGCGCAAGCACCCGTGGGTAACACACGCCAAAGCACATTAGAGGCAGGGAGATGGAGGGAGGTGGGGATGGAACACACAGAACACAGCTCAGGGGGACAGAGAGAGAGACAAAGAGGGAGAAAGAGAGAGAAGGGGGGGGGGGTGTCTGTCAGATTAAAGAGGAGAGAGAGGAAGAAAAGCTAAGAGACATGTTGCCTCTCCATGCTTTTTTTTTTTTTTTTAGCAGACTGTCTGGTTGGAGTTGATGTTCTACATCACTGCCTCAGGTATCTCTCACTGTCTCTCTCTCTCTGTCTGTCTTTAGCTCTCTGTCGGATTTTCTTCCTCTATCACTTAAGTTAAAATACAAAATGAGTCTTTGCATGAAAACAAAACAAAATATAAGTCAGAAAATTAGTAGACAACCATTTTGCTAATCGATCAATGGTTTAAGTCATTTATCAAGGGAAAAGGCCAAATATTTGCTGGTTCCAGCTTCTTAAACATAAGGGAATTTCAGATTTTCTCTTTTTGATATCATTGTCAATGGAATCTTTTTAGTTTTACACAGTTGGTCAGACAAAACAAGCCATTTGAAGAGGTTATCTTGAGCTTGCTTTGGGCATTTTTTCTGATACTTTCTAGACCAAACGATTAAATAAAAATAACAGACTAGTCAAACATCAAAATAAACATCAGTTGCAGCCCTACATACGATCTCTATTTCTTTTTCTCTCTCTAATGTTCTTTTTTTTCCAGATAACAGTTACACATACGCACACACTTTTCACATTTTATCTGCAGCATCTATCTCTCTCTCTGTGTCCCTCTTTATCTCGTTTGTATCCACGGTCACTGTCTCTCAACTTTACTCATGGTGCGAAATTGCCAAAGGTGAAAATGTTAGTGTGAGTTCAACAAGAGTGAAATGAGTGAAAGTGATGTAGTTGTAGGACTGCTGAGCTCGCTGCTTCAGACATTATTCTGCACACAAGTCTGATAGATTGACTGAGGAGGCAGCTGTCGCTTGCTGCAACTCCTCTCACCCAGTCCCTCCTTTGCTCCACTGGGTCTATCGGGTGCTACACAATATGCAATTTATAATGATTCATATGAAGCAATGGTAGCATTTATGTAGCACAGAGAAACATATTGAAAGACAATGTGATGTATGACTGACAGAGGAATTGTTCCTTTGATGCATATGAAGTGAGAGAAAATTCACATTGTCTGATAGAGTCGTGGCTACAGCCAAAATCTTGGTCAGCCAGATTGGAATAGTAAAAATAAGAACCTGTATTGTGCACACTGGGTGCTTAGCTGATCATACTGTAAATTAACAAATATAACCTAATCAAATCATAGTTTAAAAGGTGAAATGGAAGTGGCTGTTAAATTTAACCTGATTCTCTCCAAATGTATACAGTGAGCAAATTATAATAACTGTTAATTAGAAATTGTGTGATTGCATTCAATGTCCCTAGCACCATTCACACTTCTCTTACAAGGCCAAACAGTGAATTCTGTGGAATCCATGCTATCGGTATACTCTCCAATTAAACGATATCGCTTACAGCATACAGTATTTTCTCTAAGGCATCAGATATTCTGCACTCAAAGCTAACTGAAACATTTATCATTGGAATCCATCTCAAGAGCCGAGGAACCTTGAGCTGGAAGTGGAGAGTGCCGTTCACAAGCACTCAGCATCCATGTGTTTGTTTTCGCCACTATCACTTCAAAGTCTCATTCAATTCCGACTCCCAAATGGCTCTTGGTTCTTTGATCTCACTACCGAGAGATGAGCAGATACTCATAGACGAGCAACCTCAAATATTTTTTCAGCATAGGCGAAATCACAGCTCTGGTATGATGTGTCTCGCCAATACATAAATGCTGATAAATGAAAGTGAGATAATGAATGCTGAGAATATACAGTAAATTTAGCAAAAATTGTAAACCCATGTACCTGGTATAAATACCACAAAAACTTACCACTCATAAAAGTAAAAGTCCAAGAGGATGATATCGATACTGCTGCAATCCATCACCGATGTAATCACCTCTGGTGATTTCTCCGTCGCAGTCTAGACGAATATAGTCAACCGGTATTTCATATTTATTTAAAAAAATAAAATTAAAAAAAGCTTCCTATCCTTAGCTTTGTATACTGTGCTAGGCTTTAAGAGACTAGGTTCTGGTTGCTTCCATTGTCTTCCTCATATGTAAGTCGCTTTGGATAAAAGCGTCTGCTAAATGACTAAATGTAAATGTTTCAGCAGAGGACCTTACATGTTCTGTTAAAAAGGAATACAGCTTCAATCGGGCATTTTAGACCAGAAATCTTTGTCCAAATCCACACCCAATTATTAGAGGTTTTTTAGTGCAAACCAGACTAAAACATTTACAGCTGAAACAATTAGCTGATTGATCGATAATCGATTATTAATTTCAGTCATTTTTCAAGCGAAGTTCCACACATTCTCTGGTTCAAGCTTCTCAAATCTGACAAGAGCTTTGTTTTATATAATTGGAAACTGAATGTCTTTAGATTTTAAACCGTTGGTCGGACAAAAAAAGCTATTTCAAGATGTCACCTTGAGCTTGCAAGAATTATAATAGAAATCTTTTTCTATTGCTGCCATTTTATAGACAAAACGAAATTGATTAACGGAGAAAATATTCAAAATATTTATCCACAATGAAAATAAGTGCCCTACTGACATTGATGAAGATGATTTGTTAGTAGTGTAAATTGTGTTTGGACCAAAATGTTAAATGTTAGTACTTTCCAAACCTTGCAGTAAATCAAGAGAATTTGGACGTGAGGAGTCTAGCCCAATCTGAATGCGTTAGGTCTTTACAGGTTTGGCTGTAAATGTCAAGCGCCAAGTGGGAGTTTAAGTTGAAAGGTGAGAATTAAATCCTCGCTATCCTGAGTATTTTTTTGATCTTATCAAGCTTGGTGAGAAAGAAAAGTGTTATTTAGCCATGGGATAGAAGTAAAAGGGTCAAGGTTCACAGTGACCACTGCTGCTGTGTGCACAGTGGCAGATGTTGCCAGCCATGACCCTCTCACCTCAGTCATCAACAGATTGGTCTCGAACCAAAAAATAGGCAGTTTCACAGGGTGTAACACTAAAATGCTCTAATAGAACATTTTTGATGGAGTATTGTCAGCCACAAAAACCATTACAAGCTTGACAATTGTTTGAAAGAGTGGATCGAAAAAAGGTACATACGAGATAAAAAGTTATACTCAGAGGTTAATTATTTTATTCAGGAATCATTTTTTAGAGCACTTTTTATAGGGCTTTCCATGAAAAATAAAATATAACAAAGTAAAATAACGAGAACAGAGGAAAAGGTCTCAATGGGATTAAAACAAATGAAGAAAAAGAAGCACCATCCGGTCTCATTTCTCTACCACTGTCCACTAAAACAGAACACCACCTGTGATGTAGGAATGCTGGGCACCGCTGCTCTCAGGACTCTCCCTGTTTTCTCTCTACCTCGCTTAACCATCCATTTACCCCCCCCCAACCCCCGTGGTGCATCACCCCACTCACTCGCTTTCAGTCTCTCCTTCTCTCTCCTTCACTCCTTGGCTTAATATTGATTCGAATTCATTTGTTTCCTATTGATCTGCCACTCCACCCTCTGCCGCATTGAACAAACACAAGGACACACACCGTGCGCACGCAAGCCTCATACACGCACCCGTACAGATGCAGCACATGCGCGTCTCGAACAACCCTCACACATGCACACACACACATACATATATATATACGCAATATATATATATATATATACGCAAAGAAAAAAAGGGTAGAAACACTCATTTAAATACCTGTTATATGTAATCTGATCTGAAGGTTAATATGCACACACACCCACACTGCAGACAGACACACTTGCAATCACACACTCTTCATCTGAGAGATTTCAGAGGGTGATAACATGAAGGTTTGGAAAGGTCTCAGCTCAAGCATCAAACAAGCTAATGACATACAAAGCAACCTGGATTCCATATTGAGTCAACACCTCAGGAGTGAGATGAAAACACAGGCACTCTATGGCTGGCACTGGCAGGCGACACAGCTGCAGTTCATTTCTCAGGTTTGAGAAGGTTTGCTGAATTGTATAACAAATGACATGAATTAAGTTTGGTGGCAATTGATCAAAGAGGTATGTGAGCCAAGGTGTCATTTGTGTCTTCCAATTTTCCTTTCCTCCAAGTGCAGAATAATTATGGGTTGATATGAATGTGTACATATGGGATATATTTTGTATTATAAGCCCAGACCAAAAACCTTTATATAAAATTAAAATGTAATATTTGAACATTTGTTGAATATATCAAAAGGAAATAATCAATATTTTTCTTACCGTTTAAAAATGCTGTATAAAACCAAAAATCAACCATGCGTTAGTGGGCGTTCAGACCAAAAATGCTTAAAAATGCAAAAATGTGCCTTACAACAGCACAATGGGCTGCTTTGGTTGGGATGCGTTGCTTCAGGTGAGCCATGAAATACAATCCAAGAAGTCCAGCTTGAGTAACAGATCTGTGACTTTTTTAAGGTTCATCAGAACTCAAAAGACGAACACCGGTTTATAATACTATGAGACACTCTGAAAAATGTTCACCGCTGCAATTATTTTATCTTTCGTCACAACAATCACGAAGTAAACAGTAGAAATGTGGCATTCACATTACAAAGTAATCTAGTAGGAATGTGCGCTTGCATGTATGTGATTGGCCACTGCAGCATTTTGTGGGACATTGCCGCGTTGTGGTCCGTCAAAAGTAGGGCTGGCACTTTTCTATCGATTACCCTATCCACTATTTTACTGATTAATCGATGAACCTAAACAATACATTTTCCTCCAAAAAATCTAATCGACCCATTGAATTTGAGTTAATTTTATTTTGACAAACTATGTCATTGTATAATGCAGCACAAAACAAAAAGTAAACAATATACATAGTGAAGTGCAAAACTGTAAGTTTAAACTCCAACATGATAAGATAAATACACACACACTGGCATTGTCAACATAAAATAAACCCAGATTCTAACCTAAACATTTTCTCAAAAACTTACTCAATGGAATTTCTACGGTGGCAGGCAGACGACTATGGCTTTATATTAAACAGCTACAAGGACAAAATATATTAAAAAGCTCTCCTTACTGGTGAATAGACAACACTATGGTTTTAGAAACGCAACCCGACGTCACACTGCAGTGGCCAAACCGGCGATCAGACCGATCAAATGGCTCCACAGTCAGTAAATCGGTTCATTGACCAAACTATGATACTCTCCCAGTTGTGTCCTCGCTTGGTTTAGTTTGTGTACCTAGCTTCGGCATCTGTGGCTGGCTTGCAGTCTGTGCTGAAAAATAGTGATTCCAAGAAGCTTCCTTGGGTTTTTCATTTGTTTGAGCTTGAAAGAGAGAGAGACAGCTGTGGGTCGAGCGACATAGAGAGTGAATAAAGAGCGCCCGTACTATGTGTTGGGTTAAAATATAGATACCGACGTCATTGATTACATCAACCACTCGCTGCAGCCCTAGTTAAACATTTGTCCAGGTACAATTTATTTTTCCATATGACCGTGCATGTTTTTTGTTGGATCCCCCTGCCTTGGCAACCTTGCTGCAGAATGAATGAGGGGGCTACGTTTTTCCACGCAGAGCCAATGTCGGCCCACCCTGTCCGTGGTGGCCTGAAGCGTACTGGCTCCTTCTAAAGGTGTAAATCTTTAAAAATGGGTCCCAAACACACACAGATAAAAAATAAAAAGACTAAATAATTTCCAATGGAGTAATGCTGTTTTTAGCAAATTATACTCACAGAGGAGTAACCAGTGCGTTTGTCCGGGACTCTTTTCAGCTGCGGAATGTGCTAGTGAGTATTTACTCCACCATGACGGTGTGTGTGGGGATCACTCAAAATGAACTACAGTGGTCAAGTTCATGGTAATGAAGGAAAATGTCACCCAGTGCAACAGTGTGGCACATTGACGTGTTTTACATAGTTTTTGGACAACAATGGGTACAGAAGAATAAATTATATCAGGCATTAGCTGCAATGGAAATACTATATCCTTTAATTCAGTTATCCGAGTTGATAACGCCGTCTTCAGTAAGCTGTGACAGGTTGACCAACCTTTCCTGCAGCCCCACCCGCCACTCCAAATTTTTGGTTGGTGGCATCAAGTTGCCATGACACCAGACTGTTTTTCCTGCCCTCTGACCTCCTTTCAGGACATGCTGTGCTCAGTCAGACTTCATCTCCAGCAGCGACTTGAGTTCAAAGGGCCGGGGGGGAAAGGAGGCAAGGGGGTGGGGCTGTGTTTCCTCTCAGTATTATTAGATAAGATGCACCACAGGCAATACCGCTATCCCTAAGTGCATGCAGGCAGGAATGCACAGACCCATATATACGTACACATGTGGGAATTAATGAGCGCACACTAAAACAAAAGCCACACATCTCTGTCTCTGTTGTCTTTAATTGTGTTGCAATGTCATAATTATTGCATTTGTTTGGATCACTGCTGTTTAATTTATGGTGTCGGATTGTATTTTCCAGCATTATTAATGTATTATTCATCACCATTGGCTTTAACCGTCTCTGCTGTACATGCATTTTTGTCTTACCCTCTCATTCATGCTTTGTGGATGGCGCATTATTAATTCTCACCATTATCTCCCACTTTGTTAATCCATTTCATACTCTGCACACGATGTTTGATGCCTCCTCCGTCATAAATGCTTGCATTTCTATTCAGTTCATTGTGCTGCTGAGTGCTTCATCTCTAATCAGGGATTGGTCCATTATGATTTAATTATCTCGTAGTATTCTTTTTGCTGAAAACGGCCCTACTAGACTGTGCGGCCTAGAAAGCCCAGATAATGCTGTGTCTGGGTGGCTGAATTTATTTATTTCCTCATCCCAACTTCATGGCTCAAAGTGTTTATTGACACTCCCCTTCCTATCCTGTGGTATGCTAATAATCTGCATGATGCTCTGCTGATTTCAGGAATGCCGTGGTCAACCATAGAAGCTTCCCAGTGAGACGAGAGCCATGGGAAAAACCTCAAACTAGATCCCGGTTGTGAGGTAAATGCTTTGGCAACATCTGTTTCTTCCCGTTTACACCAACAAAGACTCTTTGAATCTCAATGAAATGAAAGCGAGAGCAAACAGCTTGAGAGATCACAGCTAGTGATGGAGAACGTCAGCTCCAAGTATAAAGAGAAACACATTTCCATGTCTCTCATCTTCGTTTTCTTCTCTGACAGTCTCTTTCTGTCTCCTCCTGTCCCTTTTATTTCTACTCTCATCATAAAACACACATTTTTTCTTATTATTTGTTCTTATTACTTCCCAACTATTAGCTCTCATATAATAATACCTGTTTAAAGAACACTAAATTGGAGCGCCATCATGTATGTTAATGAACATAATTGCATATGGGACCTCACATAACTGCTTGCATGATTATGCTCTCTCTTTTTCTCTCTGTTTGACAAACACAGTCTCTACCAAGAAAAAATATTTGAGTATATTAGCCAACCAAAGCTGCCTCCTATCATTTGTCACCGGCAGAGTCAAACCAACAAAAAGAAAACCAATTCAAAATGTTACCTATTATTTAAAATAAATACATATGTACGCATATAAAAGCCCTCATTATGGAATAAGAACATTAAATTGGTAGTGTACATTTTGTAAGCTTAGACATGCTGTGTGCATTGTGCACATTTGTGAACATGCACACTCAAATATACACACGCTTTCTCCTCTCCTACTCATAAGAGACTGGCCGACACAACCCAATAGCCATTGACAACAGTGCCCTAGCAACCATTGGGCATCATGCCAAGCCACTGAGGTTGCCTGGTAGTGTGTTCCCATGGTAACGTTTTCTGCCTTTGTAAATAAGGTACGAGGAGGGCGAAAAAGGGGGGTTTGGGAGAAATTGTACTACAGAATCTCATTCTATCTTGAGAGAGCTAATAATTTATGGTTTGTGAGTGGCAGATACTTATCCTGGCCCTGCACCAAGCTGCCATCCGACTGAAGAGATGCATTAGCATCGACGGGGATCTCAGGTTCGAGTTCTCGCTACAGATCAGATCCAGTTTTGAGGGGGAAAGGGGAGAAACATGTAATCTTATGTTTCTACCCCTGTCTCTACTTTCTCAATTGAGAAAGTAATGATCACAAACAGCTGTAGTCTCTAATGAAGTTAAATGTGAATTTTGGACACGTTTTTAATTTATTTGTATATTTATCGGTTTGTTTGACTGTCCATGTATTAGTTTTTTATTGTTTGTTTTTATTGTGTGTATTGTTATCAGTAGTTTAAGTTTGATTTACCTTGATTTTCATTAGATTTTTTAGAATTCTATTCATTTTAAAAATGATTATATTTAGCTACACAGTGCGTGCCCGTCTGTAAAATCAAGTGGACCATCAGCGGTCCCTGGCTCTGAGTTTGAGAACCGCTGTCTGAGGCCTGCATTCCTGTTGAGCTGGCACTTGCCAGGCGATTCATAGCTGCGGGTTAACAGTTTATTTGCTGTCACTGGGCAGATTTTCCTCCTCCGTGCCCCTACATTGTTTGGGTGGTGCCATAGTCTGTGCGTCACTTCTCAAAGACGATGAGTGGTGGAGAGTCACCTGAAATCTTTGTTTTGTCTTTGACAGCAGAGCCCTAACGTTTTTTGTGTATTTTTGTAAGGAAAAGATTTTCACTTTAATTGAAAGAAATGTCTTGTTGCGAGGCAGATGGGTGATTTCAGGTATCTTTTCTCGTGAATTATCTTTCCAGTTAGTCAATCAGTTATTTTCGTCACGTATCTCATGCAAAATACCATGAGGTCTTTCCTCTCTGTTGTTCACAAATGTAATGTTTTTTAATCAAACATTTTTGGAGATTGAAGAATTGAATGCTTATTGTTTTAATGTCACCAATTCTCAAAATCTTGAGTTAAATTATATCAAAAATCCAAGTCCTAAAAGCCATGCAATATGGCCATAAATTTTACATTAGGTTTAGGTGAAAACAAGCAAGATTCTTTCTCTACAGTTCTTTCCCAGACTGTTAATCTGTAGTATTTCTGTTGAATTGCTAATTTGTAAGTTATAAATTAAAACGATTTCTGTTCATATGCAACAAAGAAATGAACGATACACTTTCTTGAATGTTTTTATTATAAATTATGTGCCTTAACTGTCAGTTCAATAAATGAATCAAAATCTCAAGCCTTCTTATCAAACCTGAACATTTGTAGAGATTTTCTAGTCTTCTTAATGGATAAGCCTCGGCTGTCAGTTTTTATACAAAACCTAAAACGTATGCAATGGATATTCCCTCAAAATAAGAGTTTAATTATTTTAGCAATAATGAGTGACAAACAATATTTTATTGCTCAGTATTGTCTCAGCTGTTGTTAGGCAAGATTAACACATGACGACCCTGTGCGTGATAATCCATATAGCCAGAGTCATTACTGGATGTGATAACAACAGTTTAGAATAAATGAACAAACTGAATTACTGCTAAATTAAATTTGAGAGGGTTACATAAACACTGTTACAAGCATGTAAAAACTGTTATGAGCTTTTTTTGGAACTTAGCCACTTAATTTACTAGCAACAGGGCATTTTTGTCTGACTTCATAAAAATACTTATATTTAGTTCTGTTTAGCATCAAATGTTTTTTCAGTATTCTGTTGCAACACTAACCCTTCATCTCCGTATTTGCCAGTTAATTCAGCAATGGCATTATTTTGTTGCTCTTGCGCCAAATTTTTGTGTCCTCAAAAACTTGGACCTGGGCACCAATACAATATTGTCGTAAGTGATTACTTAGTTGCTAACGTTTACTTTAGCCAGATGCTTTCATGAGGTATAATTTGTCAGATTTGGGTTGAAATAATGTTGCTGAGTGAAATTGTGATATTATTATAATGCACATTTATATTTAGTTTTTTTTAGGCGTACCTAGATATACACTTTGGCTCAACATGATTAATTTGTTTTTGCTCTCTCAAGAGGCTGAACTGTAATCCCCACAAAGCTTCACCTGACCCGACACCAGCCTGGGTTCAGGCTTATACACCACCCTGGCCTCCAGTGCAGGGGCTTCCCACCAGACTCATATTGGCACACAAACACACCCAGGCAGATTGGCAAAGAGCTGGCATTGGCACAACCATGCCGCATTCATGCGTGATCCGACTGCGAATGAGACGGTGAGAGAGGTTTAAAAAGGGGAGGAGCAGAATCAAGGGGATCAAGGGGGGAGACTTAGTTGGTATGAACAGAGAGATTGTCTGAGGGAAAAAAAAAGTTGTAAAAGATTTTGAGGCCTCAAATGTTCAGTGATGAAGGACAAATAAGAGGCACGTAGAGAGGCGGGAGGACGGCCAAAGAAATAAAATGAAGGGTAGACGGAGGGTGGGCTTTCAGCATGGCAAAGGGCAGTGGAGAGAGGCGAGGTGAATGGGTTTGCATTTGGAAGCTGGCCAATAAAAAAACAAACAATCTATGTCTCCATTAAGCATATGGTGCTGCCGTACCTTTTGAAGTTAACACTTAGATTGCTCATCTTTTATTTGATAATGGTTAAATGTTGAATCTTTAGCAAAATTACATGTTGAGACCGATTGCAAATGGCTTTTATCCCCGTCATGTAATTAAACTAAATGTATGACACACATCTTAAACACATTTACCTGTGCCATGCAATACATATTATTATACAGTTATGGTCCTGGGAGGCAATAGAGTAAGTTACCTTTTGAGAAATCACGGTTATACCACTTTCGTGTTTGAATCCAGCTTTGTCAGTGAGGCCCCAATCGTCCAAGACTTCAAGGTTGTATTTTTGGTGCATTGACCAAACTGAATAGGAGGCCTAGCAACTCAGCTGCACAGCAGCTATCAAGTAATCAATGAGTCCTTGAGGCACACAGGGGGAGTGTCAAAACACAGCCATTGACTGCTAACAACAGCCAATTTGATGCTTTTGCAGGAGATCACCGTAGCTATATGATGAATGTGTGGGTGCGCCCAATTATTTATGGGGTCTGAGAGAGAATTGATAGTGCTGTTACTCCAAATTGTCATCCAATTACTCACCCATTAGATCCTATTTTTTCATTGAAAACGTCTCTACGATGCACCAATTCCTGCATCACCCTGAATGTACCTTATTAAACAGTGCAAATCAGCTTATAATGTTTTACTGTGTCAAGATGTCTGACACCATTTCTGAGATTCTAATGAAGGGAAAAGTAAATAAACACACCGGCAAAACACTAACTGGACACAATCTAGATAAAATACTACATTTTTCTGTATTTACAGTCAGAAAATGCAAAGTTTCAAGTACAGAAATTGAGTCACTCACATTCATTCATTCTTTCATTCATTCATGCACTCACTCATATTTGGCCTATCTATGGCTGAAAGAAGGCATGGTCATTTCTATAGGCAAAACTATAGAAAGTATCAATAACTGGCCATTCTGCAGCACTGCTAAACTGTGTAGGGTGATTCACATCTGTAACACTGTTTGCCCTTGTTAATACTAAGACCTGATGGCAATGACGTGTTGCTCACTGCTGCTATTCTGTTAGGTAACACTTGATGATAATCTACCCCCTGAAGGTCAGTTTTGCCTTACACATAGTCAGTACACATAGATTTTCGAAGAATATTTTACCTTTGAGTGATAGTCACAGAGACAGAGAGGGAGATAACATGCAAAAAGGGTCTCAGAATGCTTCAAACACCTTTTTCACAAAAGCAGTTTGCAAGCACGCAAATCACAAACAACGGCAGCGTCACATTTCAAAAATGATTGTTGTTTGCAATTTGCAGATAAATTTGCAAGGCCTAGAGGTCTCTCCCATGCTCATGCGTGGGTCACAAGTGTGGTGTTTTTGATTAGTGAAAGGTGTCAAAATTAGCAAAAGAAGAAATAATTTCATGTCCGAATCAGAGATTGCTTGTTGTAAATTTGGTGAAACGGGCCCCAAGTCGTACGACAGGCAAAAGTGTTTATACCTATTTCAAACAACCACACTCGACAGTGGGATGAAAAGCCTGTTGTGTCAGAGAGGGATGAGGCACGATAATCGTACAAATGGGGATAATGGAGCAGACGTTCGGTCAGTCTCTCCTCGAAGGCATTCATGTGTTTTGCTCAGCTGTACACGCCTAAAGAGTGAATTAAAAAGCTTGAGAGTTCAAACCCTTTCAAAACTCTGCACACCTGGCCACATGGTCGTGATTGTCGGATTGCTTGTTTCGGAACATTCAAACATTTTAGATGCACCTTCCCCCCGATACTGCAGTTGGAAATGGTGTTTCAGACAGTCTGA
Organism: Coreoperca whiteheadi; assembly: GCA_011952105.1. Lineage (NCBI taxonomy): Eukaryota > Metazoa > Chordata > Actinopteri > Centrarchiformes > Sinipercidae > Coreoperca > Coreoperca whiteheadi. Next base: position 10,309,117 of record CM022477.1, read on the forward strand.
CAATCACTTAATTTGAAGCATAGGCAAGGGAAGGCAAGATTATTTTTATAGTGCCTTTCAACAACAAGGCAATTCAAAGTGCTTTACCTAAGACATAAAAAGGCTTAAAGAAAAGATATAAAAGAAAGACAAAGCAATATAGACAGGCATTTAATTATGCGAGAATAAATAAAAGACAAAAAATAAGCAAAAATGTAATAAAACAACATTAAAAATTACAGTGCAGTGAGAGATATAAATGATTTGTCCCAGTGGAAAACAGAAAGGTTTTAAGCCTTGTTTTAAAAGAACCAAGAGTTTTGAGGGAGTTTGTTTAAGAGATGGTGGTGCAGAGGTATTCTAAGACATTTACACGGTGGCATCTTAACTAAATGAGCTGTGAAGACACTAATAACTATAATTTTAGAACTATGGTACGAAGAAATGCGCTAAACCTGAGCACATTAATGTTTTTATACTTTAGCAACATCAAAATGGATGAACTGTATTCGGGGCGGCCGTGGCTTGGTGGCAGAACGGTTGCCTCCCAATCGGAAGGTTGGCGGTTCGATCCCCCAGCCATGCGCCGAAGCATCCTTGAGCAAGATACTGAACCCCAAAATGCTCCCGAAGCTGCGTCTTCGGTTTGTGAATGTTCTCATATGTAAGTCGCTTTGGATAAAAGCGTCTGCTAAATGACTAAATGTAAATGTAAAATAAGTTGACGCCAGTATAAACATATGATATTATATATGACAAAGCTGACACGATTAGTCAATTCATCAATTAGTCCATCGACAGAAAATTAATCATCAACAGTTTTGATTATCAATCAGTTGTTATAGTTATTTTTCAAACAAAAGAAGTTTGCTACTTTTCTTTGTCTTAGCAAACTAAATATCTTTGGGGTTTGGAGTGTTGTTTGGAAAAAGCAGCAGATTTATTGATAATGAGAAAGAAACATTAGTTGCAGCCTTAATATATAATTAAATCTTAAGAGTATTTGTGGTCAAACATCTTGAGTTAATACGCTGCTTTATACAAGTAAAGACTCCACACAGCAAAGAGAAACGTTGTTCCCACAACCAGCTGGAAGTGTGATATATATATATATATATAT
>CM022477.1:10312397-10335469 GCA_011952105.1 Coreoperca whiteheadi
CCCCCAACACCACCCCCACCCCACCCCCTCTGTCCCCCTGTGCGTCTGGCTAGTGGCTCAGACACTCAGTATCCGCATTGCGTTGCAGTGCTCCAGTGAGGAGGGGAAAAAAGAGCATATATCAGCAATCTCTGCCGAGCACTGCTCTTTTCTGTACGCACACAAAGAAACGACTCCCCAGCATGTTCCAACTCAAGAGGAAATACAACCGTCACAATAGAGCCGCCTGCCATGCCGCTATTTTATAAAACGTGGCCAGTTCCTGCATTTGTGTTACCTTTTAATACTGACATTTCATACATAATGTTGTTATTCCTAATAACAGCACTATTTTCTCTTTAATTCCTCTTAAGTTTATTCTATTATATTCCGTTGTATCACGTCACACCTGCATGAAATTAAAAAAATGTATTTTATATTGAAATTGGCTACAGTAAATTTAAAATTCTCATGCACATGAAGTGGGGAGTTTTTCTGTGTAAGATGCAAAAGTTCAGCTATGTGATTTCACTGTTTCTCATGGCTTACTTATCGCTCACCATATGATAGTGGATATTTGGGAATTTGTGCAACAAAGGCAGACGGATTGATATGTGATGAATTGTGCTGATAGTAGACTGTTATGTTAACGGAATATGGAAGAAGAGCAGCAGTGTTGAAGTCAGAACGGCTGGGAGGTTAATCACCTTTGGGCTGTCTGTGGCTTTGATCCTCATGCTGTGTAAAATCCACTGCCTCCCCCCCGTTCCCTCCCTTCCTCACACACTCCCTCTCACACAGATACATGTGTGCACAGCGGTGCACAAGGACGTACATGCACACACCTCACACACACGCGCCTCCCTCCTTCAGATGCACGAGCGTAGCAGCGCAAGTTCAAACGCACACACACAAACAAACACAGAGTAATAGACACCCATTTAGAGACACAGCATCGTATGGACGTAGACTGCAAGATGGGCAAGACGGAGCGTCACGCCTGGAAAAAATGTAAGGGGTTAGAGTGGGGGAGAGAGAGAGAGGGAGGGAGGGAGCGAGATGAGGAGGAAAGGATGAAAATGAGGGGAAGGGCTGAGACCGAGCAGGGGGAGGCGGGGACAGAGTGATAGAGAGTGTTCAGGCAAGAGAAGAAGAGAGAGCGATAGCTGGAGATACTGCATGCTTGCATAAGTGTCTGAGTGTGTGTGTGTGTGTGTGTGTGTGTGTGTGTTTGTGTATGATGTATGTAGGTGACACAGATTTATGAAAGGAGAGGGTCATAGATGGAGGCGCTGTTGGTGGTTGTTGGGGGTTGGGGGAAGTGGGGGTGTTGGTACAGCACCAGATAATGGAATCAATGCAATCTGTGTGTGTTTTTCTGTGTGTGTGTGTGTGTGTGTGTGTGTGTGTGTGTGTGTGTGTGTGTAGCATACCTGCCTCATAGACATTGCCTACTCGGACTCTAATCGCCTGGAGAATTAGTGATGTGACTTGGCAGAGGGAAACAGCCACAAAACAGAGCCAGGGACAGCGCCTGAGAGAGGGATAGAAGAAGAGGAGAGACAAAAAGAGGAGAGCGAGAGATGGAGGGGTAGCGAGAGGGGAATAGCTTTTCTGTTCGCCGCCGCGTACAGCACTCAGAGAAAAGGAAGACTGTGAAGAAGGGGCAGGATAGGTTTTATCACAAGTAATTTTCTTTACCACTGGATTAATTGTTGCTTTTTTTTTCTCTCAAGGGGAAAACGGATCAATAACTCATTGAAAGAGTGCATTGTGTTATATGTGTTTGTGTGTGCGCGTACCTGTTTTATGTACATGCACTTGTTGTATGCATGTGCGCACAGACATGAGTACAAATGTGTGTGTGTGTTCATGTAAGGAGCACCAGGCAAAGGCAAATGGTGAGTTCAGATTGACTTAAACGGGCCGGCTAACACATCGAGACAAGCAATTCGACTGACCACGTCCGCCCGCCATCTTCCCTTCATTTGTGTCCACCATAGTGTTCATTGTTTTTGACATAGGTAATTTTTTACATGAAAATATTTAACTTCATCCTCCCTCTAGCTTCTGGTTTTCATCCTCCGGTCTTTGTCTCTCGTGCGCTGGAGAGCAGCAGAGGAGAAAACTGGGACAGAGGAAAATATCTCAAAGCACAGAGACAAAGAGGAAGCAGAGAGAGGCAGTCTAATTTCTCACACTGGCAGCAAAAGGCTTCATGTTCTGTGCGCCTTTTGGAGTGGCGTGTTTGTCTGCATGTGTGTGCACCTGGCCACAGACCGATTTTGTAAGTTGGGGACGTGTTCTGGATTGTTGGCAGATGGTAAAGCTGTCGTCTGCTCAGAATTAACATGTGATGCAAATGGGGCTTTTCAGCTGTGTACCGGTTGTTTGGACCCTGACTCATATTCTTCATGTGGCGTCTGCCATGCCAGGCTTGCATGACATTTATTTTGTCTGGGGAAGAGTAAACCAGTGTTACTCCCTCGAGGCTGAGCATCTTTGTCATGGGGGAGTGATTGCATAATCCTCTGAGATCACAAGGCCTGTAGGAAATATAAGACTACAGTGTTGTCAGCGGCTCCAGGCACAGCTGTCTGTGGATGTTTCATGCATGTGCACAAGCAAAGAATCGAGTGTGTGTCTATGAACTGTATGACCGCTGTGTCGTAGTTTAACGCTCATACAAGCCGCGCGGTCGTGTGTTCATACCATATGCAAATCCCGATTTATACATTAAATTTGAGGACTTTTCCTCTGCGTATGTGTGTCTGTCTTCAAATGCTTTGCCTATCTGTCTGCCAGTAGGGGGCATTTTGTTTGAATGTCTTACTGCACAGACCTGCAATGAAAAACAGGCGCTGGCTATGTCAGGAGGAAAGACAGTGAAAGGGCCCTGAAAATAAAACGAACGGATAAATAACTCTACGAGAATTGATATTTGTATTTTGAAAAACATGCTCTAATTAAATCTTTCTCTTTCTGCAGGATGTGGTCCAGTCCATTTTGCGCAGACGTGTCAAGACGAAACATTTCATGTCGGACTGCACCGGTATGGATTAAAAACAATGGTAGCCTTCTAATGTGACGCATAAACTGTCTCTCATTTTAAAATCTCTTTTTGTTATAATATCAGATGGTACCTATCTATCAGTAGTTAAAATTGTATTTCTATGCAGGTTTAATGTCAAAAGTAAATCTAGCTGAGCTTAAATAATGGCACACTCACTTAAATAACATTCATACTTAACGTACGTCGCAGAAATATATTTTTTCATGTAAATATTTCATGGCTCGCAGTAATATTCGGGACGTTGTTTTGGATTTTACCTGTGGACAATGTTGACCGCTGCCATTTCAGACCAGCCATGTCTGTCGGCATGCTTCATTGTCCCTGAGACCCTTAACCTGTGATGATATGAAAGGTCACAGGTGAGGTCCTTGGGAACAAAGTTGCATGCAACTGCATCTGGAGGCCACAACATTTCCTGTCATTAGACAGGAGACACAACTTCTTACAATGCCAGACAAAAGTTATGTACTTTTTAAAATCATGAGATGATCGCAAATGTCAGAAATGTATCCCGGATCAGAGGAAATCTGCAGAGCATTTGTAGAATAAGATGTTTTTTCGACTGCATGAACTCATCTGTTGAGAATTCCCCAAACTTTCCAGACATCATGGAAAGCCAAGAAGAGACAACACGGTTCACTGGAGGGGGCAGTACCTTTTGGCCGGCTTTGTGCGGCGAACACTCACATGGTTCAATAAAAAGGCAGCCAAGGTTCATGACCCCGATATATGATTCACACGAGATTTTTAAATCTGTTCACAGATGTTGAATTACAACATTCAAGACCTGAAGTCAAGAGACAGGGAACGCGTTGATAGTTACAGTTACGAAAAGACAGCCAAGTGTCATCACCTTGAAGCTGACTCTTTTGTAGACATGTTAAAGCTCCTCACAGCAACTAAAAATATTTGTTATTGTTAGACTTTGAAGGAAATATTTTGGTGAGAAAAAATTCGTGCATTTTCAAAGGGCTGCGACGATTGATTATTTTCAATAACTGCTGATAATTTTATCAATTAATCGATTGAACATAAGGAAGAATCCTGTTGTTTTGTGCGTCTAACAGCCCAAAACTCAATCATATTTAGTGTACTATCACAAGAAAATCAGCAAATCACAACTGAGAAAATGTTTGAAAAATAACTTAATCGATTAACTGAATATCAAAATAGTAGCGAATTAATTTTCTGTCGATTGACTAATTGATTAATCAACTGGCTGTTGCAGCTCTACATTCTCATAATTTTTTTTGGATGAACGATTTGATTAACTGCAAGTATGATAATAAAAGTCAAGCAATGGAGAAAAGTTGTTTTGTTTTTGTTAAATACCATGTAAATTCAATAAATACAGAAAAGGATTTTTTAAAACATAATCTGCTGTTTTCTTTTATTGGCCTTGCTGGTGTTTTGTGGCACGTAGGATACATTTTTGCTCACCCAGTCAGATCAGAGCAGTCATCAATGTCGTAAGGATCAACATGTGATATCAGACTCCTACAGAAAACAAAAGAAGCTTCTTCACTGTCACATTTTTCTGACTGCTTAACAAAGCGCCAGAGCTTGGCAGATTTCAGGTGAATAAACGAAAGTGACGTGGTCCTCTTTCAGACTCTCGCCCTGACACTCGGCCAGGGTGGCCCAGTGTTCCCTGGCTCTCAGCCCCTCCATGTGTTTGTGCATCCCAGGACAGTTGACATTGATTGTGCAGGAGACAGACCGAGACACATTAGTACCCAGCTCGCTCCTGCCGCTGAAAAACACATTAACCGGCTGCATTGGGAGCCCTGTCTGGTAACCATGGCAAAGCACACAGGAAAGGAGGAGGAGGAGGAGGGTTGAGACGGGGCAGCGGGTTCAGCACGCAGTCTCTCAGGGGTTGTCTTTCTCAAACGCTCCTTTCCTTTCCTCCGGCCACGTCTGTCATTTTCTCCCAGCCTCTCTCTCCTTTTGAGCTGACAGCTTCTCTCTCTCTGTCTCTCTCATCCTCACACACATATAAACACAATTTGCATATTTCTTTTCTCTTCTCTTGCATGCTTCTTCTTATTGATGCTGACCTCATCAGTCTGCCCTCATACTCCACCCCCTTATCCAACTACCCTGTGCAACAGAACCTGCTTCTCTCTAAATTTGCCTTTTTTTCTAGCCTGTCCCCCCCAATGTCTTTTCTTCCATTGTCAGTATGGTTCCCCTCTGTGGAGGGGCACAGTAAAGACAAGAGGGAACTAAAACAATGCGAAAATGTGGAATAAACTCAGCTAAAACTGATACTGAAGGACAGATGGGCTGATAATTTCCCACAATCATAATAGTGATGTATTAAGGACTTTTTATATTTGTTTTTCTGTACTTCATTATGTGCATAGTACAGTAGATGCACTTAATGTATATACAGTAGTAGGTCTAGTTTTTTTTTATAAAGTTATTCATCTATACTATGCATCTTTTGTACTTCTGCTGCTGTGACACCTTTCCCTGTTTTGGATCAATAAAGTTTATCTTATCTTATAAATCACTCAAACCCTCTTATGGCCTGTGTTTAAATAGTACTTTGATATTTGTATCAAGGAAATGTTTAACTTAGTGCTATATTGGCTCACCGAGTTTTAATAAATGTTTGGTTGGAAAGTAACCATCTCATGTGTTTTTACTCTGGTATTGCTTAAGTCCAATTTTAAGACTTTGAAACAGGAAACCATATATTTGCTTACTAATAAAATGGTTTTGCATATAAAACCAAATCATGCAAGTTTTATACTTTTTAACTTAAAGCTCAGCTATGTAACTTATGCTGAACCGCAGCCAGTGTGGCCTCTAGTGGCAATTACAGGATAATGGTAAATGGTAAAAAACAAAGTGTAACAAGTAAAGTCAGTGAACTGACTCAGTAATAAGTGGTGCATACAATGTTTCTCAAGCTCTTCACATAAAATCTGCTCTGAAGATTTTCTTCCTTGAACATAACTCAAGTTTTTTATATTCAAACTAGAAGAACTCATCAGAAATGACAGACATTTTACTGAAAAATATAGTCCTTAAATCATCATACAATGAGCAATAAAACATAAAATTTACTTTGTCTTCAGTTTTACTTTTATTACACATCAAACAAAGCCTTTTCTCTTCAGGAGATACTTTAAACCTGCCTGTTTCTATGCTAATGTTGGTATACCTGAATGCACACAAGGCACTTTTATATGAGAATATGTTTAGAATTTAGGTTTGTTCCAAAGATCAACAGACCATCGTTCCTTACACTATTATTAATATTATTGTTAAGTATTCTTATATTTAGTACCTGAGGAGTTGTATTATTAGTTTAACATGTTTCTTTGAGCAGGGTGTTTATCAGAGTGGTACAGAGTTCAATCTGTGTATTTCTAGAGTTTTGTTACTTTCCTTCTTCACTGTAAATGTTACACATCATATTTTGTCACTACTGTCCAATAATTATTTACACTTATCAAATTAGTCTGTAGGGTTCAGTGTCTCAAAGTCACAGTGCTTGGTTTGGGTGGCAACAAACTAAAGTAAAACACTGTACTTAATTAAAATGATCAGTTTAATTAAATAACAATAAATAATAATTACATTTGAATTACTTCACATGAGCATATCCACTTTGTGGTACTATTTACTTCACGAGCTGTAGGTAGTTTACTTCTAAAAAATATGTTGTAAGAGTTTAAACAAGCCAGCATTATACGCAGTCGTTGATCCACCACCACACAAATATGCACCATGTGACAATAAGTTCACACTGTGAAAGCAATCAGTGCTCACAATGAGCATAGAGGAGCCAAGAGGTAGCTGAAATGCTTTTTACATTTCTCACTACATGTCCAGTTGTGTAGCATTATGCATCTGTCTTTCACACATCGGAGGGCATCAAAATGCTGTGATTCACAAAAAAGGACTTAAGGAAACAGACAACTGTGCCTCACATCCTGGGTAAGTTGTAACAACACTTCAGAGTAACATACATCAGATGTAAAGTGGACAGAAACCAACCCAAACCCTCATGGTGCTAAACTATCTGAAACACAGCAAAGTAGTCTTAGTGTGACCTCAGTATGAGAGTTCAAAATACTAAAATATTGAAGACATTTAATTTTACTCACCACAATATCAGAACTTTGGCTGTGAAATTGTTAATTTTCCTCACTGCCTTTTTTCCCCCCTGATCGGTGATGTTCTCATTCCTGTGGCTCAGATCATGCAGGTCTGTTTCATAATGTGGATATAAGGAGAGTGAGCACATTTGGTTGACTATCCTTTAACATGAGTATTGTAGTGATGTCATCTCCTTTTATGTTCATAGATGAGAAGATGAACTTTATTGAGTATAGAGACATTGTGAGTATCTACTTAAAATGAAGCATGTGAAAACAAAAATCCAAGGGAATTATTACCATATACACCAACATAAATAGTAAGTATAAAGAGCATTGAACCAAAGTGGTAACGCAATGAAAAAAAATAAATTCAGAAATTTCCCCTGAGAGAATGAAATTGGGTGGTGTGTGAAGTGTCTTGGGTCTGCAGGTAGCAGTGTGAAAAGATTAAAGACGTGCCATAGCAAATGTGTGTATAAACACTGTATGTGGGCTACGTTACATGTGAGAACTCGCAGTAACAGCCCGGGAGTCGGCGGGGAAGCTGAGGCGGAACTCAAACTCTGCGCTAAAGTTTCACTCTGAGCCTCCTAAACATCACGGACGGACCCGGAAGCGGTCGCAAATTTAAACAGCCATCACAGCAACAATAAACGCGTACTTTCACTTTACGGGCTGTCTGATGAATCAATGATTTATGGAAAATTAAGCAGAAATCTTACAGAGGGTTTCTTGAAGGTGAGATATGCATTCTGTTGTTTGCAGTATTTTATCTGCTGCACGCCGCAAGCTAACGTTACTCTTTCCATCGCCATGGATTTTGAAGCTGACTATTACCTGGAAAACAATCTAGTCCGTAGTCATAGCGAGTGTTTAAGGCCCTAAATCTGACCATATGGATTGTCCTTTAGTTACATTTCAGCATGCATGGGGGTTTTACGATTTTTAAAAATAAATTGCATATGTTTCGATCTGTAAATGCAGCGGTATTAATAGTGCACATGTTATTGCTAGCTTCCCAAGCACTTGACCATCGGTACACCTTTCCGCCGTTGGAAGATTGTCGTACAGAGAATAGACACAGCCGTGCAAAACCCACCCTTTAAATAATAATAAAGACATGTAAACTTGTATTAATTGCCTTCCAAATTATTGAAACAAATATGTACATGTGTGCTGTCTTACTTTGCAGACTAGGTTGTTTATGAAGGGTTTATTTGTTTCATTTTAGCAAAAGGGTAATATTATTTTCTAGAAAAAGTATTGTTTTTTTCAGTAATAAATGTTTTTCTGAACTGCAGGCCGTTTTTAAGCTGTTAGGAGTGGATCAGTAAAGCATTGGACAGGTGAAATCCTTAGTTATAACATGCAGGCTTGAATAAACTGTAAAAATGAGCTTATAACTATGCTTGTATTTATAAATAATCATTGTGTCCATACAAGGGTCATCAATTAGAGGGAATAAATAAATATTTTCAAATGACTATCCATAATTACAATTAACCTGCATTAGATAAGTGTGAGCGATTTAAGCACATTAGATACAGAGACACATTTTAAAACTCACATATTATTTCACCATATTAAGTTGGGTGTATAGTTTGACATAGTTAATATGATCTATATTACATTTTAAACCACTGTCACAGTTCAAGAATGGCAAATTGCATCATGTCTCAAATATACTGGACATACTTCTTATGAATAGCAAGAACAAAAAAAAAGACAAGTTGCTCACTTAAAGCATTTGTTTGTTTTCGAAAGACTCTTTAACATTGTAACAAGATATTTTTCATGTTTTTAAGACATTTTTCTAGTTATTTCTGTATATCACTGAATGTAGGTTTAACCAATACTCTTTATCTGGTTGTTCTATCTTTCCTGGAGCACAAGGCAACGTCTTCAAGTCTCCTGTTTTGTCCGACCAACAGTCCAAAACTGTTCAATTTACTGAAAATAAAATCCAGAATTGTGTAACACTGAAGTCATGCATGATCACATTTACACCCAGTTATATAATCAATATTAAATAGTTTTAATGTATATATCAACTGATTATTAATTAAATATCAATGATGTATTTCAATGTACAATTTACAGGTGCAAACCTAACAGAAGCATTCCAGCTGACGGCAACAGTATGGAAGAAGAAATAAAGATGGCTGAGACAGAACAAGGAGATGAGGCGAACAATGAGGGAGAGCCCAGTGTAGACATGTCCAACAACAGTCCAACTAAAAGAGGCAGAGGGAGGCCACAAGGTTCAAAGAAGCTGAAGGTTTGTGTTACAGATGTTAACCTAATGGAGCTGGTTTCAGGCATTTCCAACGGTGGGTCCACACAGCCCCCGAAGGGAAGAGGGCGTCCAAAACTCCCTGGCACGAAACACACAGAGCTGCAAGGGTCAGGAGACGACAATGCTGATGATTCTGTGCGAACTCCTAGGGGTCAAGAGAGGCCAAAAGGGTCCAAGAAACAGGCCGGTGATGAAGACAGTCCTATAACAGACCATTCTCCTAAGAAAAGAGGTAGGCCAAAAAAGTCTCTCAGCAAAAGCACCCTTGAGAAGGCTGATGCTGAAGACTTACCGAATGGTGCCTCTGATACGCTAAAACCAGGAAGGGGTCGTCCAAAAGGATCCACAAAGCGCAAGTCACAAAGTTTAACAAGTGGCGAAGAGAATGAAGGCAGTTCCGTAATACCTAGGAAAAGAGGTCGACCAAAAGGCTCTCTCAATATTACACCCAGACTGGAGAGAGAGGTGAGCAGTGAGGGGGAGGCAGAAGCTGATGGAAGCCTAAGCTCACTGAAAAGGGGGAGGGGGAGGCTCAGGAAGGTGGAGGTGAATAACACCGGGGAGTCGACGCAGGACACATCAAATGGCATCTCAAAGACGCCTCGGAGAGGGAGGGGAAGGCCAAGAAAAAGTATTGAACAGAAGAGCGGAGAGGAACAAGAACAGGTCACAGATGACTCCCAGCCAGCGAGGAGGGGAAGAGGCCGACCTAAAGGCTCTTTAAACAAGAAGGTGCACGGTAAGGTAGGCCGACCGCGGAGAGTACATGTCCCGCCTGCAAGAGGGAAGCGTGGTCGACCACGAAAACCACCAGCCAAAAGGGGAAGGCCAAGGAAGTACCCTCTGCCGTCACCTGAGGAGCTGAAAAAGCCAAAAGTCTGGAAGCCGTTGGGAAGGCCGAGGAAATACCCACGTGTTGATTCTCCAGTGGGAGCTCCACCAGCCCCTCGCCGAAGCCGCGGTCGACCCCGCAAGTCAGAGTCCAAGAAAGGCGCTCACTTACGCAAGAGTTTGCCCAGCACTCCATCCTCACCACGCAACTCCAATGATGGACCCCCGAGAAAAAGGGGCCGTCCCCCAAGTACTGCAAAAAGTGAAGAGTACACCCCGCGGAAAAGGGGCCGCCCTAAAGGTTCAGTCAACAAAAACAAAGCCAGGAGTGAAACACAGCTGGACAGCGCCCTCCCTAACCATTCAAAGAGTGATTCATCCACTGTTGGGGTGGAACCTGACGGAGAGCCGGGAGAAGAGGAGGTTGAGCACGAAACAGAGACAATGCCCATCGAGCACGGAAGCGATACTGAAGAAACGCTCATCGATCAGGATGCAAGCTTTGAAGTTAGTAACCAGGCTTGATGAACGATCCCGGTCTGACCAAAAGTTGCTGTAGTAGCTGCCGTTTAAAACATTGAAAACAATCTTGTCATTGAAAACACGTTTTTAACATTTTGTCAGTTGGGTAGGCTAGATATTCAGCAGCTCTTCTGTTTTCCTGACTAACTTGTTCATGTTGTTTTATTGTGAGTTTTTAAAAATACATCATTTCTGTCATCTGATTAAGCAGTAGTACTAATAATATTTTACTAGAACTGGCATGTAGAGTTTATAATAGACTGACTGTTCCAGTTTTCATTTAGCTTTCAGATGTAGTGTTTGTCAGTTTAATTGTAACTGCTGGGGAATGATTTGGATGGGGAAAAAATGTCCAAACAAAATGTTGGGAGAGAATAACAACAGTGAGGTAAAATTACTGTATTTTGTCAACAGAGTCCAGGGCTCCAGGGTGCGACCAAAAATCTTTCAAGTGCAACTTAACATTGTCATTGGTTACGCTAGTGCGCCTGAAATTTAGCAGGTCTGATAAAAATATTTTTTAAAAACTGCTCCATCCGCGGTTGATTAACTAGTAATCAACAATCTCCCCTCACGTGCGATCTACTGACAATGCTCTGCAGAGAAACACAGAGAGAGAGTCTCCTGTTTATACAGGCCTACTTATGCTGTTGTTTTGTAAAAGCTTGTGAGTGCACCTGTTGGTGCTGATGTCATTCGGTGCCATGTTGGTTTCGATTGTTTTGATATGTGACTTCATTACCAACAAGCCTCCTCCATACGTGGCTCAGCTGCTGCTGAGAAAACAGAAGGAAGCAGGCTGTGTGTGTGTGTGTGTGTGTGTGTGTGTGTGTGTGTGTGTGTGTGTGTGTGTAAGTAATAACCTCCTAGAAATAGGGTCATGTTATTATGTTGTTATAACATTCTGGTTTAATATTATTTAATATCTTATTGTCTATTTTAGTTAGGATTCTTCACCTGCAGTACTTACTTCTGTTTCCTTATACTTCTTTATATTCCTAATATGTTTATTGTTTTGCACCAAAACACCAAAGCAAATTCCTCGTATAGGTAAACCTACTTGGCAATAAAGCTGTTTCTGATTCTTATGTATTAATGTAGGTTATTCTTTCAAATTGTATATAACTATGTGCTCGTGCACCTACATGAAAAAGTTAGGCGCATCAGTGCCACCAATGTAAAAGGTTAGTTGGAGCCCTGGAGTCTGGTGGCTTTGAGGAGAGCGATATTGTTTCTGGTTTAACAAAAAGGTCTGTCTCTGTAGGGTCCTTTTCCATAATGTTGTCAGACACGTACAATAACAATCTGAGCCTGTCAGTGGCAAAAATGAGCACTTTTAGTCATGAGCATTACATTGCAGCCCTGCTTCGTGGCTGCCGGCTGCAGAGCCTCTCGCTCAACTATGGTCCAGTTTCAAAAATTGTTGTCCCCATTACACACAAAGACATGGGAAAATAGGGTCCAGGTTGAAACATACTTAGGTTTCCCTTTAAAGCAGAAATACTAAATATACAAAGATATTGGAACCACGCACTTTACTGGTGAGTAAAGGCTCTGTTCCAGTGCTGAATTTCTAGTAATTTGTGTTATTTATAATGTCTATGTGATTCTGAATGAGGTTTTCTTGCTTCTGGAACAAAACTCTGAAGTTGCAGTTTCACCTTGGCTCTCTATTGAGTATCTGAGGAGAGTTTGGGGGCTTGCGAGACAAAATATGTCTAAATGATGTCACAATTTTCTCAATGCCATTTCACAGTTGATCATGTCTTCATACTTGTTTTGCCTTAATTGCCAAAGCTTTGAATGTACCATCAGTTACCGTTCCTTAGATCAGTGAGTTGTCTTGCACAGATCAGCCTCTCAACTTTAATTGCATGCATTCCATGACAGGAAGAAAAGCGCTGTATCAAACGCCTTCCCGCCGCTCACAGTCGCCCAGAAGATTTCTTTCTCCACTTGTACCATTTACTTTTTTAGTTTCAGCTGTTATTATTTGCAGTTGTTATTTCACTCCTTTCTCTAAATGTCTATGTGTAGCTATGAAGCCTTTTATTTTTTTATAACTTGGGACTGTCATGAGATTAAATTCAAGTGATTGGATTGATTTCACAAACATTCATTTACTTGTTTTTGAGCACCTTGTGTACAGATTGTGTGACATGACTTGTACATCATTATTACTGATATTAACACCTTTATGGTTGGGTCAAACAATTTAAGTTTCTAAATGCCAAATTGTGCTTCTGTGTGTCAAGTTATCATGTGTAAAATGAATGTGAGATGAGGATAGAAATGAAGGCTTAGGGTTTAAAAAAATCACATTTGATCTGGCTTTGTGAAGTCAAATCATTTTAAGTGGACATATTTGGATTTTGTGTGTTTTGAACAAGAAGTCAATAATTTGTGAGATTATGCTCTTGAAATAAAATGTTGATCTTGCTGTTTTATTTTGCACAGTGTGGCGTGATGTTTGGATCAGGCATGACTCCACTCCTTTCTATTCCTGTTTATTTCTTTTCTTTTTCATTATTGTTTACATAACTTAATGATGTAAACAAACCACATAGGCAATAATTAGCTGTTTGTTGCTGAGTGTGTGTGTTGCAGCTCCACCCTCACCAGTCCTGTTTGGTGACTTGACTGATGAGTCAAGCTAAAGCAAAGGCTGTGTGTGTGACACAGATGAATCACTCCAAACTATAAAAGCAGCACAAGTCAGGGTTTGTGTCGTTAAGTAAAACAATAAAAAAACAATTATAAAATATTCTAGCTTTATTGGTTATCATGATGTAGTTAATGTTATGTATGATTTTAGTACAGTATATGTTGTATGTCTTTCATACCGGGACGTGTAGTCTTAGTATTCAATAGACATTTTACTCCGAAAATGAATTCATGACTGCAGAAGGTATAATGTACTGTCATGGTATGTAGGTTCTTGTTTGTTTATTACACCCTGACCAAGACATAAGGACAATGCAATAAAGTAAGGGACTTTTGGCATGTATAAGCATTTTTGACTTTGTTAAAAAAAAATGTTGAGCATAAGATCTGTAAATCTATACCATTCAATTTTGTCATTGTACTGATTCAAAAACACAATTTTTACATTTTGTATTGGTCAAACAAACATTGCCAAACAAGATGATAAAGTGACGACACAAGTACAGATTTCACATATAAAGCATTTGTTTCAAACAGAACAAAAATTATATAAGCATAATGTGTGTATTGAAAAAAGACAAATATAAAGAAACCAGAAAGTTAGTTTAAATTTAAAAAATCAATTGTAGAGACAAACGAGTTCATGGACCTTGAGTTAATGATTCAGGCTCAATAGCTAGTTATAATAAAAAAAACAAACTAATATGTGCCTGCGAATTAGTATTTCGACAGCATGATTTATTAACTAGAGGGCAAAACTACTAATTCAAAAGCGCCAATTATTAAATAGCACGAATTACTAAATCGAGAGCAGGAATTATTAAACGGAGAGCTCGAATTTGCGGCGACGTTTTCGGTACTTGGGAATAGCAGCAGAGTGATACCTCTGCACTTTGGTAAAGAATGGTTTGAGCACCTGGTCACACCTGCCAGGTTACTTCTGCCTCCACCAGTGACAAACAGCTAAACTAAACTGAACTACGGAGGTCGCTTCTTGTAGACAAAGTTACGGATTGTTTCGGTGATGTGACCGCATTAAAAACAGGTACGTCAACCATTAACGTTTGATAGTTTTATCTGTTTAAGTATCACGAGACTCGGCCGTAAATACAGTTTGCTGAACAAGTTTTATCTGTGTACTTGAAACTACGCTCCGCACTGCTGCGCACCGAGCCTAATTAGCTCCCCCGCAATGTAAATACAGGATTGAAAAAGCTTTTTAAAACGCCTCACAACAAACTCGACCATGAAGTTGGTAAACAAGGATCAGTTATTAAGTGAAAATCCCAACAGTAGACTGTGGTGACAGTTCACTCTCTTGCAAACAAGCTGGAAAGTCTTAGTAGTAGCTCCTACTGAATATTTTCAGAGTTTGTAAAACATTGTAGCGTTGATTTAGGACTGATTAAAACTGAAAAAGTAAATATAGGGTAGGCTACATTATCTTTACACATGAGCAAATCTCTCCTGAAACCAGACTTAAACACTGATTAGGCTGGACAGCCCTTTATTAATTTTTTTTTATAAAATCTACAAATGAAGCCTCCAAATCTCACTTATGTTAGAGTTCAGAAATGTGTTACAAATCCAGCCGGGGTTTACTCCTCCATGTCACAGTCACAACAACCTAATTTGAAAGCTTTTTCAGCTGCTCTTGATGCAGTTGGATGTAGTTGGACTGTAGCAGGCAGGCAAAGTCCAGGCTGTTTCCTGTGTTTTCAGGCAGCAGGAACGCAGCCACGTTCCTATAGCTTGGTACTCACTTATGTGAATGTGACAGTGTTTTCTATTTACGACTTGGCCTTACAGATATCACAAAGTTGGGTTGAGCTGGGGGTGACACACTTGGGCCTCTAGACTCTGCTAATATTTAAAAATGACAAGTGAAATTTGATTGAAGCAAGATTTAGTAGTTTGTGTAGAGTGTCTGTTCTGAAAGGATAGGGGAGTTTTCTGTGTTTAAGTAGGCATCACTCTGTTATCAGTTCTGAATTGTGATATATTCCCTCTGCAGATATTACATACTGCTGACATTACAGTTTGGGGGTGTTAGTTTTGGAGAGATGTTAATGTTGGTATTTTAAACTTAAGGAGGTAAAATGAACAACAGCTGGCCTAGAGTTTGTGTAGTACTGTCTTCGTGGTGTTTTATGACCGTAATGTGTAGTTCCCACAGGGACGTCTAAAGTATATTAGTGTTTACTTGATTAGTCAAAGAATCGATTAGTCTATTGACAGAAAATTAATCAGCAACAATGTTGTTATGCAATTAATCCTTAACACTATGTTTCCCACTGTAGTTTGTCTTTTGTGATAGTAAAATGTTCTCAAAACTAGCAGTTTGAAGATGTGTTATAGACCAAACAATTAATTGGTTAATTGACAAAGTATTCACCAGATTAATTGATAATGAAGCTAGAGGTTAGCTGCAGCCCTGAAGTATGTTCTCTTCTAATATATGATTTTGACTTTATTAACAGTGGTGAAATAAGGCGAAGATGCCATACTGTTATCTCCTTCAAATAATTGGACATAATGCTGATATATCCACAAAGTCTAATTCAGTCTCACCGGATTTGTTGTTTTGTGATACTTGTTCTGGTGTTTGCGAGTCTTGTTCTTCACCATGAAATACTTATATTAAGGCAACAGTGTAGAAATAGCAATCTTTAAGATTGATTTTCTGTCATGTGCTTAAATAGGACTGACAGCTGCACAAAATATGCTCTTTACACTGTGGTGGCCTGTGCAGCGCAGGACACGTCATATAGGGCAACACACCAATGATAAACAGTAGACATTTATTTATTTATTTTTGAAGGCAGGACATTGTTTTAAACATGGTTGTAACTTTTTCCTCCTTCACAGAGAAATCAACAAACGTGGCCAAAAATGACTTTAAGCAACTGGAAGAAGCTTTGCTAACAGACTCTTGACAGTGCCACATGTATCGACTGAAAAGAGAGAAAATTGAATAAAAAAAGCTCAAGAATGTCTGAATGCGGTGGTTTAACCTCAGAATTAGGTTCCCTTTCACCTGCTGGTCCAACTGCAGAGCCACAAATAGCAGGAAGTAAAAACCCACAAGAGAGCAGCAGCTTAGAGGAAAAAAGTGAGAATACAGAAGAGGATTTAAAGGAGGAGGAAGAGGAAATGACCAGCTCTGCTCTTCTGGAGCCGAGCACTCTGCCATGGCCCGGAGACAAAGACAAGAGTCCACAGACGGAGAACGGTGATGCAGACCAGTCAGAAAACAGAGTTCCAGAGCCTGAAGAGAGGGACACGGGGATCAGTGGAGGAAGCCCGGACCTGTCAGAGGAGCAGAGCCAGGCAGAGAGCGACAGAAAGAGAAAAGCCAAGTGGAGGGAGAGCATGCCTGAGGGCGAGAGGTGGAGGGACGATGAGATCGAGCTGCAGCTGAACGATAAAGGGGACAGCTCACTGGCAGACGATAAAGACGAGGAGGAAGAGGAAGAAAAGTCGAATTGGATCTCAGAGAAAGATGCTCTGGGTTTCACTCCACAAGTCACGATTGTGCGTCCGTCCAGCAAAGAGCTTCCTGAGGAGAGCCGGCTCTTTATAAAGAAGGAGCCGGAGATGGAGCCCGACTCAGCAGCGCAGTTTCCTCCTGAGTGGACAGAACAGGACCACAAGTACTGTGAGTCTAAGACACAAACTGGCATTTACTGAGTCTGGGCCCATGTTTACTAAGAATGACGTTTAAGGAGTTAAAAAAAGTTCTTCTCGGAGTGACACATTTATCCAACAACTTACTCCTGCTAACAGTGTAGCGTAGGAGTAACATTTAAGAGTCATCACTTCATGGAGCATATGTTTGCTCGGAGCAGGAACAGCCAATCAGAAACATGGATTCACCCTACATAAAAAAAAAAAGAAAAGAAAAGAAAATCACACATTTTCTTACTGATGTTGTGCTACAAAAACATCTGTAATTAAATTATTTTAAATTGTATTTGTGTAAAACCTTTTTAATATCTTCTCTAACAATTAACATGTGAAATTAACAATAATCTAATATTTATAAAATGGAAAGATAGATTAGGCCATAGGAAATTGGCTGAAATAGAAACAGAAAACCAGACTGGAGAAGGATAGAAATTCAGAGAAATTAATTTGAGAAAATAATTTAGCATTGATAAAATTAGTCAATAAAGAGGCACGGGAAGTGACTACAAACAAACACAATGCCAGCTTTATTCTTGTTGTTTGCACCTCTAAAAAAATAACAATAAATCAAAACAGGTAAAGAAACTGTCAAAACATTCTGTCAAATGTGTGTTACAGGAACACAGTAGCTAATTGAATTGAAGTGTGTGCACGAACACTTAATTGAATGTAAATGAAACATGGTCAGTATCTTTTGTCTACCTTTTTCAAATGTGAATTTAATTAGTTACTTTCTGGAACCATGTATAAGTCCAGAATTGCATATTAAAGGGTTTGAAGAACCATATCGATAGCTGCACAATTAATAATTTTTTAAAATCAATTTTAAAGAGTACAAATTACAAGAGCCATGAGTTTTATTCTATTGTACAGCATTGACAAAAATCTATATGAGGAAACAGAATTATTTGCTGACTTTTTTGTGGAAAAAACAACCCTGTAAGGACAATAACAAGAAACTGCCTCATTTTGTCGTATTATTTTCATGTAGAAAAAAGAGAGGTCTTGTGTAATGCTGCCATCAACACAGGCCTCATTTAATTTATAGAGTAGCAATTTAAATCACCATCTAAATATTGTCACAAATATCGCAATTACATGTTTTCCTTAAACCGTTCAGCCCTAAACATAACTGTGGCCTTTTCACGTTTTAGCCCATTAATTACAAATCATTATACTTATCATTACTGCTCACAGTTCTCCAAAGGGCATTATTATAGATTTTTTTTTTATATTGAATACCCACCTTCCAGGCAGCCACTGGCTTCCATTCATTCCACTGTGATATTAAAAGCAACTTGTTCAGTCTCATTTGCTTAACACTTGAATGCATTTCGTTTACTTTTGGTCATGTATGTGTTACATACGGTAATGCAGCTGAAAGTGAGGACTGTCGAGAAAACGCTTCCCTGATGGTGCTTGTCGGAAAACCCATTGTCCCAACACTGCTGCTGAACAGTAACTTTTGTTTTTGCTAGAAACATCCTAACTGGCCACCCTTTCATGATACTCATGTCTGTTTACTGTTTGTCTTTCAGGTTTGACTTTCTGTCAATGCAGCTTCTGATTTAAATGCTTTTTGGCGACTGAATCTTAAATCTCAGATGTTGGTGGTTCTTTGAACACACCAACAACAAGTATTCTCTTCTAGCAGGTGCTTAGGCCTTTTTTACAGAAGACATTTTGACAGAGTAGGAAAAGCACAGGTGCAAATAAAGAAATTAATGATGGCTGACTTCCATTCAAGGGTCTTGGTATTGTGCATGCTTCCTCACTGTCACGGCTTACTGGGACAACGGAGCTGTGCTCTTCCTGCTATGACAAGTTGAAATATCTGCTGTAAAAATAACAAAACAAAAAAAAAACATTTGAAAATGACAATGGTGTCTGGCCGAACTCAAACCAGCGACATTGCGGTTCATGAGCGGTGCCTTAAACCTCCTTAAATCCTTCTTTACTAACTATTTAGTGATTTCCTGCCCAAATATCAACAGCTATTAAATCAAATTAAAGCCAGATTAAGTAAGATTATCATAGGACAGATGCAAACTACTCTCATTGTGAATTTAAATCCTGTTGAGAAGAAGAGAGCATTCATAATGTCCTTGTTTCCAAATTTGAGGAACATCAGCTGTGATGTGGTTTTTAAGTAATTTAGTGTGTAATAATGATCAACAAACAACATTTATTTGATTAACTGGTCGCATATCAGGTTGCTGTGTTAGTCCAACTTGGTTTAAGTGTTTTCTGAAGCACATTTCCTCTCCGTAAGTAAGTGATTCACTGCACTCTTGTGTGTAGCAGCGCAGAGTAATGATCTTATTTCTCCTTAATCAGATATAATTACATGTCTTGAGATGAATCATTCAGTCTCATCCGCTTTGTCTGGCTGTCAAAGTCCTGTCCCAATAAGAGTTATAGATACTGATTTTCACACCGTTCCTTCCTCAGACCTGTGTGAGCGCCTGTGCAGTGAAAAACTGAAGCTGGCTCTGGCGACGGTGGCCGCAGGGATCCTCTTCCCTCTCCTGGTGTGGGGAGGTTACGCCCTCCTTCCCTTTGACTCACCGGTGCTGGAGAGCACCCCCCTCAGGGTGGTGTACACTCTACGCTGCTCCTTCTTCGCCATCATCCCCATCCTGCTCGGTATGTTCATGTGTTAAGTTTATCGTGCATTGAAACAAACGCTGAATGCGATTTCAAATGAACACTGTAAGCCATAAACAAAAAAGCTTCACACAGAATAAAACCAGGTAATATTGACCCTCTTCTCTCTGCAGGTGTGGTGGTGCAGGGCATGGCCCGGCTGCGTTACAGCGCTGTGAAGCCCCTCTTTCAGAGTGAACTGGTGAAAAGACAGGTGATGGTGCACTGGCACTACGTCAATGAATCGCTGGCCCTCTTCCTCTTCTACTTCCTGCAGCTCGCTGTCATGGCAACATACATCAGCCAGGATCTGGTGAAGTTGGTGCCGCTGCTCACCATCATATTTGTTTTTGGCAGGTATGTGTGCTCGCTGTCACGTGCTATTTAAATGTTTAGGATCCAAACCAGGGATGGGATAGATGATGCTTACGCTGGTGATGCTTTTGCTTTGAGCTTGCTTATTAAATGTGATACTTTATTAACGCAGTTTAAAGGAATTTGTTTTGTTTTTTATGCCTACTGTGCATAGGAGTGATTAGTCCAGTGTAATAAGGCTGTTCAGGTGTAGAGGCCAAACTAGAAGACAATAAATTGAGTCAAAAATAATGAAAATATTAAATATGTAAGAGGCAAAGGCCAACAAGACAGTGACATAAATCACAGCTAAATTAAGACATGATGCAACACCACAAAACCGATGACTACCTTTAAACAAGGCTTTAATGAGGGAAAACATATATATTTTGACCATCATGAGGGAAAAAATGATTGCTTTTGTTTTGTTCTTTGAAATGCCACTAATGTGATTAATGCGTAACAATACTAAGAGTCTACAGCCATGCTAGCAGCTCTGTGAGATTGTACTTGGGCACAGTGTTGCTTTAAGCTAAATGCTAACATGCTCACAACAACAACATTAACATGCTAATGTTTAGCAGGTGTAATTATTACCATGTTTACTCCCCTCTTCTCACTTCTCAGTTTGTTGAGCCTCGATTCCTTTCCTTTCCTCGCTTCCTTTCCTCGCGTATTAATGTGATGATGACTTTTTCAGAGTTTTAAGTCTACAGCAGTTCATCCTAAAGTTTCAAATGTCTTCCATGGCATGACTGAATTGCTGCTTGATGCTATCATCAGTTTGGTATTTGGTTGCACTTTGGCTCATGAGGGAAGTGTGTGAAGGAAATAAACTATTGGCCTTCACATTATTTGAATAGCTGTCTAGCTTGAGAAATCATCCTGTTCACACTGGTTAAGTTCAGTTCAACGAATGAGTGAGTCGAAAATGTCAGGCTGCACTTTTTGCACACTTTCCACCTAGTAAAGAACGGTCTTTCTGTAGTTCTAGTCGCTTTATTTACTCAGCATACCTGAAATACACAAACATGACACAAGACAGGGATGAACACAAACCACTGACTGTGTGGGAGTAAAAATGTAGGTGAATATGTAACTTATTACCCAATCTGTCTTTGCATTTTGAAAGAGCTACTTCCTGTTAATAACGTTGACACTGTTGGACTCACTCTGGTCATTTTGCATACAGTGAGTCCCCTTTTCCACTTCCAAATGAACAGGTTAAACTGGGAATGGGTTTAACATTCTACAACACTTACTGATACATACTGATAAACCACTACAACACCACCACATAATTAAGGATTTTATTAAGTGATCTACATTGGCGATCATAGAATCGACCTGAGTTCCAAAATTATCTCAGATAGACTCAAAAGTAAGAAAAGATGACGTCACTGATGTGACAGTGTTCATCAAATTGCATTTAAATGCAAATTTGTGTTGTCAAAAGGCAGCTCCTCACTCCCCACATAATTCTGAGATCATAAGTATTAAACACTTAACATCTGCTATTCTTTATATATGTTTTAAATAACTTTAAACAATTCAAGTAACCAGTCATCTATTGAAAAAAGGTCTCTAAGCTGTAACACTGAGTTGTACAAACCAGGCTCTGGATGCCTTTTTTTGCATTTTATCATCAAGTTTCAGTTGTGAGTACTGTGGACTCTGAAAAAATATTCTCAGGCAGAATCAAATGCAGGATGAGGGGCAAAAAGTACAAAGGCATCTGTTAAGTTATTAGTCCAGATCTTTTGAGTTCTCAAGCACTTGACACACAAGCTGATGAAAGGCATGAGGGAGCTAGGCCGTCTAATGTTCCTGCTGAAAATGGAGAGTGGGTGAACAAGATGATGTGGGTCGTAATTACATCTTTTTTGTCATTTATCCAAATCAAGCCTCTGTGACTAATGATTTGTGTTTTCTGTGCCGCAGGCTGATCTACTGGCTCTGCCTCTCTCTGGGCAGCAGCATCAGGGCCTTCGGCTTCGGCTTCTCCTTCTTCCCCATACTGGTCATGCTGGGCGCCAACCTGTACTACATCTGCTCGTCAGTCGGACAAGAGGTGGTTTTCGATGTCACACCGCCGACGACAGCTTCTCCTCCTAGGCAGCGCTGGTGGGGTTAAAGGGCGACGTCCAAAACGGCGGTGAGGCGCTAAGAGACAAACCGCTGTAAACACCTGTAATATCATGAGACTGGCAATCTCAGCCACTACTGCCTAACATAAATAGTATAAAAAATTAGTTTGAATTCATGAAAATATCAAGGATTTGATCATTTCACATGAAGCAGGTTGTGGGTAAATATGTAGCTTGAATGCAGAAATCCAACAAAAAAGAAAGGAAGTTGAAAAAGTTTACATCAACAAAGCTCTTATCTGCATGCAAATTAAAACTCTACAGAGATGTGATCTGAAGAATGACTCTTTTTACAGTCTGTATTTACTCATATTACATCTTTATACAGTCTGTACCTTCTTTTCATTTTGAGCTGATTAAAATCAGGGTTTTCAGGCCGTATAGTTTCAGTATGAGGCATCCAGTGTTTGGATGTGATGCAGACCTGAACTTTTTATTTTTTAATGATCAAAGGCTTTTCTTTGTTTCTAGCAGCATTAGCTGTTGGGTTATTTTTAGATAGTTTCTTTTGAAGGATCATTTTTTTCAGTGTATGAGAATTTAAAGCAAATCTGATCAATATTTGGGACCTTGAATGAGTTCAATAAGCTTCATTAAGAAATATGACTCTTAACATTGTGCAGCAGCTGATGATTCAGATCCAAATGACGGGGGGGGGGGGGGGATGTATGTTTTTTTGTCTGTTTGTCTCTACGAATGTAAAATTATATGTATATCTAAAATACAAATTTTTACATACGTACCTTGTGTTTTAC